>OY754307.1:83510119-83890119 GCA_963573325.1 Astragalus glycyphyllos | reverse complement strand
AGTGACTAACGGTGTAAACGTTTTGTAATTTAAAAGACCTAAGTGGCACGAAAAAAAACTTAAAGGACCAACTTGTTACAATTAAATAACTTAAAGGACCTCTAGTGTAATTTAGCCCGTATTTAATAAGTGAATTGCCTTCTTGCTGTTATTGCTTGAAGAGAAGAAGAATAAAAGGCAACAAAGTACTCATGAAAGAAAATGTAATTCTAATTACTTTATAGTTTATTTGAATCTAGATGTATTTTATTTCATTAAATATATTAAAATTCTATATAATTTAACATTCATGAATTTATTAAATATCGTGGTTTTAAAGTTTTATTAAATAAAATAATTACTCTCAAGTGAGGCCTAACTCTGGTCAGGTTAAATTATTTTGAAAACACCCTTAAATTAATTCATTAATGATGACTATAGAGATAGTTGTATAAACGCATTTCCATGTTATCCCAAAAAAATGCATTTACGTCTTTTACATAAATAAAGAAAAAAATTAGACATAACTATTATTTTTAACAAGTGTGAAAGAACTTGTCAAAAAAAGTGTGAAAGTAATTATTTTTGCTTTTTTTAGTTTGGACCATTGATGTGGAAGACTAATCTCCGGCAATGCTTAAGATCAAATCTTGCACTGACCAACACCAAGTTTGTCTACTGCGACCCGAGAGCACCGGGTCGACCACTCATGTCTTAGAGTAGATTATGTCATTCGGCCGGTTATTATTATTTTTACTTTAATTTCGAATATCGTGTTTGTTTGTCTCAAGAAGTAGAACTGATCTGCTTGTCGAAAAACGAGGGTTTCAAGTAGAAGTAGAAACTGATCTCGAGACCTGATGTCACCAAAACTTTTATGATTTATATGATGAAGAAATTTCACCGTGAAAAGTAAATTAGGCCAATTACACATTATACAATCGAATATCATCGAAGAATTTCGCCAACAATTTGCAGCATTGAAGAATCGCCTTTGGGAAGACAGTCGTCATAAATCAGCCGAGATCGGGAAGAAAAAACAGAACAGTTGGCCAAAGTAGAAGTCTGCCCCTGCCTTGATAACGGATATCCAAAAGGCACAATGTCAGTATTCTAATTCACCGAGGCTTGGATGAATCAAACAATTTACACATGACAGTACTCATTCACATCCAATAGAAAACTGATCTGCACTCCGCTAAAATCACTGTACAATTTGCATTATCTCTCAGCATTTAGGAGGCTAACTAATGCAACTTCTCCTAGAAGCTTCATTCACAACACACGAGGTGGGGAAAACAAAAAAAGACTCGGTCGACGGCGCTATTGAATTACTTTTGAGAGTAAGAATTTTACTCCCACTTCCATCAGAAGAAAAGAGGATGGATACAGCCACCTGATAATTAACCTCACAAAAACTATCAAAGGCGTGCCACAGTGAACCGACCACCCTCCAATTACTTGTAAATGCAATACTGATTGACGGGCATTCACTGTGCATTCTTAGTCAAAAGGGGACAAACAAATGATCACCACTGACAAGCTAGCTCACAATATTCCATTCAAAACCTTCTGGTAATAATCATACTGTCGCGTCCGCCATGCATCCAGGCTGCTGCTAATAAGCGAAAGCACCAAAGCTACACATTGCTGCAAGGAGAGAAAAATTGTAACAATCACAAGCAAAAAATGTACAGCTAAGAAAATAAATAATTTAGTATTGAAACCTCTTCAGTTAAACTGAGATGGAATCGCTTTCTTAGGTTCTGTATTGTCCGTGGACCACCTTTAAAGCATGGGAAACCAGATTCCTGATAACATGAGAAAACAACAATTCAGAGAAAAACCAGCATGAATGGGAGTGTATTTCCTGATTTTCTCCTCCCATGCCCATACACAGGCACAATAACTAACAGCAACGGGCCCAAGAAAGTACACGCACAGTTGAGTGCTTGAAACCCAGGATCAACTTACATGATAAGGCATTCTGAAAGGTTATAATCAAGCACCATCTACAAGGTGGGAGGACATAAGGAAATCTCTAATCAAACAAATGCAGTGCAACTTTTTTGCACAAATTTCCATTTATACTTTCAGAGTTTGGGTTGAAAACATGGCAAGATTTATTTTTAAGTCACATTCTAGAAAAATCCAACAACCTCACCAATTTGTCATCCCCTGCCCATTATCTAAAACAATTACAGCTTTTCAACTGGTAATAAGAGTCGTGCTGGATACTTCCTATCCACTGTTTCTTCACTGATAAACAAATTTTTAGAACTCATACTATTTACTGAGAAATAAAAATCGCTAGTTACGATTGTCATTCTAAATGAAAAATCACAATGTCAAATATACCTGTCTTCCGAACCCTACACCATTAATGGATCCTACATGTTTATTTTTAACAACTTAAAATCGCAAACTACATTTAAATTACAGTCTTCTACCAGTTCCAAAATTACCAAACTACATGTTTCTATAGATTTGAAAATTACAATTCTAAAGGAAGATGCAATATTTAGTTTTGGTATTGTAGTTCAAAGATGTCCTGTGTCGCACAGAATCTTACGCACTTGTAATTCCAGTATTCTTAAGACCGAGTCTATAGTCAGACACACTTAAATTACGACCAATGTTTTAAAAATAAGATCAGCTATTGAGCCAATTAAGACAGTGTTCATGATTCGTTGATCCATCCATGACTGAATCAGATCAATAAATATATATTTTTTAGATTATATAATATATCAAGTAAATAAACTAAAATAATATCATTTATATGTCCCAAGTCCAAACCCTCAGAACAATAATAAGTTGGAGTAGCCACTGAACATTAAACAGCTTGCATGGTGGCCAATAATTACAAATAGAAGCTAACATAGAAAAGTAGGGGTCAGCATGAATTAGGTTTGGGCCAACAATAAAAAATAGACCATAACACAGCTTGTTCTGCTGAGAAATAGGAAAAAATCACAACCAGATAATAACACAGGCTGGATATAAATTACATGACATGTAGGGAGCTAACATTTATATTACCTGCAACATCTCAACAAGAAGAATAATACGCTCAGCATGCTTACGGCAAGTAAGGAAGCCTTGAATGCATAAAACCTGAATCACAGGGGACAGCACCAGACAAATTAGAGCTGATAAAAGCACTGCACACTCTCCCTCCCCACATGTATCCCCCCTTTCCATATCAATTGATATTTGATGTTTCAATGTTTCACTTCTGTTTCAAAACTATTGATATTTTAGAAATCCCAGGCCTAACTAATTATTTTCCTAGAATCCTAGATATACCTTATTTAATAATTACATAAATAATTGTTTTTTTAAAATAAAGAGGATTATAGATAGATTAATGACAATTGATTTTTTGAGATTCCTATTTCAGATTATTAATTGGGGGTTACATAGAAGAAATTTAGTCCAGATAACATAATATTTTATATCAACTGAATATTTCTTATTCTGAGTGCATTCTCCTTAACATCGATAGTTATGGAACGGAGGTAGAAATTACCTTGAAATAATCAAAGAACTCGCTTGGAAGGCCCTCAGCATCCGAATCCATGACCTTGCACAACCACATTATCAGGGTTTCTGTATAGAAAAGGTACACTAAAAAATCTGGTCTCCAATAAACAGAAGAATGTCTCCATTTTACCTCAAGAAGCTCCCGAGTTAATTTGAAAGGTGCACTTTCAAAATTAACACCACCAGGGGAATTGGAAAGCATGAAGCCAAAATCAATATGTATGATATGACCTTCTTCATCCAATAAGAGGTTCCCATTATGCCTATCCTTCACCTGGATGAAAAGAAATAAAAATAACGGCATAATGTTATGGTTTAAATTGTAATTTAAGCAGGTAATGCATTCGTCATATACAGTACATGCATGCACATAATGAGATATTTCACACCTGCAGAAGGTAGCAAACCAAGGAATATCCAGCCATACTTTCAACAAAGTTCCGCTGAAACAAAATATCAAACCATCAGATCATAACAAATGATATTACCTGGGCAAAATTAAGTCCTCTTTGCATCTCTACATTACCTGGGCAAGTTTAAAACTTGGAGAATCTTCTTGATACTTGGCAATGAAGAATTCACGCAAACTTGAGATGTTGGGATATCTACTTTTGATAGAATGTAGAGAAGCCTACAAAACATATAAATATTCAATAATTAGCAAAGACAAAAATATAGACGTTTCAATAAATTTAAAATCTGTGAGCATAATATTACCGTATCTGGAATTGTTTCAATAAGAGCAGTGTAAGAAGAAGTGCATAATACTTCATATGGCCGCAGCCACAAAGGAAGACCAGCTTCTTGGAAAATATCTGGATTGCAAATCTAACGATTGTAAGCAACACATCAAGAAACATAAAAAGACAAGTCTGTGTTAAGCTGGTGAAATCTGGTGTCATAATACAGTAAAATAAGATCCGCTCATGCATCAACAACAAATCTTAGGCACATCCAACCAGTTTACTGGATAATTTCAATCTTGCTATAACATACTTCCATTTTTATTTACAACTACTGCATCAAAAACTGCAATCAAGTAGATTTAGCTTGTCTCAATGTGACATTCAAAACGGAACTTGAATTGAGATCATGAAAACAAACATTGGTTGTAAGAATGATAAGGCCTCTTATGACTACTGTTGACCTTTTTCCCCTTTACATAACAGTAAAATGAAAAGCTAATGAAATTTAGAAAAAAATAGAGTAAAATCCACTTTTCTTCATTAGGAAAATTACAAAGGCTTCCTTTGGATTCAGAAAGGCAAGTGAATTCAAAAGGAAATGGACGAATGCAGGACATCTTTGAACAATACCGAGTTTTATAGGCTAAAGTGCTAAACTATTGTGTGTGAGAGATTTAAAAGTAAATGGTCTATCTTTAAACATCGTACAGTATAGGTAATTATGGTGTGTCTAATCCTTGTAGTCAACCCTATCCAGTGGGAAAGGCTTTAATAGTTGCTGTAAAGTAGGGTAGTCTATGTTATGAAGCTCCAGCTATGAGCTACGCATGGTCCAACGATATACAACGCACATCTTATTTGACAATAATTATAATGGATATAAGAGTTGTTGTGGAAAAAAAACAACAAAGACAAAATAATATCAAAAGTAAAAGTGGTTGCATTGCACCATATTAAACATCACAGGAACAATAACTGTTAAATTCTGAATATGAAGGGGCAAAGGAAGAGTTTGACAGAGACCACCTACCATAGAAATGTGAAATGAGTTGAACTGCCAGATGCTCCTGCCTACAATCATCCCCACTCTTTACAATAACCTATATGTAAAGGGGAAACTCTGCTATCATACTCAGGATTTGTAATCTCAAAGCACATTCTCAAACAAACAGTTCAGATAACTCATCTAGAATAAAAACTGACCATACTTTGCAGAACCAAGTTGATACAAAAGACTACATAATGCAGCTTTCAACATGCCAAATAATAATATGTGCAATAAAAATGTGTCTCACGGCCACTTTTCTATAACTACAGACAAGAATCAAGGAAGGAAATATTGCATCGATAGATATACATAGAAAACATTTTCATGACTAGCCCATTTCCCTAACAAGAGTCATCAATGCTAAAATGTGATGTATTGTTCCAAAAAGCAAACTTATCCATTAAATCCCTCTTATACAGGAAAAAAACATGGATAACATAATCAAGCCCTGTGCTTGATGTATAAGCTAACATAAAATACGATCCTTAAATCCAAAAAAAATAATGATAAAAACATTAACGTTTTAAGTGATAACTAGTTATAAAATTTTAAAAGCTAATTAATTCAAAATTTTATACAAGATTATGAAATAGCGGTGGGTCATGGGTGTGGATATTGAGTTTGCTTCAGTATAATAATGATGTTAGTGGTAGCTGTTTATAAAATGTTAAAATATTTAAATAATGTTTTCAAAAAAATAAAGGTATTAGTAATAAATGAAAAGTTTGTTAATTTTTCATATGATAAAATTTATAAATTAAAATTTATAAACTGAATCAGTCCCAACTTTTCAAGGATTTAAAAATTTAATCAATTTATAGATAATAATATAATTTATTAAACATTAACTTTCATATTCATTTAAATAGTACTTAGTAATTCATAGATAATAAAGATATAATATGACTATTTTGAAGAGTTATCCTGACTATTTTAAAGAGAAACAATACATGTAGACATACAAATATAAGGTTAGACCATCGTTAGAATTCGAGGTTCCTACAAGAGCCCCCTAAATCTGTCACATGTTATTGGATTTAGGTTCTAATTAGAATTTTCATAATTTTTGTATAGAGGCGTGACTTCTTTTTACATTTTTTAATGTAAGTGATAATTGTGTATTTTTTTCTTAAGACTTGGGAAGTATTATTTCTCTAGAAGTTAGTAGAACATAACAAATTTAGGTAAAATATAGAATATTTTAATTAAATGGTATTTGTAAAAATTTATCATGTCCATAAGGACCTGTTTGGATTGACTTTTGAACAACTTATTTGAGTTTATCTACTTACATAGCACTTGTCAGACTGCTTGGGAAAACTTATGATATGTCCATAAGGTATTTTTAGCTTATTTGATATCCAGGATATCTTATGAAGACAACTTATAGCTAATATGAAAATAATTTGACCATATTTTCTCTTCGGCTATATATACACCTGCTTAGATGAAAAGTGTTTATCCTATAAGTGCTTAGTAAAGTTTTTTGCCCAAACATGATCAAAGTGCACCCATTAAACATGGGATTGTATCCCACACAATACATTAGCTCACACCAACATTGTATAGCATTAAAATTTTATCAAGCATTATCGTATCCTGCGTACCAACTACCGAGTAGGCTCTTAGTAAGTTATAAAAAATATGATGTGTGACAAAACAACATTCTTATCGTCACTAAAAGTTACGATCCAACATAATTACGAACACAAAATATTATTTCCTGACTCTGATCAATAGCTCAAATAGAAAATTAGTAAATAAACAAAAAACATTCGTTTATGTAATAAAAAATGATTGATCAAAAGATACTCGGGTGTCATTCTTCATGTTTATTTATGCAAACCGTTCTCGTTTATGTGTGGAATCCACAACCCCATAACTTGTCGAAATAACGACAAATCAAGCAAATTCCTTTCATTGATAAATATACTTACGGATCTCAAGTCCCAACCAGGTAAGTTCCCATGGATAGAAGCCTTCTTTATCCTCTCTTTCTTTACCTCCCAAAGTTCACCAGACAAGGCATCACTGGCTTTAGGAGTGATTCCATTAGCCTGTTTGGAGGTATCATGTCATGAGTAGAAACTCCACATTGCTAAGGTTGAACAAAAGTAAACTTATGACAGCTATGCCTTACCCTTGGTTGTGCATCTGATGAATCTTGGCCAGCACCTTTCAAAGGGAGACCAAGAGGTGCTTCTCCTTTTGCTGCCGCAGCCTACCACATTTGAAATGTTAGCAAAGACTAGTTAGTGAGGTGAACTGGGGAATCCCAAGCAAATCCACAAGTGATCAAACTGTTATAAGATACCATCCTAATTCACACTTACCATTTGTTTATATTACATGTCATTGTGTGAAAGACGGTATCTTTCCCCAAAAAAATGATGTTTCATTTTTCTTGATTATATTGTTAAGTAATGGCGTACATGACCCAATATCATTTTACTAAATGCTGATTATTTTGACTAGCAGACATGAATCTTCATGCACCAAAACAGTGGATTTTATGCTGAACTAACAACAAGGGCCTTTTCCCACTAGGTGGAGTCTATATGGATCAAGTAACACCATAATGTCTTAACACAACATATGTCTAGAGTCAAACCATTTAAATCCAAATCCTTCTTAATTTTTGGGCTTAAAGTTTTCTTAGGTCTCAAAATCTAACTATTGATTTTGTTCTCATCTAAACAACCCTCCTCATTTGTGCTTTTGCATGTCTTCTCCACGCGTGTTCAATCGGCTAAATCAGCTAAATCAGCTGAGTTTATTCATGGCTTACAGACATTAGACATCGATATAAATGAAATTCAAAGTTTCCAGCTAAGGAAAAGGATAATAAACTTGGAAGTTGACAACTTACATTTCGCTGGTTTAAGAGCTAGTGGCAAACAAAGAGTTTCAACCACATTAACTAAGAACAATAGGAACTATTGCTTGAGTATATTCCAGATATATGTGAATTAGTCTCTTAAACAGACTTGGCTGACCTTTAACAAGCCCAATACCGAATGAGGACTTGATTAAAAAAGATCAATGATCAATAGCAACAGAGATAAAGTGATGAAGATGGCATCCTCAATATTTCTAAATATCACTGAAGACTCACCTTTACTTCCTCTAATGCTACTGTGCTTGGAACACGACGATGCTCCTTCCGCCGCCGTGGAGCTGGATCTTCAATGTCGTCCATTCTAACCCCAGGATCAGCTTTCAACACTACACGTACCCACTCTGCATCATTGTCATGTCCTTGTCTTGTCACTTCTTGTATACCCTCTGTACAAATAGAAGCTGGATGCCAACCACCACCATGTGGATCCACTTTAGTCTTCTCCAGTTGACTATGTGACTGTGTTTCCACAGACAGATTCACACTGACGATTCTAATTTTTGCCTCAGATACATGGGTCATAGCTTGGTCAATAGCCTGAGCAGTTGATCTGGACATTCTATCATTGCTATTACGGTACACCTCTTGTGCTGTCCATAATGGATAAGCCCAGGGGGGTGGCTTTTGCAAGAAAGCATCTCCATTTGCCAAAGGGATTCCACCTTTAGAAAATTTCTGAGAACTGGATGCCTCCTTGGAATTGCTATAAGAGATGTTTCACAGGAAGTGCAACATATCATCAGAAAAGTGATTCCAATCTTACTACTGCTCTATTTTCCACAACACAGGAGGATTAGTATCCAATACCTTGGCATTTCACATCTCAAAACTTCAGCACAAATCATGTAAGGGGCCTTCTCCCTAGAATTCAAAAGAACAGCTTCATCCTCAGGTATATGAAGCACACGGTACATGCCCTTTCCCAATGGAAAACAAACACCTAGGAATATAGGAAAAGCAAGATTCATGTACATGCAAGAAGACAAATGAAAACTGTAAGTTGAGGTGAGGCAGTAACATAATTGGCACAAAAAAGATGATAATGATATATCTTTCAAGTTAAGAACTACAACAGACAATAATTCTGCTACCAAATAAAAATTTCTCAACGTTTCCTCCAAAATAAGCCCTTAATATCGCGGTTTTTAAAGATTAATTCCAAGAGATAAAAAATTTCAAAAAAAGAAAAGAAAAAAGCAATGATGGATGCATGGAAAATGTTCCCAGTTTCTCCACCAGGATAAAAGCAAAAAAAATACCCAACTGCTTGACAACTAAACCATTTACAATGGTAATTTAATCAAAAAGTAAAAATAAACAGGTTAAGTCTCTGACTGCCACCGACATTTTCAATTATTCTTCAGAAATAACGTTTAATCTTCTCAGATGAGTGAAACACACAACAACTAGTGGAATCCATTCAACACTATTGGATATCACTAAATAATATCAATATTAGTTAGGAAGTACCTCCAGTATCCTGAGCCTTTGTTAAATGCAAATTGATTTCTGCAAGTGACTTGAAACACAGGAATACAAATATGTATGTGTCAGAAGAATCAAAATGTCTATAAATGGATACATACTTCCATCTCTATGTCAATTAGACAAACAAAACATCCAAGAAAAATGGTGAAAAATTTAACCTCATGCAGAGCATGTTTGCGATCTTCAATTGGAAATACATCCACTAACCCAAATGATGTCTCACACAATGACAGCACAAAATCCAATGACCCGTGGTAAGCTCCTTTCCGAAACTGCGATAAATTAATTGGAAGTGGGGGCTTTGTTCCTGGTTTCTCATTTCGCTGCTTTGGTGACACAGGGCGCTTCTACCAAAGCAACAATGACAAAATCCAATTAAGGCATAAGAATGTGATAGATAGAAAATTGCCATTTATCTGATATTAAACCAGCATAAAATGTGAAGAAAATGAAAACATATTTCAAAATGCATTTAAGTTTATGAAAGCTCTTCTGACTCTAGTTCACAACTACAATCAGAGACATTACCAAAAAATGATCATTTGTCATGTCTCTAACAACTGTATAAACTAAAACATCATACACCCATGTCTATGGTATGATTATCACTAATTATGAGTGCAGGTAGTCAATCATGTGGTTGAAAACTGTAATCGGTGTCAAAATCTAGAGGGACACACATAAATTAGACATTGTATCATGATATCATAATGCTTAATAATTAACCCCTGTATGGTTAAAAAGAAAATTAATGTGTCTGAACCTAGATTTTGCTCCAAAAAGATTTTCGTTACAATCCACCAATATACAGATAAACCACATTAACCGTTAAATAAATATCCAACAGACCTCTTTTTCTTTTTTTGACCCCAATAGCTCTGAATCTTCAATCGAACGGTCACGATCTCTAAACAATTTGCGGAAAAATTTTTCTGTGCCTGGACTACTTTCAAATAAGCCCCCACTGTTGTTTTCACTGGCTGAGCTACCTTTACCGTCTTCAGGGTGCACACGAAAAAGTCTTTTGAACAAAGAAGACTCTTCTTCCTCAATATTTGCAGTACCATCTTCAATTTTATCATTGCTATCTCTCTTGTCCTCGTATTTATCCTTAAATAATTTCTGGAAAAACCCTTCTTTTTCTTCCTCTTCATCGGGCTTTGCAAATTTCTCCTCAGAATCACCAATATTTCCATCATTTCCATCCTTCTTATCTTCAAATTTCTCGCGGATAAGCTTTCGAAAAAATCCCTCTTTTTCTTCATCTTCCATTGTTCCAGTGTGTGCTTTATCCTCGGAATCATTTTTGCTATCACGAAACAATCTCTTGAAAAATCCCTCTGAACTTGAGGCCAATTCCTCTTCTTCACCTTTACTGTCCCTTAAGAGCCTTTTAAAGAAACCATCCTTTTCAGAGTCTTCGTCATCCCCTCTACTATCCCTTAAGAGCCTTTTAAAGAAATTATCCTTTTCAGAGTCTTCATCAACTTTCTCAGACGACTTCCGAAAGAGAAGAGCATCTCGAATTTTCAGGCCCAACTCATCATCACCTTTGCTATCTCTCAAAAGCCTCTTGAAAAAGCCATCCTTTTCAGAGTCCTCGTCATCTTTCTCTACTGACTTCCTAAAAAGCAAAGCATCTCTAACCTTCGGACCTGGCATAAATTTCTTAAATAGCTTGTTTTCTTCTGGAGACTGTGGACTACCGTCTGCTTGCAAATTGTTTCCCGAAGAAGGCGAGAAAGACAAAGATTTCTGCGTAGGCGGCGAAGATCTTAGGGACAACAATCGTTGTTTTGATGACAATATCTTGTTCAAAACTTGGTTCTTGCCTCCTGGGCTTGAAGGTGTAATTAGAGGCTGTATCAGTGGTGGCCACTCACCCATCAAAGTGGCTGCATTCTGGCATTTCTCCTGAAGCCCACCAATCCCTTCATTATCATCAGAGTCCTCAAGCTCCGCCAACAAGAACCAATACACCTTCAAAGCAATCTTAAGCGACTTGGAGCACACATCTATTACAAACTTATCCAAAGACGGGCTTGGCTTGTGTACCATCATGTAACACACTTGGAACAAATAACCCTCAATCCCCTGCAAGGGAAGTGTATACATTCTATTACAAAGGTAATCACGCACCCCGGCGTGATCATGCTTGTACAAGTAGCTAACAGCAATCCACTCGCAGAAGAATGACGAATCAAAGAACCTGATGAGCCAACCATTTTCACTTGACTCACTTGTTAAATTGGACCTCGAAGCGATTTCTCTGGGTTCATCACCCACTCCACGAGTCAATCCTAAAAACCTCACCATCTTGAATCTATCATCATCAACCCAACCGAAACCCCTCGTCCCTTTTCAGCCAAAACAAAATCACCCTGATTTCAATTAGATCACCAGCTAAAAGCATGCTTAAACCCTACAAATCCCTAAAACCTTCACAGAAAACCCTAATCCTACCACTAATCGAAATCTCCACCCTCATCGGTTACCCGATTCGGGCGTTTGCTTCAAATTCCGATGGCCAATAAGTTGAGCAGAAGAAAGCCCTTGCATCAACCGTGGAGACAACACAGCAAGATAATCCACGCTTTATCTTGAGAAAAATAGGGCGCTGAAAAACTGAAGCTGCGGCGGGAACAATTCAAGGAAATGTTCCGAGAACCGCAACGCGAATTCAATTGAACGAATGAAGGTACCTGAATTGCGTGAAAGGCGAGAGGGAAGTCTTGTTCTAACTGCACGAAAGCGTGGAATCGAATCGAACGGCGCAATGGATCTTCAAACGGCGTTCTAAACGACGCCGCTTCGATGGTGGTGATTAACAATGGCGCGGTGGTCGTGGTCGTCTCTGTTACGGAGAGAACGACAAATTAAGGTAAGGTACGCGGCCTAATTAAGTGTAAAAATAAAAAATATTAAAAGAATATTGCTAAAATGCGCTTAATTAGGCCGCGTAGAAAACATACTCTTAATTATTTAATATCCCTTCTTACAATTCTACTAATTTATTTATGTTTTCAATGTCATTAATAAGGTCAATTTGGTAAACTAACTCACAATTTCTCTTTCTCATATAAAATTAACAATTTTTAAATTCGTGTGAAACAACTCAAAGTGACATTCCATGATACAAAAGTAGATATTATCATTTGGAATTGTGAATTTTATTCTATTGATTTGGAAGACTGATTACAAGTGTATGTGTACATTGAGATAGAAGTCAGAATTCTGTTTGGGTTTCTAACAAACTTAACAGCCCACACAGAAACTAACTTAACCAGAACTAACTGAAACAGAATATTACCCTACATATTAATAGATGCAGAGTTTTACAATTACAGCCTTAGAATTAATATCTAGAATATACACCGTCACTCTTTATCATAATATGGGATGGAGGGAGTAAGTGTTTAGTAACAAACCATTTCTAACATTTTTTTTCACTATTTTGGTGTCAAAAAAACACTTTTTCGCTATGTTACAATTTTTTTCAGACCTACTTAAAGAAATATTTTAGTTTATGGTGTTTCATTTAATCCCTCGTCTATACCCTCAATAGTTCAACTAAATTTTTTGTTTATTCTCTATTAAATGAACACCCTCATTTTTAAACATTATTAATTAAAAATAATCATTATGTTATTTTCAATTTATAAAATAGCTCAATTGTCAATTTTACTAAATATTTTAAAATCATATGGTTACTGTATATGCTACTAGTTAGGCCTGTTTGTTAAAAAAATAAATGATTTTGTTGTTAAATAATTTAGATATTAGTTTCTAAAGACTTTTAAGGAATGAGAATCACTTATTTTAACAAAATCATTCTTTAAAAAATGGTGGAAATGTATCAATGGCTCTGCTCAAATTGAATCCAGAAGGACGGTGGATTAGAGGTGAATAACTCGGGAGCTTTCAATTTGGCTCTAGATGGAAATGTATCAATGGCAATAGTAGTGCTAGTTGGTGGCAGTTTCTTACTCACCGGTATGGAGATTTGAGGAATTTTTTCACAAGGTATTTTCGTCTAGAGGTGGCACTGAGGACTCGTTGTGGTGAAGGGATTTATTATTATTGGAAGATGGAAAGCCTTCGTGTAAGCGAGCCTTTGATCATCACTTAGGCCGGTGTTGGGGAAGGAGAATCTGATTTCCTTTTGGTTGCTCAAGTGGATTAGCTATTAGACTTTTAAAGACTTATTCCCTAGTCCTTTGGTGAGACTAAAACATGGCGGCATAGGGGAGCAAGGGTGTTCGCTTGATAACACTTGGTGGTGGTAGCTTGATTGGGGTCGCGTTTTGAATGACGAGAAGAGGGTTAATCTGGATCTACTTATGAACATTTTACATCATTTTCAGCGTGGCAATTTGGTGCAAGATCAGTGGCAGTGGAGGCTAGAAAAGCTCCATTCTTTTTTTGTTAAATTTTGTTGTGTATTTTTGATGAGTTTGATGCAACAGGATAGATTGGATAATGATATCCATAGTGCACTAGACGTTATGTGGCAGCTTTCAATTCCCACTAAGGTGGGGTTTTTTGGTTGGAGATTGTTGTTGAGCAATTTTTCAACTCACGATGCTCTTATTTCTAAGGGGTCAATGATCCTTATAGGTCGTTCTGCCCTTGCGTTTCGAGCAAGATGAGTCTATTTCTCATTTGTTTTTAATGCACAGGTGTTCTCAATCAGTTTGGCTTGATATCTAGAATTGGTTGGGCATTTAAGTTACTGATAATCTGGTCGATGTCGCTCATTTTCGGACTCATGGTCTGCGACTGGATTCCAATAGGGCTCATGGTCTGCGACTGGATTCCAATACGGCTTGTAGAATGAAGTATTTGTTTTGGTTGGCTGTCATGTGGTGTATCTGGTTTCATCGGAACCATATTCTTTTCAAATGTCAAGTTTTTAATTCACGTGTGGTTGTTAATCATGTTAAGTCTATAACATGGAGTTGGTTTATCAGCATAGAAGGTCAGAATCCTACTTTTACTATATTTGATTGGTGGGAAAATCCCTTGTATGCTTGAACTCATTGTAAAAGGTTTTCCGCATTGCTATTCTTGGGGTACTCTTTATTCTCCTTAGATATTTTTTATGGGGTTTTTGCCTAGGGATGTTCTAATGTAAGGGTCGGGGGTACCCTTTGTACTCACATTAATATAATATTTTGCTTATAAAAAGAACTACAAATTATAAGGAATGCCAAAATTATTGAATGATTTAAGAAGAAAATGTTAAGATCATCTCCATTTATTCTTTCTATTATCATAGTTTTAGAGTGTTAGTGTAAGTATTGGTTTAGGATTTCACAGGATTTTAAAAGACTTTTTTTGAGTAAAAAAGTCAGCGGTATTCAATCAGGATTTCCAGTCACTTAAAAACAATTCGTTAATATTCAATCAGGATTTTGAGGACTTTTTCAAGAGTCTATCGAAATCTGCTGGTATTTGTTTGAGACTTTTTATCACTTAAAAACAATCTATTGGCATTCAAAAATATAAGAATTTTGAGAGGTTGTTTTAGTGGATGGATTTTGTGGGATTGTTTAGTACAATTTACTGGGGTGTATTGGTTTAGGATTTCACAGGATTTTAAATGACTTTTTTTAAGTAAAAAGTCTGCTGGTATTCAATCAGGATTTTCAGTCACTTAAAAACAATCTGTTGGTATTCAATCAGGATTTTGAGGACTTTTTTAAGAGTCTATCAAAATCTGCTAGTATTCGTTTGAGACTTTTTATCACTTAAAAACAATCCATTGGTATTCAAAAATATAAGAATTTTGAGAGATTATTTGTTTCGCTGTATCTCTTCTTTTTCCTGTTCATAACCTCTTCTTCTTCTTCTTCCATTCTTCTTCACACCTGCCTTTGTTTTCTTTGGACAATACTATGTTGACGTTGCTGGTTTAAACCCATTGGACAATCCAACGCACTCAACATCAACCCCACCCCCAAATTCCTTGAATCATTAGATTGTATATTGAGGCCAGATGGCCTCAAATTTAACCCCACCCCCAAATTCCTTGAATCCAACGCACCTGTACTGAGTGAATTTTGATGGTCTCATTGGATATTTGTTAGTGTTTCGAAGAGACGAGAAGAAGGAAAGAATTAGGGTTCACTAATTGGGTTCCTTGGGTTTTAATTTTTTTTAAATATTTTATTAAATAAATAAATGAAGTGACAAGTCTATAAAGTTATAAATTCCCGCAGAGTTCACAAAAGTCCTTGAAAGTCTATATGATACAAATCTATTAAAATCCTAGTTTAAAGTTTTGAAAATCCTGTAGAGTCTTAAAGTCTTGAAAATCTGTGAGACTTTTTTAAGTTAGAAAAGTCATTCAAAATCCTAAACCAATACACCTCCCTTAAAAGTCATTAAAATCCTACAATGTGTTTTAAAATCTGCGAGACTTTTTTAAGCTAAAAAAGTCCTTCAAAATCCTAAACCAATTCACCCCCACTAAATCTAGTTGTTTATTCTAATTCTATATTGTTTGATGTTTTAATAAAGTTGTCAAAAACGAAGTACAACCGCTGAAAAATTCAGCATCAAAGTAATGATTAAAATGTTGTAAACTGGATTAAATGTTGAGAGATATTAAATTTTGTACAATTAATAACAAGTGCATTTAATGTGTAAGTAAAAGTTTGATAAAAAAGTTCAAATAATCACTAGAGGACTGAATTTTTCAAAAGATCGCCATGAAGTAGTAATTATGAATTTATAATGATAAATCCAAATTTTAAATATTGAAACTAAAATTATTTTTTTTTTGTGCATACACCACTAATTATGCCTCATTAAGGGCTTTTTTTAGCCCCCATTATATCCTGTACCTCCCAAATACACCAAACGGACAATATTCCCCCTGATTCCTTAAAAATTTCGAAAAGTACGTGTTAAAACGTAGTTCCGGAACGTATTTTTTTAGGTTTTCCGAATTTATGTCCTTTTGGATAACTCCGGAACGCATATTTGAAGGATTTCCAGAATTACGCCTCGAACACGTAATTCCAGGACACATTTCGACTTCTGGAGTTGTGTGTTCCAGACGTAATTCCGAACTCCTTCAAATATGTGTTCCAGAATTATCCAATTGGACATAATTCCGGAAGTGATTTTTTTCAAAAATTGAACATTTATTTTATTTAATAAAAATGCCGGTTACATTTATCAAATCGCGGATTACAACAACAGACACGAAGAAACATGATCTAAAATGACAAAAACTACTATGATGGTGGAGTTAAATGGTGAAGGATCTCAGCGACGCTCTGTGTGGTTTCCACGTACAACTGCAAAGGACCCTTAAATTGAAACACACCATGGCTGATCATCATGGCTCGAACATCATCGTTGTTCTTCACATTCATTGTGGACCAGCAAACATGTCCATAAGCGTCCCAATCGGGTTTTCAATAAATGATACGAGTGACCTCTCGCTCATCGCGCTCCAATTGCACCTTACTGTTTAGTTTATCTTTTAGATCAACGAAGTTGATGTTGTGTTTAAGCCTGCATGTAATAGTTGTTGGAGACTGAAAATAGACACCATCATCTCTGTTGGTGGTGGTGCCCTGATGATGAAGGACAGTGAGTACAGAATCGCCAAAGTATTGTGTTAGGGTGTCCATTTTATTGTGTTGTGTGTTAAAGAAGTGAAACCGACAAAGCAAATTAAGACTCTCAAGAAACACAATCTTTATAGCACTCATCAATCCATTCTCACAGTCGGTAAGGATAATCTGAGGAAGTGGGATATCTATCACCATCAAATCTCTCAGTTTCTGCAAAACCCATCTGTAGTCATCATACCGCTCAGGTGTAGCCATATCTGTAAAATAAATAAATTAAATGTTAATTATAAAAATTTTAAAAAGTAAAAAAAAAATCAAAATTACCTATTTTAGACGTATTTCCGGAAGCTAAAATTTAAAAATTTAGGACTTACGTCTAAAGGGATAATTCTGAAAGGGAAAAAAATAGGTTTCCGAAAATATGTAAAATGCGATAATTCCGAAAGGTAGAAAAATCAAACTTTTCGGAATTACCTAATTTTATGTGTTTCCAGAAATCAGGAAAAAAATCTTTCCCAAATCATGAAAAATTAAATGATTTCGGAACACAATTTAACCTTCCGAAATTACGTGTTTCCGGAAAACTTACGAATTTTTTTCCCCGGAATTACCTATATCAAGGAATGATTCCGGGAAATTCGAAAATTTGGGTCCCCTACTCTGAATTTGGTAAAAATGAAAGGGGTATTTTTGGGATAAATAGAATTATGGGGGTACAGGGTATAATGGGGGTAAAAAAAAGCCTACAAATAATTTATTGTATAAATGCCACAAAAGTTACTATATTAACAAATATTGTGGTGGAAATACTATGTATGCAGTTCGCGATTGTTCTTTGCCAAGGGATCTTTGGTTGGGCTTGGTTAGACCAAGTAGGAGGAGTGCTTTCTTTATCGGGGATGTTAAGGATTGGG
Source organism: Astragalus glycyphyllos (assembly GCA_963573325.1). Taxonomy (NCBI): domain Eukaryota; kingdom Viridiplantae; phylum Streptophyta; class Magnoliopsida; order Fabales; family Fabaceae; genus Astragalus; species Astragalus glycyphyllos. The sequence goes on along the minus strand of OY754307.1, from coordinate 83,871,970 downwards.
CTATTTTTAATTTTAATAGGAATAATTGGGATATGGATGGCATTAATTAGGCTACTATTTGGGCCACAGGTTGCCATCTTTTTTGGTCTTGGATCGGGTTGTGGTCTTACTAATTTTGTTGATTTTACACGAGCTAAGTTATGTAAGTCCCGACTAGTCTGTGTGTTGGTGTGGGTTGTTCTATTTGTAACCCACCTCACGTTCGCTGCCTTGTTTGGAGTGTTTGGTTTGGGCTTGACCCGGTAATGAAATCAAATCATTCTCGACCAAAAAAAAGCAAAGAGGCCCATGATGATACCTTTATTAAACCCATTTGACCTTGGTCTTTGGTTATTCGGTTCACTGAGGAGTACATTGCTGCTATGAATTTATCTTCAATTGTTCAACCTCGGGAATATCAGTGGATTGATGTTCACTGGATGCCTCCAGTTCTTGGGTGGCATTCTCTTAACACTGATGGTGCGGTTAGGGTGGGGGATTGGAGAGGGGGTATGTGGACTTGTGGTGGTATTGTAAGGGACTATTCGGGATCTTGGTTGTGTGGCTTTACCAAGTTTGTAGGCTTCTGTAGCGTGTTAGAGGTTGAGTTGTGGGGGGTTGTTGTAAGGGCTTCGATTGTGCTGGGCTAGAGGTTGGAGATTCTTTGATTGCCAGGTTGACTCAGAGGTTGCGGTTTGAATTGTTAAAGGAGACTAGGTTGATCGTCAGTGGAGGATCTTGAAATTTTTTGTTGAGAGGGCCAACATAGTGGTATATTTAACAATGATTGGTTGGATGCCCATGACAATGTTCAAAATCCAGGCGTAGATCACTTTGTTCTTTATGGTGAGTTGGTCTCGGGAAGACAATCAAAGAAGGTTAAATATATCATATTGAGTGTGGTGCTTTGGGAAGAAAGGAATAACATTATGTTTAGAGGTGGGGTTTTCTCAGAGACAAATTTAGTTAATAAAATCAAATGTCTCTCATGGCGTTGGTTCAATTGTAAGTTTGGTAGGAGCGGTTGTAATATTATTTCTGATTTTTGGGCTAATATGTTTGAAGAATTTGTAACTTTTGTCGTTACTTGGGACTCTTTTTCCATAAGGTTATGGCTTGGGGAGATTTTAATGAGACCTCTTGTTCCAAGTATGCATTCGGGTACCCTTTATACTCCCCCTAGTAATTTTTTTTGCTTATTAAAAAAAGGTAAAATTACACTAGAGTCTCTACGTTATTTAATTGTAACAAGTTGGTCCTTTAAGTTTTTTTCGTACCACTTAGGTCCTTTAAGTTACACAATGTGTACTCCGTTAGTCATTTTTTCATTTTCCGTTATAAAAAACCCAAGTTGGCACTAATAGAACTGACGAGACCATGACGGAATCTACGTGCCATCTATCTGGTGACAATTTGGTCATTTAAGACTATTGTATCAGATTGGCACTTTCAACTTAATTTTGTTTTTTTAAAAATGGTTCATCTTTTTTTTCATTTACGAAAACTATTTTGAATAAACAAAAAAGACATAATTAAAAAATTAAAATCACATTATTCTAAAAAAACAATAGACTGTTCAATTTTATTTTGAAAAACTAAGTTTTTTTTAATAAACTATCAAACATATATTTTATAAAAAAAAATTTTGACCAAATTTTATAAATCTTAATAACATTTTTTTGATGAGTATGAATCTTAATAACTTTATATTAATACCATTATTACTAATACTGTAAAAAAAATGATGCGAAAGAATTGTTTTTAAAAGAAAAATACTACTCTAAAGTCACAAATGTAATGTAATATAAAAATGCTACTCTAAAGTCACAATTTCCTAATAATATATCTTCTCCTCCGAATTATTCAGGTCCCCTTTCCCTGGACACGGAGTGGGGTCAAAGACCTCTAGACCAAAAAAAATCCTCTCCTCTTCAAATAATAATAAGACTTTATTTAAAAAATTAATATATTTTTTATTTATATGCTAATTATTAAAATAGGTAATTAAGTGATGAAAAAATAGAAGTTGAATATTAAAAGTAAATATAATATACGAACTTAAAATAGGAAAATAAATATATGCTGATTTTAAAATAGGCCAGTCACTATTAAAAAAAATTGAAATATAATATTAAAAGTGAATCATATACAAATTTAAAATAGGAAAATCGTTCATTGAGGTGTATAATCAATTGAAGTACATCTTTAAAAATATAAATAAAAAAAAGTATGATTATAATAAAAAAGAAACCCATAAAAGAATTTGAAATACAATTTTAAAAGAAGACGGTTAATTGTCAAAAAAGAAGAAGAAGAGAAGTTAATAATGCCATGCACTTTTTAATGAGCAATTAGACTAAATGTAAAAATGCTTTTAAGAGCATACAATAATTTATTAATGAAGATGAATAAAATTTATCTTAGAAATTTTTTATAAGCAAAATATATATTAATAAAAATGTATATTAATAAAATTTGTCTTAGATGATTTCTAACAGAAATAGATATTATCTTCCACCAAACACACACATTTTTCAGTATAATAGTAATTTTATATTTTTTGAAAGTTAATTGTCAAATATGTATATATGTATATGTATATATAGTAATTTTATATTTTTTGTATATAGTAATTTCTAAAAAAGACATTTATGTATATTATTTATTTTCATGCAGAATCCAATGAATGTACATCCTAAGATTTTTCAGTATAATAGTAATTTTATATTTTTTGAAAGTTAAATGTCAAATATGTATATATAGTAATTTTATATTTTTTGTATATAGTAATTTCTAAAAAAGACATTTATGTATATTATTTATTTTCATGCAGAATCCAATGAATGTACATCCTAAGGTTTTTCAGTATAATAGTAATTTTATATTTTTTGAAAGTTAATGGTCAAATATGTATATATAGTAATTTTATATTTTTTGTATATAGTAATTTCTAAAAAAGACATTTATGTATATTATTTTTTTTCCTGCAGAATCCAATGAATGTACATCCTAAGATTTGGTACTTTGAATTGATACACCATCTCTAGCTTCCCTATAGGTGTATATAAGTATCTATCTAGATATTTTCTTGTTCAGTATAAATAGAGAGATTTTGACAACCTTGTTACAAAACAAAAACAACAATATAGTTGATAAAAAAAACACAAACACAATATGGAGGAAACAACAGTTGTAATTGTAGGTGCTGGTCCTTCTGGCCTTGCAATTTCAGCTTGTCTAAAACAAAGCTCTATCTCTCATATCATACTAGAAAAAGAAGATTGTAATGCTTCTCTTTGGAGAAAAAACACTTACGATCGACTTAACCTTCACTTGGCTAGTGAGTTTTGTTATTTACCACATTTGCCTCACCCACCCGCAGCACCAACCTACTTATCCAAAGACCAATTTCTTCAATACATAGACAATTACGTTGAACATTTCAACATTAATCCTCGTTATTGTCGTGTTGTTGAGTCAGCTTCTTACGATGAAGCTAAAAATAAGTGGAAGGTTGAAGCAAAAAACACCCGTGAAGGTGGTGCATTGGAAGTTTATGGAGCAAACTTTCTTGTGATCGCCACTGGCGAAAACAGTGAAGGTTATGTTCCTAATCTTCCTGGGCTGGAAAACTTTGAAGGAGAGGTATTACACTCCAAACAATACAAAAGAGGTTCAAAATATGAATCTAAAGAGGTTTTGGTTGTTGGTTGTGGCAACTCTGGAATGGAGATTGCTTATGATCTCTATAACTGGGGTGCTAACCCTTCCATTGTCATTAGAAGCCCGGTATTTTTTTATCTTTTATTTTTAAAATTAAGTATGCAATATCATCATTTAGATTAGTCTGGTACTTTTCTGGTTAGTGTGCTACTTATGTTACAGGAAACGCTATTGAAATGTGCCCTATTTATTTAAACTTTTGGCGGGGTAGTGGTAGCCGGATCTAATGTGTATCTTGTTTTTCTTTTGACAAAATACATTTTTATCTTGTTAAAAAGGATATAATTAAACTAGTGATTTATTGCCATGACTGTTTATTTATTATTTTTCAAAATTGAAAGGCATAAATTAATCTTGTCATCTATCTTTTACTTAAAAAAAAATATTTTATTATGATAAGGGTGGGTAAAGATCCTCTCAATTTTTTAAAAGAAATTGAGGGTCAATTACTAAAATTTTGGATGTATAAAATACACATCCTTTAAATATTTGACATATATTTTATATTACTTCAAAAATAAACTTTTTAAAATAATGTTTGTTTTGAAAAGTAAATCTTTTATAAATATTAACATAATATTGATGGAATGAAGTTGACTTACAATAAACTCACTCATAATATATAGGGATTGTTTATTTCAGTCGACTCTATTCCATTTATATTATTAGGATGTTAGCTTGTTTTTCGTGTCAGATATACTATATGTGTGTGTTGTGGATAATTGTTCAATGAAATTGAAAAAGTTTTTCATTTGCAGGTCCATGTCTTCACCAAAGAATTGATTTCTCAAGGTATGCGTATGTCGAAATATTTGCCGATCCAACTCGTTGATGCTATCATCACTCTTTTGGCAAATTTGAAATATGGTGATTTATCCAAGTACGGAATTTATCGTCCAAAACATGGACCTTTATATCTTAAGACCGTTACAGGAAAATCTTGCGTTCTCGATGTAGGCACAATTGAAAAGATTAAGCTGGGAGCAATAAAGGTACTTAACTAGTTAATTACCTGTGGGTGTAATTAATGGGTAGAGATTAAACAAGATTTTTTTTGGCAATAAAAGGAAAAACTTGTGTGTAATAAAGAGGGTCGTAATTTTGTATAGAATGAATTTATCGACATACTATTACCTCTAGTTTTATTCATGAGAGAAAATTGAAGTTTTAAATTAATTGATTAGTTAATTTTACTGATTTATATTTTAGACCAGATACATCAAGTATTCAACGAACCTAAAACTGTATTTTCTTATAAAGAAGACTAGAGGTAGCGTGTCAAAAAAAAGACTTGAGGTAGTATCTATATTAAATTATAATTCTTCATTAGTTACATCTTTATCATTTTCCCGTCAAACAAGGTTATGTCTTTATTATTTATGCAAAGTATTACGAAATTAAACTATATAATATAATTTTTTTTGTTTATTTTATAATATAATTAATATTTTTATCAAAAGAATATATAATTATTTTTTAAAAAGTTTATTTAACATTAATATTAATGTAATGGTAACTTTGAATTTCGTGTTTGTGACAGGTTATTCCTTCTCAAATAAGAAAAATCGAGAAGAAGAGTGTTGTGTTTGGAAACAACACTGAAAAAGAGTTTGATGTCATATTGTTCGCTACTGGATACAACAGTGTGGCTAATAAATGGCTTAAGGTATGAAAAATAGGCAAATCACCAAAGGCATAAATTTCGTTCTTGAAACTATTAATATTTCAAAATAGTTGATGGAAATGAAAATTCTCGATCAAATTAATTTTCTGGGTCCATTAAATTTAGTATTTAAAATTATCTAAAAGAAATCAAATTGATTGAAAAATTTCAATTTGAAATATTATTTTAGAATTTCGTTAATTAGACACCAACTTTTAGGAATTAATTAAATTAATGATTCATGAAGGAGAAACTCATCACCTCCGACCTTACACTTAATGTGCGAAGTATATTTTTGGGTGTGAGACAAATACATTAAGAAAAAATCTAACACTTCATCTTTGTACTCCTTATAACGAAATTGAGAACTTGATGGCAATTGCAGGACTATAAATATGTTCTTAATGATGATGGGATGCCAAAAAATGCTTTTCCAAACCACTGGAAAGGAGAGCGGGGCCTATACTGTGCAGGACTAGCAAAGAGAGGCTTATGGGGGTGCAAATTGGATGCTGAAGCCATTGTGGAAGATATCAACCAAAATCTCAAGTGACATCACAGATATTATTTGTTGAATTCTTACAAGCGTCACTGCAATTTTGGCTGTAACTTTAATTAGGGGTTTTTTGTGACACCATAATTAGGGTTGTTATCTTTGCTTCTATGCTTTTATATTTATAAGTAATAGGTCGGGGGCTTTATTTGTTTACAATGGGTCGGGACTTTAGTTATCGGTGCTTATCTATACTTTTTATAGTTATAGATAGTTGTTATCTTTTTGAATAAGATTGGCATGTGATGTGACGCTTTTTCAGACGTGGTTATTTGATGGTCAATACATGGCAATGTTGTTACGTACTACCTCCGTCCCATTTTATAAGTTATTTTAGCAAAATGAATTTGTCCCAAATTAATTGTTGTTTTACATTTTCAAGAAAGCATGTAACATGTTTTTTCACTATTGCCCTTATTAATCATTACAACTTTTTACATTTAATAAATAATTCACGTTTATCTATGTAGAGAGATAAATGGTAATTTAGACAAAACTTTTTATAAAATCTAGACTACCAATCATTTTTCTTAATATGCGTACAACAACCTTAATTGCATATAAAATGGGACGGAGGTAGTAATTGAATAATCAATCTCGTGACTTTAATTTCTCTCATTCTCTCATAGTAGTAGAAGATTAGAAAATTGAGTCAAGATCCTCATGCAATAGGCATTTAGACTTCCCATTTTGAGAAATGCTACAAGGGTCTGCATCTCTCTCTCTATCTATATCTATATATATAAATATGGAAAGGAAATTTCTCCAAACAAAAAAATAAAATAAAAGGAAGACTTTGATGGAGCTCACAATGCTTCTCACTATTTTTATTTATTTAAAAGTTACAATTTTTTAATTTCTCTTATTAATTAATTTCATCAATTAACTACTATGTAAATTATTAATGATATTAACTATTAATATAACTATAATAATTCATTAAGATTTCTTATACAAACAAATATTAAAATTTCATAATAACAATAATAATTACTATTTTTTTGTAGGAAATGTTAATTACTAATTATAATTTTATAAAAATTAAATTAAACTGCACTATTAATATTAAATTTAAATATATAATAATGTTTATAAATATTAGTTAATTAGAGTATTAAATAATATACTTTATTTGAAAATAATTACTTTAAAGTAATTTAACCATATTGAGTATTGTCAAATATTATATAAATGTAATGCATTACATTTTAAAATGATTCTAAACGATTTTTAAAAACAGCTAAAATATTTTAAATTTTTTAATATACTTTCAAAACATATGTATTTTTCTGAACTCAAAAAGATATATTTTTTTTGAAGCAAAAAGATATTTATTATTACTTCAAATTTTATCAATTGGAGTTTATTTATATATACAATTGTATTAACTATAAAAGTTAGAAGTTTTATATATACAATTGAAGGTTGGAGGTTGAAGAGAACAGTGACATGGTTAATCCAACTAATCTTTTCAAATTAAAAGAAATGAGAAAATATGACATTGAAATGCCATGAAACACAAAAAATTGATAGTTGTTTTTCAACAGAAAGTTTTACAGAAAGACTAAAATAGTATAGGCCGATATTTGTAGGGAGTTATGTAAAAAAAAGTTGCAAAAACTAAAATAGAAAATCACTATATTTACAGGGATTAAAAACATATTTAAACCTATTTTTTGATCAAAATATTTAAGCCTATTTATTAATTGGCCTAATGTTTATTAAAATTTTAATGCTATATCAAGAAAATTATGTGACATTTCACATTAACATTTTTATTTTTTTTGAACTACACGAAACACTAACAAAAGGACTCAATTTGTTCAATGAAAAGTACAATTAATTAAGTATAGTTTTTAAATTTTAGTAAAATTTGCTCCTTTAAAGATTAATTAAACGGATTTTGCAAATTATAAGGAATAAGGAATATTTACTATTTTCATAATTTTTTGGCTTAAATACCTGATATCCATTTACCCCCTTGCAAAATGTAATATTATCCAGTTACCCCACTGTTAGTTTTGGTTAATCGCTGATGTGGATGCCTAGCTGGATCACACATGTGATTGCCACGCCAGCAACCAATGAATGGCTGCCACGTGGCACTCACTTGTGGGGTGCATGCTTATTAAAAAAACAAACATTTTGGAACCTATGAGGATTGAACCCTTGACCTCTAAGTGAGCAACAAATAACTTTATCACTGAACCACCTACCTTGTGTTTATTAACCCAACTAAAAATATATGTTACATCATATTAATCTTCTTCTTCAATTCGTTTTAGCAAACAGAACCCAAATGAACTTGAAATCAAACGAAATCGAAATCGAAAAGAACTTGAATCTAAACGAAACCGAAACTGAAACAAACTTGAAAAGAAAAAAAGTTAATTTCATAGTTCAACGAAATCGAAACCCATAACCAAAATCAAAACCCATAACCAAAATCAAAACCCAGAAATTAATTTCTCAGATCTGTATTCATAGTTGATTGTCATTGATTTTCGTTGATTTTTGTTGGTTGCCGTTGGTTTTTCGTTCTCAAATCCGTTGGTTTTTCGTTGATTGTCATTAATTTCTCAGATCTGTTGTTGGCCTTCATGGTTCAACGAATTCTCAGATCTGAAACTAATTTCATAGTTCAACGAATTCGTTTGCAGAAATTAATTATGTAAGAAATAGTTGTTGTTGTCCTTCATTAATTTCTCAGATCTGTTGTTGCCCTTTAATTATGGGTTTTGGGTGTTTTATGGTGGTAGTGTTGAGGAAGATGAAGATCTATTTTTTTTGTTTTTTTAATCGAGTTATATGTTATATATTAGTTGCTGGCTTAATAAACACAAACAAGTCAAGTGGTGCGGTGGTAAGGTTGTTAGTTTGTCACTTAGAGGTCAATGGTTCTGATCCAGCTAGGCATCCACATCAGCGATTAACTAACACTGTTAACCAAAACTAATGGTAGGGGGTAACTGGATAATATTACATTTTGCAGGAGGTAAATGAATATCAGGTAATTTTGGAGGGGTGATAAGTATTTAAGCCTAATTTTTTTTGTTGATAAAACTACTACTATTTTTATAGATAGTAATAAACAGTTTCAGATTTGGATTCGTACAGATGCTGGTTTATCACCCTCGTAGAGTGAAGAAGAAAGAAGCAAAACACATAGCAGAGATGGTAAGCAAAGGTTTGACGGCTAGATTTCATACAAGAAAACCATCTCCCAGCGTCATCACTTTCTACACCATTTTCGTATTTGCTTTCTCCATTTTCCTCTTCTTGTTCTACGTAAGGAGCTTCATCGCCGATGAAGGTCAACAAAATCCTCTGTTTCATCATCAATCTCTACCTCAACAGGTACGCCGCTATTCCTTTTTTTTTTTTTTGGTTTCCGTTGTTTTTTAGAAATCGAATCGAACCAAATTTTAGGGATCTGGAACGAATTTACGTGTTTCTTTGTTGATTGTGCGATTTGATTCACTCTGCTGTTTGAGATCCAAATCCGATACTGATTTTGCGTAGTTAAATATGCTTGTGAAATCGTCTTAACTAGTCTATGCATTTACGACCGAGAATAAAACGAAGAGAATTTCTGCGTACAGTAGAAATTTTTAGCAACTACGGCATTTAAAACAGTATTGATAATTGATAGAATTCTGGAAGATTAGGCTTCACCTTGTGTTATTCAATCCCTTGTTCACTCTCAATAATCGCTGCATTTTGCTACAGGTGCCGGAGTCACCTAAGTACAAGTACAACGAGCAACTTTGGGATTCCCCTCACAGTCATGGCTTACACCCGTGCATCAAGCCAACTGCTAAATATAAAGGTTTCAGATGCTTACATCTATTCATACAATTGCTTGTTGAATTTACTTTTTTCACTTTATTCCCTTTCTTCTATTCAATGTTTTGTTTTTTAGTTCCTAAATAAAAGTCTACAAACCATAGCATGGCCTTGCTATCATTGTCTAGTACATTTTGTCCTCTCTCTTTCTCTTCAATACATTTTATACTTTTACTGTATCAGGTGTCCAAGGATTTGATCGCTATCTAACAGTTAGAAGTAATGGTGGACTAAATCAAATGCGAACTGGTGTAAGTCACTTCTTCCTCTCTTGCAAAGTCTTGTAAGTTCAATTGCAGTTTTAAACTCTAGTATGTGATAATACATATTAAATTGTTGTAGAGTTAACTTTCTCGTGTCCAAATGGATCTTTAAGTTGCTTCTTTTGGCATCATTGTATAGGAAGTTGATCATTTTCTTGTCTGAGTTGTCCCCCCCCTATTGTTCCTTCCTACATTTGTTAAAATTATAACTCTCCCTATCTATGAAAGACTTCAGTGCACCTGGTAAACCTAACACATTTTATATGCTGAAATGCAGATTAAGTGTTTTTTTTCTATAGGGATTTATAGGTTTGTATTGATGTCATCTTCTTTGGGATTGGGTAGTGTTAGTGACTACATGTGAAGCCAACTGCTGCTCTATTAAATCTTTGTATATTTTGTTCCATTTGTACACGAGTAATCATTCCATTTTGCTGTAGATAGCAGACATGGTGGCTGTGGCACATATAATGAATGCAACTTTAGTCATCCCTCAATTGGATAAACGTTCATTCTGGCAAGACTCGAGGTAATTCTCGGTGTACTTTATTTCATCATCAGTTGGCTCCTTAGATAAATATTTTATCCTTTTCCAATATTTTTTTTATTGGGCGTGAGCACAGTGTATTTTCAGATATATTCGATGAGTTTCATTTCATTGAATCTCTGAAAGGAGATATCAAGATTGTTAAGGAGCTACCCAAGAACTTGGAAGCTGCCCCTCGGGCCAGGAAACACTTTACTTCCTGGTCTGGAGTTGGTTACTATGAAGAGATGACAAGGTTATGGAATGACTATCAGGTACTCAAGTTTTTCCTATATAATCAAGAACTTCTGAGGGATTCCCATTTCCTGCAGTAGGCTTCATTGTAACACTTGCTAATTGGTAAACATAGTTTTGTTTGCTTAATCTCAAATCAATTCCCTGTGAAAATTAGTACTTCAATTTTGTATCTGATTCTGAATAACTCTAGTTGTGGAACCAGAGACACCTTTGTGCAGCAATCCACCCCTTTCTTCTCTAGTATAGCCAATCCAACCTAAAGAAAAGGAAATGGGTGATAGGCTGCCAGCTCAATATAAATATTTGTCACATGAGTAGTTAAGGATGAATATGGGCATTGGAGTTTTATTACAATAATTCATGTAGTTTCACCATTGAGATATCTTCACCCGATCAAGAAATTTCAGTAATATATATTGATAAAATTTAGTCACAGAACACTGTGCCGCATAATATATGTCACAGTTTAATCATATTAGAAAGATATATAATGCTATTGCAAATAATTAAAATGCATTGCTTTCAAATCATGTATTTAAACATGTTTCTAAAGATATCCAATTTAGGTAGTGAAATTCTCATTAGATACTTTTGCAGACATTCTGTTTATTGCTTACTTCCGAGCATGTTCAAACTTAACATCCATTTTAGGTGAAGTGGATTTATAATTTTTGTTCATGCCCTGCACACAGTTTTCATATTTTTTTCATTGTGGTCCTTTGGATTCTTAAATTTCTGTTTTTGGCTGTAAACCTTATTTCATAATCTGAATGTATTGAGCAAATAATGATTTTCTTTTCAGGTGATACATGTTCCAAAGTCAGATTCTCGACTTGCAAACAATGACCTTCCTCTGGACATCCAGAGGTTGAGATGCCGTGCTATGTATCATGCACTTCGATTTTCTCCTCCTATTGAGAATTTAGGAAAGGTTTGACTCTTTTTCTGGTGTAATTGCTAGTGTCCTGGATGTCTTAAAAATATTATCTGTGCAACATATTAGGATTTAGTGACTGATAAGATGATGGAATGGAAATTAAAGAGGCAATGACTCAGTTCTGACGAGTTTTTTTTCTTTATTGAATTATAATGCAAAAAAATGAAGCATCTTTTATGGAGCGATTTAGAGAGAATGAAAAAAAGGTAACATGTGAAAAGATACAAATTGAAATGAAATGTCCAATTTTCTTTTCCAATTTGTGTCTAAGTTGTAACTGAATAACTTTAAGGAAAAGGTTCTACTTCAAAGGAGAGAGAGAGATAGAACATGATAACATGATTCATACGTTTTTTGCTTTTGTCTTCCGAAAGAAGTGTTTAAAATTCTTGTGGGAATCAGTGGACAAATAGGAAAGTATTGATGTGAGAGAAATCACTTGAGGGGCACATGGATGAACTGCAAATTAAATATCTGTAGTTCAAGACTTTTTAGGACATTGGAATCTGGGGCCAACATATGTTTGTCTCTTTGGTGTCTAATGATACCATATAATAAGTATTAGAGATTAAGTTTAAATTATTTAAATAAGTTAAATGCTGAAAACTTGTTAGGTTCAAAACCTTGTGAGTTTAAACCCAATGTTTCTAAAAATCATGCTAGAAAATGATGTGTATGATCCCCAGGATTACATATCCTTCACTTTTGTTGCATTTAAGATGTCTACATGGGGCTTCCTGGTAAATTAGGTTCTGAGCATACATGACGGTGACAAAACAGAGGTTGGTGGATCGACTGAGATCTCGTGGAGGAAGATATATTGCTCTCCATTTGAGATATGAGAAAGATATGCTGTCTTTTACTGGTTGTGCGTATGGTCTGACAGATGCAGAATCTGAAGAGCTCAGAATTTTGAGGTGAGAATAGTTATCGTACATATGCTGCCATATCTTTGAAATATGTCAACTTAGTCGTTCTATTGATCTTTTTTTAAGAAAATTTTGTTTCAATTTACAGGGAGAGTACAAATTATTGGAAAGTAAAAAATATAAATTCAACAGAACAGCGAATTGGAGGATTATGTCCGCTGACACCAAAGGAGGTGGGCATTTTTCTTCAAGCTCTTGGGTTTCCCCCATCAACACCAATATACATTGCAGCCGGAGAGATCTACGGGGGTAATACTCATCTTTCAGAGCTCACCTCCCGCTTCCCTAATCTAATCTTTAAGGTGCGTAAATCATTTCGTTGGTACCATGGCACTTAATCTCTGGGGAGGTCGTGTTTGCCTAATTAATTAATTGATAAATGACAACAGGAATCCCTCACAACACCTGAAGAGCTGAAAGCATTCACCAATCACGCATCTCAAACTGCTGCTCTGGATTACATAATCTCTGTAGAGAGTGATGTATTTGTTCCATCATATTCAGGAAATATGGCAAGAGCTGTTGAGGGACACCGCAGATTCTTGGGTCACCGCAAGACTATCAACCCAGACAGGTACTGAATTCAAGAAATTGTAATTATAGAAATGTCTTGGAGATGTTGATACATTTCTACCACCTCTGGGTATCTAGTCTTGCTTTTCTTTCGTCTCTTTATATTCCCATGCTTGCCAAATTGTAGTTATTCTTTCCTTCAATATTCTATATTCTAGTTAAGAATCACTCATCCAAAACATTCTGTTTATAGAATTTTCTTGGGAATGTTGATATATTTTGACATCTCTAGGTATCTAGTCTTGTTTTTCTTTCTTTTCTTTTGATTCCCATGCTTGCCAAAATGTAGTTATTTTTTCCTTCAATGTTCTATATTCAAGTTATGAATCACTCATTGAAAATAAAAGAATGCCCGAGGATATTGATACATTTCAATCACCTTTAGGTATCTAGTCTTGGTTTTCTTTCTTTTCTTTAGATTCCCATGCTTGCTAAATTGTAGTTATTTTTTCCTTCAGTATTCCGTATTCAAGTTAAGAATCTGATAGGTTGTTACTGCAGGTTGGTACTGTTGTTAGGGATTAATTAGTTAGTTGTGGACTAATCGGTTAGGTTAGTTAGTTTGAATTAGTTAAAGCATGTTGCCTATAAATAAACTAATAAAGGGGAGATCTAGAGAAATGATCATCTTGTGAATTGTGTAATTGGTGCCTTAGGCATGCAGACCCTCGAAGTCTGTGTAACATTCTATAATCAAGGGGATTTTCCCCATTTTCTGTCAGTATACCAGTTGGTTTCTAACAGAATCACTCATCCAAAAAGTTATATTCAGAACTTTCTTCAGGATGTTGATACATTTCAACCACCTCTAGGCATCTAGTCATGCTTTTCTTTCTTTTATTTTGATTCCCAGTTCCTACTGCTTGCCAAAATTTAGCTATTTTTTCCCTTCAATTAAGAATGCCCGAGGCGAGGATTGTATTGCTTTTCTCAAGCTTTGATTGTCTTTTCAAATTATGATATAAATTAATAGGGTCTCTAATCTTTTTCCTTTCCAATTATGTTGACTCGGTATAGGATCTAAATTGTTTTTTTTCTCATTTTACTGGTCCCCTTCTCTCTGTTTCTTCTAACACATGTACGTATATATAGTGCACCATGCAGACATGATATTGTATGTGTTGTGAAACGGTGAAAGTTTAAATAATCTACTGGCTCTTTTTAGTTTTCTTATTCATTTTATTTTCAGGAAAGGACTTGTTGGAATTTTTGATAAGCTGGAGACTGGAGAACTAAAAGAAGGAGCGATGGTGTCACATATGGTGCAGCTGATGCACAAGAACAGGTGAGTTGCTTGCCTAATGTCATGTCATTTTTATGCAAATATACCATAAAGATGAGTAGTTTTTGGTTCCTGATTGTGACCCTACCATGTAATGACTTGATTGTTAAAAGTTTTTTCCTTTCTTGTGACTTGATTGGTAGTTACAAGTTAATATGGTAATCACTACATTTTTCTTTAATATGAAGTTTAATTTTTTTAGCTTTGCATTTGATTTTTTTCTTTCCCAATGATCTGTTATTTCCCTTTCACCTCTAGTTGATCACAGACTCACAGTTTGCAAGTTTTTCATGTCAAAATAACTTGCTCATTTTTCTTTACTATACGTGCAGGCAAGGAGCTCCAAGGAAAAGACAAGGTTCTTTACCAGGAGTTAAAGGCAGAGCACGATTCCGGACTGAAGAGTCCTTTTATGTGAATCCATACCCTGAGTGTATATGTGGTTCTAGAATTAAAGTCGAAAGAACGCGAAGAGAAACCAAACTGCAGCTCTGATCTAATTGTAATTGTAATTAGCCATGGGTTTTTTGGGCACAAACTCACAACGTTGACACCTTAGCTGTATTCTAACAATTCTCTTTTATTACATCCCATGCTTCTCTAAACTAACAAAGTATCTCTTTTAATGTTTGTTGGATTGTGCATTATTTGTAGGAAATGGATTGGGCCTATGTTTGGATTGGCGGTGAAATGAGTAAACTCATGTTTGCAAAACCAGAGTGCTGTAGAAGCTTGTAATTGTACCTTCTAAAATTTCACATGAACTGTGTAAATGGACGTGGAAATGTGGGATAATGATTCACCACAGTCATACGCCTACAGTTGCTGAAGTCAAGCCATTATCCACCATTTAATTGTTCATGTGTTCCAGATTTTGCCACATCACTTATTAAAATAATGGGTTATTGTTTTACTTGAAAAGTGGACCCACTAGTTGAAAGCTGTTTCCTCTTCTCTCCCACAGCTCCATGTTTCGCGCCAAAACTAGTAATCGTGTGAAACAAGGATCATCCAAGAAGGTGCTTCACAACCCCACTATTGAAAAGGCTCTGTCTTCTACAATTTGGTGCATTATATTTCTCGTTTACTATTTTTCCCTCTAGTTGCTATGGTGATTTTTGGGTTTTGTTCTATTTTTCTTGTGGTTTTAGGTTCCATTTTTTCCATGCAATATTCTACTGCTTCCATTGTTGTTGAGGCTTATTTCTGCTTGAAAAAGTCATGGCTTTTAAGTTTTGACGCTTAAACAATATGTGCATTTTTTTATGCAAATAGGTAAACACAACTCCACTATTGAAGTGTTGATTTTTAACGTTTTTGTAAAAAAAAGTGTTGATTTTTAACTTCAAATTTTATGATAGAATTTTTGATAAAAAATGCATCCAACAAATGGACTGGAGAATGTCCAATTTGGAACATCCAACAAATGAGTTTTCTCAAGCATCTGAAAATCAATTTAGTTATACTAAGTTAATGATGGTAAGATCACTATCATCGATCATTCGAAAATTTTCTCTAGATTATTGATGATAGCATGACTTTTACTTTTAAAATGCAGGATCCACTTAGTGATGAATGAAGACCAATCAAGAATTTGTGTAGAATTTCATGCAAAATCAATTTAGAAATGACTTATTTTGGAGTTGTGTTTATATAATTTCCACCTGCCGTATATGCTGTTTTTTGAGCTGTGACTAATTTGTGTTTTAATATTGTCAATGAATATTGCAGCCTTTTTTTAATTGGAAGACTATAAAACTGATATTAATGATAATTCTACACTAATTTTGCATATTTGTTTTTCTGTTAGTTGATTTTGTCCTGTGCTTGTGACAGAATTAATGCCAATTGCAGAAATTCTACAAGGCTGTCCTGTTTTTGTTTATGGAGTCTTTATTGTTTATATGTTTGCATGTGTGACTTTGATTAATTGATTGCATTTAGCTGTAATTTTCTACATTTCAGCAGTGGTTTTTGTTTATGGAGCCTTTAGCCTTTATTGTTTATAGGGTTAAATATGTTTTTAGTCCCTACAAAATTTCACTATTTTGTTTTTAGTCCCTATAAAATTTTTCATCGACTTTTAGTCCCTATAAAATTTTAAAAATTTGTTTTTAGTCTCTATAAATGCCAACTAGTGTATATCCATTGAATTTTTGAGTGATGTTTTGCGTACATGTTGAGGACATTATAAACATCTATTCCAGAAAAACTTTGAATTTTTTAACAACGCATAAATTAAATCTAAATTTTTTAAGTGCAAAAGATTCGATAAACAAATTAAAGGAAATACTAACCTAGAAATCAAATTTTGAGTTTAATTTTTGTGAGGGAGATATTTTTAATATCTTTAATGTGTATGCAAAATATCATTCAAAAATTCTAAAGGTATACACGACTTTACATTTTATAGGGACTTAAAACAAAATTGTGCAATTTTATAGGGACTAAAAGTTGACGAAATTTTTTATAGGGACTAAAAACAAAATAGTGAAATTTTGTAGGGACTAAAAACATATTTAACCCTTGTTTATATGGTTGCACCGCATTCATTTGCACCTCATCAATTTGTATCAGATTCTTCTAGTAGGGGAATTCAAAAATAAAACAAATTATTTCTTCAATCAAATTCATTTACGGCTTCCACCAATATTACAAGT
Organism: Astragalus glycyphyllos; assembly: GCA_963573325.1. Taxonomy (NCBI): domain Eukaryota; kingdom Viridiplantae; phylum Streptophyta; class Magnoliopsida; order Fabales; family Fabaceae; genus Astragalus; species Astragalus glycyphyllos. The sequence continues at coordinate 83,854,778 of OY754307.1, read as the reverse complement.
TTACCCAATCTTTTATTTGATAAATGTGATCTCTGCTTGCCAAATTAGTACATAAAATGGTTATATAAAGATAAAGAGCCAACAACAACACCGTCAAATTCATTTACGGCTTCCACTAATATTACAAATTATTTCTGAGAACCACATCTTTCTTATTATCGGTGAGAGTCAGCAGCACCACCGCCAAAAGAGCTGGTGTGGAATATGAATCACTCAGGAACAAAACTTTGTTAAGGGTGTCGGTTGTGACTTGTGGGAGAGAAGAAGAGGAAACAGCGCTTTTCAACTAGAGGGATTAGAGAAATGTATATTGGCCAAAGAAAATTTAGAGCACTAAAAGAGTAGTGGGTCCACTTTTCAAGTAAAACAATAACCCATTATTTTAATAAGTGATGTGGCAAAAAATCTGGAACACATGAACAATTAAATGGTGGATAATGACTTGACTTCAGTACTGCAGGCAGTATGACTGCCGTGAATCGTTATCCGGAAATGTGGGCGTGGTTTCACTGTCCATCCAAACATTGGCTGAACGTGTTTTGGACAGGAAAGTCACAGTGAGAGAGATAGGGTCACATAGGAGAGAGATGGAAAGAAAATCACGATGACTTTCTTGTTTTTGCTGTTTATAAAGAAGCGCGAGATTCAGAAACGTTTGGGTTTGAAACAAGAGGTTTGACTAGAACATGAACACCAAAAAACATGAACATGAACACCAAATAATTGTTCAGAAATGTGAGATTCAGAAATTCCGGGTTTGAAACCCAAAAACATGAGCACCAACCTAGAACACAAACCTTAAATCCATCGAAACCCTAAACCCAAAAAACGTTGCAATCATAAACGATGCTGTCGTGACCGTGATCCCGACGTAGACGTCTCAAAAATATTGCAATTTTGGGAGTCGCCACCCAATTTATTTAATAGGCAAAATTGAGAAAAACCTTGTTTCAAAATATTTGGTCTACGCATACCAGATTGAATTCGGGAGTCGATTATGTATAGGGAAGGGCGGAAACTTAATCCCACTGCACCCCTAATGCATCTGTCCTAAGACAGTTACCCTAAATTTGATTGTGCAACATATTTATAATTTTAGAAAATTTGTTTACCCAAAAACGAAATAATACTATATAAGAAATAGCTATTTTCGAAGAAATAAATAGGGACTAGTTTAAGAAAATTTAATTTTGACTTGATGGGGAAGCCCCACTCCTACGTATCCTCCGGTGCAATGAGGAACTCAACAGTCACGTAGTTCTTCCTGAAAAAAAGTTTGTTGGTTGGGTTGATTTTAATTTTTTTTTTGAAGGGGTTTAAGATCACCAAGTTGTACAACTCGGGCGTCTTAAACCGGGATTGACAAGATGTACATCTCGGCCAATCCCCCCCTTTTTTTTTTGGTATTTTTGAAAAATAGGTGTTAAAGAAAAAACTGATTATTTATTGAAAATAATTTGGCCTGACGGGGAGGCCCCGCTCCTACGTATCTCCGTGTGGCGGAGAATCAAAGGCTACGTAGTTCTTCTTGAAAAAAGGTTTGTTTTGCTTTGCTGATTTTAGTTTTTGAAAGGGAGTTTAAGATCACCAAGTTGTACAACTCGGGCGTCTTAAACCGGGATCGACAAGATGTACATCTCGGCCAATCCTTTTTTTCGATATGGGAACAAGGAAAGAGAGAAAAATGATTTTTACATGTGAACTAACATTCACTTTCATTTTTGAGAAATGGGTGATTGTAATAATATTAAGAGTACTAATAATAATAATGACAAATAATAGTAAAGGTGAAGAAATAAATACATAAATAAAATTAATAAAGGGGATGCAAATAACAGTTGTGATAAAAAACGTGGGGGTTGTAGCAGTTAAACAGTGGGGTGCAAACAACAATATTATCAACAAAAGATGGGAGTGTAATGATGAAATAGGGGGGGGTGCAACTAATAACCTGATTTAAAAGAAATTAAGATAAAACAAAGAATAACAGCTAACATAAAAGTCTAACAACACTCCAAAACCCTAACTTCTCCTACTCTACATACTCAGCGCCGTTTCCACACTTTCACAGAGAGAGAAAACGAAATTTTGCACATCTCAACCGTAAGAAAAAGAGAAAAAAAAACGAAGAGGGAAAGGAGGATGCGACGGTGGCTGTGAGGGTGGTTGTCATTTTGGGGTGGATGGCTGTGAGTGGTAGTCATTTGGGATGGTTTGTGGCGGTTCGTTGATGGCTTGAAGGTGATGAGTGGTGGTGCGACGGTGAGGGTGGTGGCAAGGTCACGGTGAGGGTTTTTGGTAGTGGTGCGGCGGCGAGGGTGGTGGCAAGGTCACGGTGAGGGTTTTTGGTAGTGGTGCGGCGGCGAGGGTGGTGGCAAGGTCACGGTGAGGGTTTTTGGTAGTGGTGCGGCGGCGACCACCGCGGACGGTGGCCGGAGATTGAGGTTTGGTTTCTTTTTCTTTTCTCTCTCTACTCTCTTCTCTATTCCTGTTTTCTCTTCTTCTACTACTTCCTTTCATTTTTTTTTTGACAGATTTATTTAGCTATATTTGCTATTTTTTGTGTTCTAAAAACTTTCTCAAAACCTCCTCTATTCATTCTCTATTTCGAGACCATTTGTATAATTTATTCTTATTTTTTGACACATAAAACAGACCCTATTCCATCCTTTCTTCTCCTTTTGTTTTTTTCAGAACTTGAACCCACTGTATCTTACTTCTAAAAATATACTTTACTATTTCAAAAAAAGAACCTGTAACTTGAGACTATTGGCAACTTAACAACAGTTGACGTTTAATGCTACTACATTACATATATGCATAAATGATAAGCAAACAAGATAAACAAACAAAAGACTGAATGATAGTGAGAACTAACCTAGTTCCAAACAAACTGCCCCTCTTTCTAAAACCCCTTGTGCTCTCAAACAAAAACTGATTTCTCTCTATTTGGTGTGTATATATTACCGTATGTGCCCCCCCCCCCCCCTTTTTCACTGTTGATGTGCACTAGTATTTATAGGCTAAATAATGTGGTGTAGGTGTGGGTGTTGAGCAGTGTATCAAATCTCTTGGGACAAATTCTGAAGAACCAAAATAGCCCAGAGGTAGTGGTGGTGCTGCAACAGAGCAGTATTGTTGGTGCTGAAAATGGGAGGACAGCAAGGAACAAGGAGAAATAAGCTTGGGCTGGGAGCTCAAAATAGTTTCTGAGTCACAGCAACAACAAGGGCAGCAGCGCATGCTCCCTGTTTTTATTAGTTTTTGTTTTAATTTTGTGTACTATTTTGCTGTTATTCTTTGTCCCTATGTGTAAAGTTGACTTATATGGTTGTACCCCTTTTATTGTAAAAAAAAACTGATATTATACTAATAAAAACATATATTAAAAATCTGATTTTTTTCATTATCTTTTTCTATAACAATAATACTAAATTAAACTAATAACAACTACTATAATAACAATAAAATAATAAGGACTCGAAATAAACACTTGTACACGACAAGAAATAATACGCACACTCGTACGCTCAAATAATACGCACGCTCAAATACGCGCGCACCCAACATGAATAAACCGGTACGCGCTTAAAAATAGCGCACGCGCATAGTAAGAAGTGGCATGCGCGCAGCGAGGTATCTCCCTTCTTTTTTTTTTTTTTTTGTAGTCTTTTTTCTAAAACAATAAAAAAATGTCGGGTAAAATTGGATGTTCACAGTTGCCCCTCTGTACTTATTTTTTACTAGATAACCCGTCGAACTAGAGTTTTTTTGCGTTATCTCGGTAAGAAATGAATACAGATATGAACATCGATTTTAGCCGATAACATGTGATGCGAAGTGGGGAACCTGAAACGTGTGTATAAAAAGGAAACTGCGCGATGCCAGGGCGTAACCGGTAGCATGCAGTGCCAGGGCGTAACCGGTAGCACGAAAGAATAAGACAATGCCAGGGCGTAACCGGTAGCACGAAAAAATAAGACAATGCCAGGGCGTAACCGGTAGCATGAAATTAAAAGATGCAATGCCAGGGCGTAACCGGTAGCATGAAAATAAACGCAATGCCAGGGCGTAACCGGTAGCATGCGGTGCCAGGGCATAACCGGTAGCACAAAAAATAAGACAATGCCAGGGCGTAACCGGTAGCATGAAAATAAAAGTGTAATGCCAGGGCGTAACCGGTAGCATGCAGTGCCAGGGCGTAACCAGTAGCACAAAAGAATAAGACAATGCCAGGGCGTAACCGGTAGCATGAAAATAAATGTGCAATATGATGCTTACTTGGATGTCTTTGTTTTAGAAACTAGAACCATTGCTGCGCACTAAAGGTTTTTAGACCAATCAAACTGTCGCCTACTCATCTTCCCCTATCTCTTGCAAACTATAGTTGGTTTTTCATAACATCGATCTCTCTATTCACTTGATTGACTGCGCTCCCTTTGAAATCTTATGCCGAGCTGTTATGGATAACCTCGAGACTTTCAAGTATCCCCATTTCTTTTGCAATTTTGTTGAGAGAGGTGTGGGTCTATTCTCCCCTGTCAACTGAGTTCTTTTCGTTTTTGTTTTCTATCTTCTTCTCTGTTTTTTTTCATTTATTATTTTTTTTTCAATTGTCAAAGTATTACTGACACGCCCGTCTTGAAGTTTGCCAGACTTTAGCCATTTTACTTGAGACATAGATTAAACGAAACAACCATGAATGCAAGAACAAAGAAAACATGCTAGGTGAATAGGTCATGGATGCATGGATAATGGTAAATGCAAGAACAAAGTGATAACAAGATTTATTTGGTATTGATTAGAAAGAATGAGTACAAAAAAGGAAAGAAGTTACAAACAGAGAACTTCCCATGAACTTTGCCCCATTTGTGATTGGGCCAATCCCCTATCGGCCAACCTTCTTGAAAACCCTCTATGTGACTAGGAGAGTGGAATTTGATTCTAAACCCTTTCTATGCAGCTATTGGAGCCATGTTGTCACGCTCGTGAGTCCTTCTGCCATATCATGCCTTTTTTTTTTTTTTTTTTCCTGCCTTAATTTTTGCCTAGACCGCCCTTTTTGGGTTTTCAATCTAGCAGGCTTTTGATGACCCTAACTTTTGCCTAGACCGCCCTTTTGGGGTTTTCGATCTAGCGGGATTTCTCTATTTTCCTTTTCTTTTTCTCTTTTTTTTTTCTAGGCATAAAACTTCTTGACAGCATCTGAGTTTATCGGCTTTGGAAGTTCGCGTCCTTCCATGTCAAGTAGGACTAGGGCTCCACCCGGAAATGCGTGCTTGACCATGTAAGGGCCATCATAGTTGGGTGCCCACTTACCACGAGCGTCTTCTTGGTGCGGTAATAATCTTTTCAGAACCAGCTCTCCAGGTTGAAATCCTCTTGGGCGAACTTTTTTGTTGAAGGCTCTGGCCATCCGACTTTGGTACAATTGCCCGTGACAAATAGCTGCCAATCTCTTTTCCTCAATCATATTTAATTGCTCAAACCGAACCTTTACCCATTCTGACTCTTCGAGATCCGCCTCCATCAAAACCCTCAAGGACGGTATTTCCACTTCGATGGGGGACACAGCTTCCATTCCATATACCAGAGAAAATGGCGTCGCCCCAGTGCTGGATCGTACATTAGTGCGATAAGCATGTAGAGCATAAGGTAACATTTCATGCCAATCTTTGTAATTAACTACCATCTTGGCGATGATTTTCTTGATGTTCTTATTTGCTGCTTCCACTGCACCGTTCATCTGAGGTCTATATGGAGTTGAATTGTGGTGCTTGATCTTGAAGTTTTCGCATAGTCTCTGTATCTCAGTGCCGTTGAGGTTAGGAGCATTGTCCGTGATTATCCTTTCAGGGATCCCATACCGGCAGATGATGTCTCTCTTCAGGAATTTGGCAAATACCTTTTGGGAGATACTAGCATACGAGGATGCTTCTACCCACTTGGTGAAGTAGTCAATTGCCACTAATATGAACCGATGCCCATTTGATGCTTTTGGATTAATCGGTCCAATCACGTCAATCCCCCACATGGAAAACGGCCAAGGACTCGTGAGGTTATGCAGAGGAAATGGAGGTGCATTGATCCTATCGGCGTACAGCTGACACTTGAGGCATTTTCTTACATGTACTATGCAGTCTGTTTCCATGGTGGTCCAATAAAAACCACTTCTCATGATTTTGCGGGCCATCATGTGCCCGTTTGCATGTGTTCCACAGATCCCTTCGTGTATCTCAATCATGATTTTTCGAGCCTCTTGAGCATCCACGCATCTCAACAAAGTACCATCTTGGCTTCGCTTGTAGAGTATTTCACCACTCAGAAAGAAATTCATTGCTAGCCTTCTGATTGTTTTGTTGTTCACTTCGCTCGCCCCTACTGGGTATTCTCCCTGTTGAATATATCGCTTTATATCGCCAAACCACGGTTCACTATCTGGCTCTTCTTCCTCTACATTAGCACAGCAAGTCGGTTCATCTTTGACTTCTATACATATGGGTTGAACCTCAGCATTGACATTCAATTTAAACATCGCCGCCAAGGTAGCTAAAGCATCGGCAAATTGATTCTTATCTCGCACCAGATGAGTGAATGTTACCTCTTCAAAATGCCCCACCAACTCAGTTAGATGTTTTTGATAAGGTACTAACTTTGAATCCTTGGTCTGCCATTCTCCTTTTACCTGGTAAATGATGAGTGCCGAATCTCCGAACACATCTAATCTTTTTACACCCAGGTCGATTGCGACCCGTAGCCCATTTGCACATGCTTCATACTCAGCGATGTTGTTGGTGCATTCAAAACTTAACTTGATGGCCACGGGGTACTGCTTACCCTCTGGTGAAATTACCACTGCCCCAACACCGCTTCCATACATATTGACTGCTCCGTCAAAGTACATTCTCCATGCATCTTTTGTTCCTTTATCTTCATCAGTCGCCATTACTCCTCTTTCTACATCGTCCCAACTAGAAGATTGCCCTTCCCCGAGAGAGTTTTCGGCCAAATAGTCGGCGATGGTACTTCCCTTGATAGACTTTTGTGACACGTACTTGATGTCGTACTCTGATAAGATCACTTGCCATTTTGAGACCCTTAGAGAAACATGAGGGCTTTCGAAAATGTACTTTAGTGGATCAAATCGTGAAATCAAACAAGTAGTGTAGTATAACATGTATTGGCGAAGTCTTTTAGAGGTCCAAACCAGGGCACAACATGTCTTTTCAATTGCCACGTAACGAGTTTCACAGTCATTGAATTTTTTACTCAAATAGTAAATCGCTTGCTCTTTCCCTGAGGTATCATGTTGTCCCAGCATTGCCCCCATGGATGATGGCAACACAGTCAAGTACAGGATCAATGGTCTCCCTGGCGTTGGTGGTGCCAGAACAGGAGGATTTGATAGGTAATCCTTTATCTTATCAAAAGCTTCTTGACACTTTTCATCCCATTTCCCGGGTTGGTTCTTTCTCAGTAACTTGAATATGGGTTCACACGTACTAGTCAAATTTGCGATGAACCTAGCAATGTAATTGAGCCTTCCCAGAAAGCTTCTTACTTCACGTTCACTTTTAGGGGTAGGCATTTCCTGAATAGATTTTATCTTGTCAGGGTCCACCCTTATACCATCCCTACTCACGATGAATCCGAGTAACTTCCCTGAAGATGCTCCAAAGACACACTTATTGGGGTTCAATCGCACTTTATATTTCCTAAGCCTTTCAAACAATTTTTGCAGTACTGCCACATGACTTTCTTTCTCTTGAGATTTCGCCACTATGTCATCCACATATACCTCAATCTCTTTATGCATCATATCATGGAAAAGTGCGACCATGGCACGTTGGTAGGTTGCCCCAGCATTTTTCAAACCAAAGGGCATCACCCTATAGCAGAAGGTTCCCCATGGGGTAATGAATGTAGTCTTTTCCCTATCATCAGCATTCATGGGAATTTGGTTATACCCAGAGTAGCCATCCATGAAGGAGAATCTATGGTTCTTGGCAGTATTGTCAACAAGCAAGTCAATATGAGGAAGAGGAAAGTCGTCCTTTGGACTGGCTTGGTTCAGATCTCGATAATCCACACACATCCTTACTTTCCCATCCTTCTTGGGCACTGGGACAATATTGGCCACCCATTCCGGATGCACTGAGACTTCTAAGAATCCTTCCTCCCATTGTTTAGTTACTTCCTCCTTGATTTTCAAAGACATCTCCGGGTGCATCTTCCTCAACTTTTGTTTCTTTGGCTTTACATCTGGAAAGAGAGGAATGTTGTGGGCTGCTATTTTTGGATCAATCCCGGGCATATCTTTGTAGGACCATGCGAAAACATCAAGATACTTTTTAAACAAAGTAACCATTTTCTCCCGTTCCGGGTTGTCTACTAACCTCAACTCTTTCTTCCCTTCTTCAGTCCCCATATTGATGATTTCCACTGTCTCGTCGCTTAAACCGAACTCCCTTTCAGTGTGCCCCAGATGTTTGGAGAGTCTATCAATTGCTTCATCGTCTTCTTCAACATAGTCTTCACCAAAAGTCACAAGAGGATCAGGTGATAGATTCTCGACATTCTCACAATGAGGCAAAGTTCTATCGAATTCGGAATCCCTGAAGAGTAGTTGGAGGGGGAATCACAATAATAAATGACGATAGAAAAAACGAGAAATAAAAATAAAAAGGAAGGCGAAATAGGGTGAGAGGATAAGAAATATAACAGCACAAATGAACGGAAATGCATGCGAATTCATTCAATTCTTGTCTCAAGCAAAATAACATAAGTCTTGTAGCCTTATTAGGCTAAAACAACAAAATAAAAGACGATTACATGAAAGTAACAACATCAACAACCAGTTCAGCTTCCCAATTGCTCAGTGACTCTTGATTGGTGCAAGGGAGAATAACGCCACATGTTCCTGAAATATCTTTGTCCGCCATATTGATCACAAGGCGGTGCATAGTGTTGGTTACATCTTCAGGTGTGAGCACTTCCGCTGGTCTTGGGAAAGTGTCGCTTAGTTGTGGAATCAGCTGAATTCCCTCTTTACCCACTGTCGGTTTCTTTGACTTCATCTCAAGGTTCCCCTCATAACCAATTCCCATAGTGTCTGACTTCTGCTTCACGGGTATGGGAGTGCAAGCTCCTTGCAGGTGACGACCCAGACCTTTTCCTTCCTCATAGCCATTCTTTGCCATTATTCGGCCCACTACTTGATTCACATTTCGCCTCGACGAAACTCCTTTGGTAACCTCAGGTTTATCCACCTCGAAACTATGGCACATATTTGTTACTTCTTCTTCAGTGTTGTCCACATAAGGAAGAGACACAGGCCTCGAGACAAGCATTTCCTCTTCTCCACGGATGGTGATGATGTTTCTATTCTCAACAAACTTGACCCTCTGGTGGAGACTAGAGGGTACGGCCCCAGCTTCGTGGATCCATGGTCGTCCCAAGAGCATAGTGTATGCTGAATCAATGATCATGACTTGGAACAACACCCGGAAGACACTTGGTCCAATCTCCAACGGGAGCACTACCTCACCCAGGACACTTCTTTTAGAACCGTCGAAAGCCCGAACCATCAAGGTTTGAGGGGTCAAATCTCTCTCCCCCAACCCTAATGAGGTCAATGTAGTCATAGGCAGAACATTAAGTGCCGATCCACCATCAATGAGCACCTTGGCTACCACATACTCTCGACACTTCAGAGTGATGTGCAGAGCTTGATGCTCCCCCCTTGCTTGAGGATGGACCTCGCTTTCAGAAAATGTAATCAGATTGACCCGCTGCATTGGATCTACCATGTTAACCACAGTTTGGGGAGTTACATCAGTCTTCACAAAAGCTTCTTCCAAGGTTTTCAACAAAGCCTTTCTATGTATTTCTGAAGAGAGGACGAGGGAAAGCAAAGAGATCCGTGCTGGCGTCTTTCTTAACTGCTCAGTCACATCATACTCGCTTTGTTTCATGATTTTCAGGAACTCTTCTTCTGATGGTTCTTCCCTCTCAGCCCCTTTCTCCTTTATTCTCTTTTCAGCCTCTTCAGGACCAAAGTACCGACCACTCCGGGTTATCCCACTGACACTCACAATGTTGCCAACGGACTCCTCAACTTCTTTGTTCTTGCTCATTCCCCTTTCAGCAGGACCTCTTGTAACTTCAACTCGAGTCTCATAGTTCCAGGGAATTGCGTGAGTATCTTTGCATGCAAACGGTGTGGGCTTCTTCACAGTTACCACCACCTTTTCCGATGCTGGAGGTGGGTTGAGCGGTGGAACTTTGAGCACAAAACGTTCTAAGACATTAATTTCCTCTTGAATCATAGACCCTCTAGCTTGCACCACTCCTAGTGACATTAGACTCTGCACTCGAGCTTTGAAGTCCCAACAACCTTCGATATCATGACCCACACAACCATGGTGGTATAAGCACATTCTCCCTTCATCATACAGGGCATACCTTACAGATCCCCTCGTTGGCGCCAACACTTCATAGCCAGCTCTGTGTAACCCTTCCCATATCCCTGTCATAGGGGTTTGCAGTTTCAAAACCTTCTTGATAGGCATTTGGTCTTGTTCCACCATACTCACGCCTCTATTCCCCTCATGATTGTGGAGAGGGTTGCTGTTGATATTTGGTCCCGCCTCTTCCTGGATGTCAAGCTTTCCATGAGCGATCAATCTCCTTACAGCCGTTTTGAAAGCCTCGCAATCTTCAATCGAATGCCCTGCGGCCCCCATGTGATACTTACAAGTCAAATTCGAGTTGTACCATGCTGGAAACGGGGGCTCCCAATCTTTCACGGGAAGTCCTGCAATCAAGTGGGCATCGACCAGTCGTTGGAATAGTTCGGTGTTGGTGATAGAGAGTTTAGGGAATGGGGGAAAGTTTGATGGGGGTTGGCGGTAGGATTGGCGGGCCATTTGGTAGTTTGGACGTGGTTGAGATTGTGCGTTTTGGACATTGTTTACGGGAAAGGATGGAGGGTTCGTGTTTTGGTTCATCATGTAAGGTGTATTTGGTCGTGGTTGGTTATTTCTTGGCTGTTGAGGAGTGTAATTTGAAGGAGCTCGAATGAAACTGACTTCTGGGTCTTTCTTCTTCTGAGGGAAGCCCTTCTTTGATTGCCCACTTTCTGTCTGTTCTACCGGAAGTTTTCCGGCTCTAGCCAACATCTCAATTCTCTCACCAGCAGCTATTAGATCAGCAAAGTCTCTGTATGTGGCCCCGGCCATTGCTGCTACATATGGAGATCCCAATGTCCCCAAGAAATAAGAACATGTTTCAGATATGGTGAGCGGCGGTTGGACCTGTGCAGCGAGGGTTCTCCACCTCTGAGCATATTGCTTGAAAGTCTCTTCACTTTTCTTCTGCAACACTCCTAGCTGTTCCCGAGTTGGAGCCATGTCGATGTTAAACCTATACTGGTTCATGAAGGCATCGGCGAGATCTTTCCAACCATCCACTTTAGAGTGATCCATTTGGATATACCAAGCCAAAGCCGGCCCAGTCAAACTTTCATGAAAGAAGCTAACAAGGAATTTCTCGTCCTTAGACCACATAGACATCTTCGTACAGTAGGTCCTTAAGTGCAAAAGAGGGTTAGTGCTCCCATCATATTTTGTGAAGTCTGGGACTTTGAAATCTCGAGGAATTACAATCTCGGCAGTAGGACAGAGCTCATCTAAACCCAGAGATCCGAAAGTGTTAGATCCTTGTATTGCCTTGATCTTCTCTTCCATCTTGTCCATCCATTGCTGCCTAGCTTTATCCTTTTGCACCGATGTAAGTTCTTCATCCAACACATGGTATTGGTGCTCCCCCACAGCTTCGTATCCCATCCCAACAGGGATGTCAAATGGCCTATTGTTTAGATTGGGTGCAGCCTCACCATTGGTCGGATCTCGAAACCCATCCCCTCCATTACCAGCCATACCAACTACTCTTGCTGACAAGAAAGTGATTGTGTCCTTTATAGCCAGCAATGCATCTTCCATTCGGGCCTGGGTCGCCACCATGGCTTCCATTTTCTCTTTGACTTGGTCCACTTCTTGGCTCAAGTTCCTTCCTTGCATTTCCTCAGGATCTTCCATTCTTGCTCTGGATCTGGTGAAATATACTCGAGTTTGATTGGTCGTTTTCTTAGCGGGCGCAATGGTTACCAAGTTCCTGTCTAAAAATAAAAAGGACAAAAGAATTTATTTTGTTTATTAAAAGAAATTAAGCTAACATTTCGTTTGTCAAAGAATCATTGGCGATCGTCCTCGGAACCTAGAGCGAGTATCTTTGGTTTCAAATTTAGTGAATTTGTGAATTATAGACATGGAACTAGGGACGAACAACATAAGCAAAAAAAAAAATTCATTGCAGAACATCATCCAAATACAACAATCATTTCAAAATACATCAATTGCCCCTAGCCTCTATCACTAACTTCCCAAAGACATCCACAAGCCCCTTACAAATTGCCCCTAGCTTCTACCACCAATTGCTCAAAGTCCTCCACAAGTCCCTTGCAAACACTGATTAATTCGACCATCTCTCCGGGGGTAGTGAGTGGGTTGATCATAACATCGGCATCGCGGACCAATTCAGGAATTCTTTCAACATCCCTTAGTTTGCGGGTCCAGCGTCCAAACTCATGCGAAGCATGTATGTAGCTTTCTTCCATTCCTCTAATTATCCCCAAAAAGTGGCTCCTCTCAGTGCCCCAGTGCTCTAGACTCCTTAGTTCCTCATTTTTTCTGTCAATGGTGGACCGATACATGCTTATCACGTCCCTCACTTCTACCCTGTCCTTCTCAATTCTTTCTTCATATCGGGCAATTTCTTCCCTCATTTTCAAATCGAGGTCGGATAGGCGTCTCAGAGTTTCTGTCTGGGCTGTTTCAAGGTCCATCAGCTCTCCCTTCAGTTTCCAATTTTCCTCAAGCACGTCCTCTCTTCCTTTGAGGAGGTCTTCCATCTCTCTGTGTTTTTCCTCAAGGCGCTCCTGATACCCTTTTATGACCTCGAGGCAGGCTTGCTCATCAATAATTCTGTCAATTTCGTGCTGGGAAGCTTGTTCATTCATCTGAGCTTTGAGGGTGTTCACTTGTCGTTCCCTCTCTCTAAGCACCCTTCTCAACTGCTCATTTTCCTTCATAGCACTGTGGCATTCAGTAATCTGTTTCCTTAAGTCTTGGTTGGTAGAACTTAAGTGATTCCTGATTTTACTCCCAGAGTCCTTCTCAATCCTGGCCCTTTTGTTTGCTTGCTTAAGTGACCGGGCCTTTCCGTTGCACTCCATCTTTAGAGTTTCGAGAGTGGAGCGAACTTCCTTCAATTCAATCTCTAAAGCCTCTTTCTCACCTTCTGACCTGGCCAATTTTCCCTTCAAAATCTTCATCTCATCACTTTCCTCTATGACGGTATCTGTTTCTTGCAGCGGCTTGGGTGTCACTGTCTGAAATGGCAACCTAATCTCTTCTGCCCTGCTTCGTACCCATTCTTTATAGGTAGCCGCCGCTCCAATTCCTCTTTTCCCCAACTCTCTTGCCTTATAGGTGACCTTCTTCCACGCCTTGCGGATTTTGTCTAGCATAATTTCATTTTTGAGGTCAGCAGTAAAGGGAAATAGCAATTCTTCAGCAGGCGGGCCCGTCAAGGGGTAACGTAGCTGTCGCAATGCCAAGATGGGATTGTAGTTGATACATCCCAAAGTCCCCACAAGTGGTACATTCGGGAATTCACCACATGAGAAAAGTACTTGTACCACTCCCGTTGCTAGGGAGAACCAACGCACCGAATCTTCGTTGAGCTCCACAAATATTTGCCTCCACTCTTTGTCACTGTGGGTTTGTGATCCCATATTTGTTAGTTCGGAGAGAGGGCAGTATGAATTATCTTTCCTTTTGAGCACGTGAGCAGCCAACCACACATACAATACTGGAAGACAACATACAATCCTTCTTCCTTTCAGTTCATGGCAGGAATTCAATGTATGGTACATGTCTGCTAAGATTGGAAACGTCGAGTTTTCCCCTCGACATTTACGAGCTATGAATACATCACTCGCTGCAGGGCTTACCAAATCTCCACTAGTTGGGAACAAAACCAAGTCGTGGATTGCAAGAGCCAAGACATCTATGAGAGTTTCCCATTTTTTTTCATGTATCAGTTTCTTTATTAACTCTTCCAACCACCCCCTCAGTATACCCTTAGGAGCCTTCCCATTGGTCCTCTTGTTGGTCAACCAATATGAGTCGATTCCCAGCACCCGAACAACCTTTTCAACATTGGGATAATTCCCACGGTAATGATACGGTTTCCCGGTCAAAGGTTGTCCAAGGATCAGCGCAAACTCCTCTAGAGTAGGAGCCAACTGAAAATTGGAGAAAGTGAAGCATCTCAAATCGGCGTCATAGTATTGGGCCAATGCAGTGACTGCTCCCACCTGAACCTTCACGTCCAATAATTCTAATAGCTTCCCATATGTCTTTTTAAAATTGGATCTCGATTCCTCAGGTAAGCTGGAGGCATAATCTTTCAACTTGGACATTTCGGGCTTCTGGACAATGAACTGGATAGTTCTCCTTGTTAGTGACATTGTTTTCTTGTTCCCTAATTCCATGTCTCACTTTCGTTTATTTTTTGAAAATTTTTTTTTGACCAAGATACTCGTACCAGATTCCAACTTTAGATCCTTTGCCAACTTTCCTGAATGAACAAACAAAAGTTAACAAATGGAGATGATGCATGTAACAAAAAAAAACTCTCTTTTTTTTTTAGGAAAAGTGTAAATGATTTTTTGAAAAAAAAAAAAAGGAAAGAAAGTAGAATTGCTATGACAAATTTTTTTTTTATAATGGTAGGATAAGAGGTAGAGTAGCTCCCTTTGTGGCCTATAATGGGTTGCCCATACTATTTGGGTTGGGGCCTATGGGTCTAATGCCTCTCTACTGTGAACACTCACACTGGTTGGTTATTGTAACCTAATGAGATTCAAGGTCTCTAGAGTGAAGTATCCTTCTGGAAGAAGAACCACACCAGGATGTACATCCAAAATGTGGGTATCCGCACAGAAGAATCATACTCTAGATGAGGAAATCATGGAAGTCACACAGGATGTACATCCAAAATGAGTTCCACTATCCTCGTTCTATCTTAGGTGTTTTTTGCGGCTCCGGTGTGAGCTCAACTCTCTGTGTGTGCTCACAGTGTTTGTGTAGTGTGTGAAGGGAGCATACAAACCTTAAATCCTAAAAAAAAAACTCCAAATAATCCCTGCAAAATAAATATAAGAAACAACCAAGCAGTAATATAATTTGTCTTCTAACCTAAGGTGTATGCTAAGCATAACGTAAATCAAACATATACAATAAAACAAAGTAGAGTGGATGACCATCTAACTCATAGATATTTTGCACAACCAAATTAAACAGGCCTGACTCTCACGAAGTCCCCAGTGGAGTCGCCATCTGTCGTGACCGTGATCCCGACGTAGACGTCTCAAAAATATTGCAATTTTGGGAGTCGCCACCCAATTTATTTAATAGGCAAAATTGAGAAAAACCTTGTTTCAAAATATTTGGTCTACGCATACCAGATTGAATTCGGGAGTCGATTATGTATAGGGAAGGGCGGAAACTTAATCCCACTGCACCCCTAATGCATCTGTCCTAAGACAGTTACCCTAAATTTGATTGTGCAACATATTTATAATTTTAGAAAATTTGTTTACCCAAAAACGAAATAATACTATATAAGAAATAGCTATTTTCGAAGAAATAAATAGGGACTAGTTTAAGAAAATTTAATTTTGACTTGATGGGGAAGCCCCACTCCTACGTATCCTCCGGTGCAATGAGGAACTCAACAGTCACGTAGTTCTTCCTGAAAAAAAGTTTGTTGGTTGGGTTGATTTTAATTTTTTTTTTGAAGGGGTTTAAGATCACCAAGTTGTACAACTCGGGCGTCTTAAACCGGGATTGACAAGATGTACATCTCGGCCAATCCCCCCCTTTTTTTTTTGGTATTTTTGAAAAATAGGTGTTAAAGAAAAAACTGATTATTTATTGAAAATAATTTGGCCTGACGGGGAGGCCCCGCTCCTACGTATCTCCGTGTGGCGGAGAATCAAAGGCTACGTAGTTCTTCTTGAAAAAAGGTTTGTTTTGCTTTGCTGATTTTAGTTTTTGAAAGGGAGTTTAAGATCACCAAGTTGTACAACTCGGGCGTCTTAAACCGGGATCGACAAGATGTACATCTCGGCCAATCCTTTTTTTCGATATGGGAACAAGGAAAGAGAGAAAAATGATTTTTACATGTGAACTAACATTCACTTTCATTTTTGAGAAATGGGTGATTGTAATAATATTAAGAGTACTAATAATAATAATGACAAATAATAGTAAAGGTGAAGAAATAAATACATAAATAAAATTAATAAAGGGGATGCAAATAACAGTTGTGATAAAAAACGTGGGGGTTGTAGCAGTTAAACAGTGGGGTGCAAACAACAATATTATCAACAAAAGATGGGAGTGTAATGATGAAATAGGGGGGGGGGGGGGTGCAACTAATAACCTGATTTAAAAGAAATTAAGATAAAACAAAGAATAACAGCTAACATAAAAGTCTAACAACACTCCAAAACCCTAACTTCTCCTACTCTACATACTCAGCGCCGTTTCCACACTTTCACAGAGAGAGAAAACGAAATTTTGCACATCTCAACCGTAAGAAAAAGAGAAAAAAAAACGAAGAGGGAAAGGAGGATGCGACGGTGGCTGTGAGGGTGGTTGTCATTTTGGGGTGGATGGCTGTGAGTGGTAGTCATTTGGGATGGTTTGTGGCGGTTCGTTGATGGCTTGAAGGTGATGAGTGGTGGTGCGACGGTGAGGGTGGTGGCAAGGTCACGGTGAGGGTTTTTGGTAGTGGTGCGGCGGCGAGGGTGGTGGCAAGGTCACGGTGAGGGTTTTTGGTAGTGGTGCGGCGGCGAGGGTGGTGGCAAGGTCACGGTGAGGGTTTTTGGTAGTGGTGCGGCGGCGACCACCGCGGACGGTGGCCGGAGATTGAGGTTTGGTTTCTTTTTCTTTTCTCTCTCTACTCTCTTCTCTATTCCTGTTTTCTCTTCTTCTACTACTTCCTTTCATTTTTTTTTTGACAGATTTATTTAGCTATATTTGCTATTTTTTGTGTTCTAAAAACTTTCTCAAAACCTCCTCTATTCATTCTCTATTTCGAGACCATTTGTATAATTTATTCTTATTTTTTGACACATAAAACAGACCCTATTCCATCCTTTCTTCTCCTTTTGTTTTTTTCAGAACTTGAACCCACTGTATCTTACTTCTAAAAATATACTTTACTATTTCAAAAAAAGAACCTGTAACTTGAGACTATTGGCAACTTAACAACAGTTGACGTTTAATGCTACTACATTACATATATGCATAAATGATAAGCAAACAAGATAAACAAACAAAAGACTGAATGATAGTGAGAACTAACCTAGTTCCAAACAAACTGCCCCTCTTTCTAAAACCCCTTGTGCTCTCAAACAAAAACTGATTTCTCTCTATTTGGTGTGTATATATTACCGTATGTGCCCCCCCCCCCTTTTTCACTGTTGATGTGCACTAGTATTTATAGGCTAAATAATGTGGTGTAGGTGTGGGTGTTGAGCAGTGTATCAAATCTCTTGGGACAAATTCTGAAGAACCAAAATAGCCCAGAGGTAGTGGTGGTGCTGCAACAGAGCAGTATTGTTGGTGCTGAAAATGGGAGGACAGCAAGGAACAAGGAGAAATAAGCTTGGGCTGGGAGCTCAAAATAGTTTCTGAGTCACAGCAACAACAAGGGCAGCAGCGCATGCTCCCTGTTTTTATTAGTTTTTGTTTTAATTTTGTGTACTATTTTGCTGTTATTCTTTGTCCCTATGTGTAAAGTTGACTTATATGGTTGTACCCCTTTTATTGTAAAAAAAACTGATATTATACTAATAAAAACATATATTAAAAATCTGATTTTTTTCATTATCTTTTTCTATAACAATAATACTAAATTAAACTAATAACAACTACTATAATAACAATAAAATAATAAGGACTCGAAATAAACACTTGTACACGACAAGAAATAATACGCACACTCGTACGCTCAAATAATACGCACGCTCAAATACGCGCGCACCCAACATGAATAAACCGGTACGCGCTTAAAAATAGCGCACGCGCATAGTAAGAAGTGGCATGCGCGCAGCGAGGTATCTCCCTTCTTTTTTTTTTGTAGTCTTTTTTCTAAAACAATAAAAAAATGTCGGGTAAAATTGGATGTTCACAGATGCAAATGAAAACAATGGAATCAAAAACTAAATCACTGGAAAACGAAGATCTGGCAGGTTTTCCTTTACCTTCCTTCAAAACCCAGGTAGGCTTCACCTTCCTCACCAGTTCGAAGATCCGGGCAATATAATCGTTTTACTTTCGTTTATGGAATCACATGTGGTCATCAAAATCATTTTTTGGTTTAGATTCGGGTTTGGAAGGATCCAATTTGGATTTCATGGCTCGTGTGGTTTGGAAGAAGAAATTGAAATGGGTTTGAGAGTTGCAATAAATGTCACACTTGATATTTTGTTTATATTCTGTAACAAATGGAGCATTAGTTAGAGGGTAAAAGAAGGTATAATTAGTAAAAGTAGTGTTGTTCAACCCGGACCGACCCGGTCGGTCGGACCGTGACCCGGTACCCCACCCGGTTCGAGTCAGCAATTGGATCGCACATGTAGTTGGCTCGGTATGATCCGGTGGGGTTGTGGTTGGCCCGGTGACCCGAACCGATGTACAACCCGTGGGTCAAAGACAGTCCATGTGATTTTTTTGAAAAGCCAAAAAATGGGAATCAAGGGAATCGAACCCATGACCACTAGTTGAAATCTTGGGTGCTTTACCACTACACTACTTGTGATTTTGAAGTAATAGCTTCCAAAACTGATTTATATATTATTCTTTACTTGCAAATTTGAATTAATGTCTTACAATTCTTTATTTGCAAAACAGATTTTTTTAACACTCTCTTATTAATATGAAGTTTACAAATCTGAAATATATCTAAGAATATAATGCAGCTTGTCACTTGCGCGCGCAAGTGACAAGTTTTTTTGGTTTTTTTATTTCAATTTTTTTATTTTGCTTTTTGTTTCTTTTTTTTCTCTTCTTCTTTTTTTCAGTTTTTTTTGTTACTTTTTGTTTTTTTTTAGTTTTTTTCTTTATTTTGTATTTTTATAAGTACTTTACTGTATCGAAAAATTTTAAATGTTTAAATATATAAATTTTGTTCTTCAATAATCAATTAGATGGAAAAAATTAATTTCATAAAAAAAATACGTAAAGTGATATGCTAAAAAGTATGCTTTGGTGTACTTGATGGTGAAAAAAATTATTTTGTAACAAAATACGTAAAGTGGAATGCTAAGCAATGTGTTTTGAGGTACTTTGGGAATCGAAAAAAAATTAACTTTTCAAATATCAAAAGCTTTTTCGTATATAACCGGTTTGGTAAAAAACAATAAGTTTGTGGAAAAATACATTAAGTGCGATGCTGATAGTGTATTTTAGGGTACTTTAGGGTCCCAAAAATTTTTTTAAATGTTCAAATACACAAAGTTCGTTTCTCAATAACCTTTTATTTTTAATTTTATAATATTCTTATTTAATTTATAGTTTTAATTTAATTTTTATTTACAGAAGCTTCAGTCACATTTACAATAGATCCCTCAGTCGCACACTTTCAACTTTCTATAAATGCTTCTATTTTATTGGTAATTTCCATCCAACCCAACACAATACCACGTGTTTCATTTTCTATTTGTGTTTTCTTTTTTATATTGCTCATTTTGCCCCAACGGGTATTAAAACCATTCTTTAATTTGTGTTTATATTTTATCTTTCTTTAATATTCGAGTACAGCGTTGCTGCATTGACTCCCGTGAGAACTTCAGCCACATTTACAATACAACCTTCATGATCTTCTTTCAACGGGAACTTCAGTCACATTTACAATAAAACCTTCATAATCTTTTTCAACTTTGTATAATTACTCCTATTTTATCATGGGTTTTCCTTCAACCATGCATGATACTCAGCACGTTTCACTTTTTAATTGTGTTGTCTTCTTTTTCTATTTATGGGTTAATTTTTTATATTTGCATTTGATGAATGTGGATTATGCTATTAAAATTCTTTAGATTTTTTCTTCTTATTTATCTATGGAGGATGTGTGTCTTTGTTAATGTTCCTTTTAAAATTGATAATCTTTTTATTTATTTTACATTTATATTTAATTTTTATTCACTGTTATTAGATTTTATATTTTGCTAACTAACACCATTTGCCCAATGGGATAGGCTATCCTGGGGTACGTGAGTCGATTCCGTGCTCCTGAGTTTGATTCTCACCGTTGACAAACTCGGTGTTGGTCAGTGCGAAATTTGTTTTCAAGCACGATGAGATATTAGTCTTTCGAAAAGATTTAATTATACGATAGAATTTAGCCGGACTTCAGCCTTTTTTTTTCTTCTATTCTTCCTTTTTTTTTTCTTTTATATTACTTCACTTTTTTTATCTTCTTCCTTTTTTCCTTTACTTTTTTGTTTTTGAGTGCTTTTAGGGTGAGGGAACAAATCAAATTCCTCAGAACCATTAAATATGACTGTAGGATGTAGTATAAAAATTCATCAACGGTTGAGATTTAATACAAGTTGATTCAATCTTAACCACTAATAGCATTTTACACAATATTCTACGATCAATTTTAGTGGTTATCGATGACGGATTTAATTTGCTCCCTCAACCTAAAAGCACCCTTTGGTTTTTACTTCAGTTTTTTCTTCTTTTTTTTTTATATTTTAAGAGCTGCTTTACGGTCTCAAAAATTTTAAATGTTTAAATATGCAAATTTTTACGTAAATAAATATTTACGTAAGTCTCAAAAATATTTATTTACGTAAACTTTAGTCACATTTACAATAGGTCCCTCAATCGTACTCTTTCAACTTTCTATAGGTGCTTCTATTTTATTTGTAATTTCCATCTAACACTACACGATACCACGTGTTTCACTTTCTATTTGTGTTTTCTTCTATGTTTTGGTCATTTCGTATCAACGGGTATTTAAACCATTCTTTAGTTGGTGTTTATATTTTTATCTTTCTTTAAAATTCGAGTACAACATTGCTGCATTGACTCCTGTGGGAACTTCAGCCACATTCACAATACAACCTTCATGATCTTCTTTCAACGGGAACTTCAGTCGCATTTACAATAAAATCTCCAAAATCTTTTTCAATTTTGTATGTATTTTATCATGGACTTTCTTCAACCATGCTTGAAATCCAACGTGTTTCACTTTTTAATTATGTTGTCTTTTTTTTTTCTAATTATGGGTTAATTTTTTTTATTTACATTTGATGAATGTGGATTATGTTATTAAATTTTTTTAGACTTTTTCTTCTTATTTTATCAAAGGTTAATGTTCTATTTAAAATTTATAATCTTTTGATTAAAATTTATATTTATAATTTAATTTTTATTTACAGTTATTAGATTTTATATTTTGCAGACTAACACCATTTGCCCAATGGCACAGGTTACCCTGGGGCCCAGTAGTCGATCCCGTGCTCCTAATTTTGATTCTCACAGTTGACAAACTCGGTGTTGACCAGTGCAAAATTTGTATTCAAGCATAATGAGATATTAGTACGATAGAATTTAGCCAACCCCGTGCGGGAATTGCCGCACTTTTTTTTTTTAACTTTAGTTTTTTTTTTCTTTTTGTTTTTTTGTTTTGTCCTCTTTTTTATTTTAATGTTTTCAATTTTTTCCTTTTTAATATTTTAACGAGTACTCTAGGGTCTCGAAAAATTTTAGATGTTTAAATATGCGAATTTTGTTTTTCAATTATCGATTTGGTGAAAAAAAGATTTAATTTCATGACAAAATACATAAAATGATATGCTAAACAGTGTGCTTTGGTATACTCGATGGTGAAAAAAATATTTTTTTAACAAAATACGTAAAGTACGATGTTAACCCGTGTGTGTTGAGGCACTTAGGATTCAGAAAAAAATTAGCTGTTCAAACACCTGAAGTTTTTTCCTCAATAACTGGTTTGGTAAAAAAAAAATAATAGTTTTGTGACAAAATAGGTAAAGTGCTATGCCAACATTGAATTTTGGGGTATTTTAGGGTCCAGAACAAATTTTATATGTTCAGATACGTGAAGTTTGTTCCTCAACAACCTGTTTGACGAAAAATAAAAAAAATACGTGACAAAATATGTAAAATGTGATGCCAAATAATTTGTTGAGTTACTTTAGGATTCAAATTTTTTTACATGTTCGGATACACAAAGCTCATTCCTCAAAAACCCGTTTGGTGGAAAAAATTTGTGACAAAATATGTAGTGCGATACTAAATAGTGTTTCTATGTGCTTCTATTTTATTCAAATATGCGAACTTTTTTCTTCAAAAATAGTTTCAACTTTGTATATGTGTTTCTATTTTATTGGTGGTTTTAAATCAAACTCTGCATGATACCTATATGTACGGGTTTCACTTTCTAATTATGTTTTCTAATTATGTTGTCTTATTTTCTCTTTAATTATGTGTTAAGTTTTTATATTTACATTTGATAAATATAGATAACGTTATTAAAGTTTTTTAAACTTTTTCTTCTAATTGTCTATGGATGTTCAATTTCAATGTATTTGTTGTTATTAATATTCTTTACGTTTTTTTTCTTATTATCTGTGGATGTTGAATTTCAATGTCTTTGTTAATGTTTCTTTTTAATTTTATAATATTTTTATTTAATTTATAGTTTTTTAATTTAATTTTTATTTACTGGAATTTCGGCCACGTTTACAATAGATCCCTCATCGCCCTCTTTCAACTTTCTATAGGTGATTCTATTTTATTTGTGGTTTTCATCTAACCCTGCACGATACCCGCGTGTTTCACTTTCTATTTGTGTTGTCTTCTTTATTTTTGTCTTTTCGCATCAAACGGTATTAAAAACATATTTTAACTGGTGTTTAAATTTTATCTTCTTTCAACGGGAACTTCAGCCACATTTATAATACAACCTCCACCATCTTCTTTCAACTTTGTATAATTGCTCCTATTTTATCATGAGTTTTCATACAACCATGCATGATACCCACGTGTTTTAGTTTTTAATTGTGTTGTCTTCTCTTCTTTCTTATTATGGGCTAAGTTTTTATATTTACATTTGATAAATATGGATTATGTTATTAAAAGTTTTAGACATTTTCTTCCCATTATCTATGAATGTTTAATTTCAACGTTTTTTGTCAATATTCTTTTTAAATTTTATAATCTTCTTATTTAATTTATAGCTATAATTTAATTTCAATCCACAATTATTTAACTATATATTTTACAAACCAACATCATTGGTCCACTGGCATAAGCTACGTTGGGACACGGAGTCGACTTAGTGCTCCCGAGTTTGATTCCTGCAGTGGACAGAAAACTGTTGTCTTAAATGATTAGTTTATTAAAGAGGTTTTCCCCTTCCGGTTTTACTTTAATTTTGCTAACTAAAAATTAGTCAACCCCGTGCGTAGCACGGGTCAGGCGGCTAGTATTAATATACTATATAAACCTATAAATACTTAAATGGTTTATTAAAAAATATATTTGTAATTCCTAATATGTTATATTAAAATATATTTTAAAACTCATGTCTAAATGTGTATCTTAGACTATGAAATCAAAAATAAAATTAAAGGTATTTTTTTTTTGCATATGTGATGAGTGAATTTATACATAGTATGTTTATTTTTATCAATTTTTAGTAGCGTCACGGGTCATGCGGGCCAACTAGTGACCCTTCGGTCCGACCATTGACCCAATGACCCAGTGACTTGACCGGATCGAGCACCGAGTCGGTTTTAATAACATTGAGTAAAAGGTAGATCGAAGATAAAATGTACTAGTAACACTTATTTCGAGACAACCATTTTTGACAAATGTGACATTTACTAGAAATAAACGATTCAATTAATGACAAGGTTTTATCATTTTAAAGTGCAAATAAATTTTGAAGCTACATTTAATAACATCTCTCATGTTTAATTGGCTAGCGGGTAAATTAATGTCGTTGCTTAAACTTTTCAAACTTTTGTAGGATGACCACTCTTTAGCTAGTTTGTTTTAATGGAAGTCCTATTTTTCTAATATTTTAGCATGTATTTATTGATTGATGGAATACTGTTTTTTTGAAAGAATTGATGGAATGATGTTACTTAAATTGAAGTGAAAAAAATTTAAACATGTTATATTTTAGTGTAGATAAAACTGCATTCTCAAAGTTAAATTCGAACATAGATAAAATTTGAAGAGACCCGAATCATCTCTCACGTAAACATACTAGTTGTCATTGTTTTTGACAAATTAATTCAAGAAACTCACAAACTATGAAATTATATTATTTTACCATAAATAAATAAGAAAAGAGAAAAACGATAATTTCCCCCTAAACCCAACAAGAACCGAGAATGCAGAAAGCAGATAATTCGAGAGACATTCGGATATGATACGATGCCATTGACAAGTTGAAAACTCTTCCCTCTCCTTCCAATGCTATCGCCGCTAAACATGATTCCTCAAATTGCAAATACAATCGATTTTCTTCAACTACCAAAACCCCTCTTCCCTTCTAAAACCCTTGTAAAACCCTCTAATTCCAAATACCATCGCTCCACTTCTCTTTCTCAACGATTTCTTAGAACTAGATTCTCACATAACTACCGCAAACTCAGAATCAATGCTTCCATTTCTCTTTCAGTTTCAGATACCGCCACTTCCAATGAAGAAGACGCCGACTCTGCTCAACTATTCGAGGTTCGCTTTTCCACTCTCCATTTCTCTTTCCGTTTAAATTCTAGAAACTGAGAATTGATTTTGACCATGTGATGTGAGTTAAAAAGAATATTTGTGATGCGTGTGTGCAGAAATTGAAGGAAACCGAAAGGAAAAGGGTAAATGACTTGGAAGAACTTGAGAGGAAGGCTAACTTGCAGTTAGAGAGGCAACTTGTCATGGCTTCTTCATGGAACAGAGCTTTGTTGACTATGCGTGGAAAACTGAAAGGAACAGAATGGGATCCTGAAAATTCACACAGGATAGATTTCAGTGATTTTTTGAGACTTCTTAACTCAAATAATGTACAGTTTATTGAGTACTCTAATTATGGTCAAACGATGTCAGGTTCGGAATTCTTCTTTTTCAGGACTAAATATTACATTAGAATAGATGCCAAACTAGTTCATTACTGTGGAGCATTTGTGTCATCTAGGTGGACTTTACTAAAATTCTGGTTTTGTTACTGCTGTGGAACATAAAATTTCTGAGAGCATGTGCTATTTGGCATTTCAATCATTTCATATTATGTTATCCTGCAGTGCTAATGGTGTTGCTGTGTCGCACTGTGATAATGCTTTTTGTTGCTTTCATCTTAGATATGTAAAGTGGTGAGTCCGGTTGAAATGTTTATTGCTGAATGTTTGCTACCTTTTTTTCTGCAGTTATTTTACCATATTACAAAAATGGGGAAACGTTAGGCACCAATGGGAATCCTAAGGATATTGTTTTTCGGCGCCATGCGGTTGATCGAATGCCAATTGATTCTTGGAATGATGTGTGGGGAAAGCTGCATCAGCAAATTGTGAATGTTGATGTCATTAATGTTGATGCCGTACCTGCTGAAGTATACTCAACGGTTGCAACTGCGGTCGTATGGTCTATGCGTCTTGCCCTGGCTGTTGGATTTTATGTGTGGATTGATAATTTGATGAGACCAATCTATGCAAAGTTGATACCTTGTGATTTGGGAACTCCTACCACACAAACTAGGCAGCCAATCTTAAGAAGACATGCACTTGGGTCTCTTGGCAAGAGTCGGTGAGTGGAGAAAATTTCTCTCTACTTCTCATTTCATTTCCCCATGGTTGACTGGAATTTCATGTTAGTATATTGTGAGTTTTAGTTGGTTGGTATATGTCATTCTGCTTGTTATCAAGATTTACTAGACAATATATCTCCTTCATTGGCCTTAGTAGCTGATTATTTTGAGTTAGGTAGTTCTTTGTTAGGAATTTAGAACCACTTTGTGGGGGAGAAAATAGGATGTTCCTATACTTTTCTCTTTCTTCCACTTGAACCTGATGAAAATCTGATCTCTTATTCATTTAGGAATATTATAAAGTACAAAATATATACATTCTGTACAGAAAAAGGAAGCCCTAAAACTTTGGGATTGAGAGATATTACTGTTGTTTATCTATTCTATCTATGGAAACTATTTTATATCAAGAATAAAAGGAAATAATAAAGGAACATACAAAAAGAATCAAATACAATCAACACTTCTTTTAAAATTTGAAATTTAGTAGAACATATGCAATTTCGGTTTGGAAAATTGTCTCAAACTTTGTTTGTTTCATAAATCATCTTTGAATTCACATTAGTCTGCACAATATAACTACTTGTTGTTTAAATCCTAAATTTCTATTACTTTGCTAGTGCTTGCACTTTAAACTTGTTGGCTATTGGCTCCATTGTATTTCATATATCATTTGTTAACATAGACAATACCCATAACCCAGTGCCTTCCAAGCTTGGATGAGCAATTTTTTGTTTATTCCTTTGCCTTATGATACTTATGGCATTTCAAGGGGAATATATATAGATAGAGATAGAGATAGATATATATATCTCTATCTATATATGGGCGGGTTTATAATCAGAGAGTGTGGTTGCTCTAGCTCACAGCTTGGTTATGAATTCTCGCACAAAACATATGGAACTTGATTTGTTTTTTGCCGAGAGAAGGTGCTCAATATGCAAGTTTCTGTGCATCATGTTCCTGCCCAGGATCAGTAGGCAGATCTACTCACTAAAGCTCTTAATCTTACTAGGTTCTTAATTTTAAGAGACAAGCTCAATGTGGCTGCATTGTCATCTCACCTTGAGCTTGTGGGGGTGTAGGAGAATATTGTGAAATAGGGTTTAGTATAGTACTTGCTAACTGTGTTAGTTAGTTAGCTTATGTTGATAGCTATAAATAGCTGGATGCAACCGATTCTATTCAAAGAAATCATTTCAGTCATTTTCATCAAAATACAGTTTTATCAATTCTCTTTTCTGTCTCTTAATTCTCAGTAAATAACACTAAATAAGAAGAAAAGAAAAATATTTGAATAACCAATTTCTCTTACACTGGAATCTAATTATTATACATTCCCCTCAGGGCTAAATTCATATCTGCAGAAGAAAGAACTGGTGTTACATTCGATGATTTTGCTGGCCAGGAATATATAAAGAGGGAACTACAAGA
Source organism: Astragalus glycyphyllos (assembly GCA_963573325.1). Classification (NCBI taxonomy): domain Eukaryota; kingdom Viridiplantae; phylum Streptophyta; class Magnoliopsida; order Fabales; family Fabaceae; genus Astragalus; species Astragalus glycyphyllos. The sequence continues at coordinate 83,827,367 of OY754307.1, read as the reverse complement.
GATTGTCCGAATTTTAAAGAATGATGAGGAGTTTCAAGACAAAGGAATTTACTGTCCAAAAGGTGTGCTTCTTCATGGGCCTCCTGGAACTGGTAAAACTTTACTTGCTAAAGCCATTGCAGGTGAAGCAGGGTTGCCCTTTTTTGCAGCTAGTGGCACAGATTTTGTAGAGGTGCTGCCTCTTCTCCAAAGATGTGCATATGCATTTAATGGAAGTTAGCAAGACGTAAAATTTTGGAACGAAAAGTATTTGTTCTATATCTAAACCCAAAATCATTAATTTTTTTAAAGAATAAATCAATCAAAATGGTCCTTCAATGTCTGTTTTTGACATCAAGTTGGTTCTTCAATGGACTAATTTGATGGCGAAAATTGACATCAATGGGCCATTTTAGTATCCTTAATCTTTATTATTGGTGGACAAAATCGATGACATTTGTACCTTTAAAGAAGTATTATGCATGTTCTTTTTAAAATTTAACTAGGTTATCTGGAGAGTTAAGCTTATTAATCCTTAGCAAATGATACAATATATAATTGCTAGTCCTTTGTAATCAATGTACAAACAGGTAAATATTCACATGACATTAATTACAATGTACTAATTAACTATATCTGGATGATGTGCTTGACAATGTTCTTGTCTAAATGAAATGTGGAATATTGCATGCATGAGACATGCCTTCTAATATTTCATGCTCGATTACTTTGGAAGATTAAAATTAAAGTGTAATCGGCTCATTCACATTTCCTTCCCCCAGATGTTCGTAGGGGTTGCTGCATCCCGTGTTAAAGACCTTTTTTCTAATGCAAGATCATTTGCGCCTTCAATAATTTTTATTGATGAGATTGATGCTATTGGTAGCAAGCGTGGAGGACCTGATATTGGTGGAGTAAGATACAAACAATTTTTATACTGTTTTTCATTCTGAAGTCTGTAAAATTAATGGGAAAAATAGTGAACTGCTTTGGATTTAATGTTTCTGTGGCATTAATGCATGAGTTTAGCTTGTAATTGTTGAAGTTTTATTTAAGATACTATCAATTCTCAAAAGAATTTATTTCAGGATAAAAGGAGAAATTGGAGCAAATGAATTTCCTGTGAGTCAGTAACAGCTAAAAGTACTCATCACATTTGGTCTTAAGTCTGACATTAATTCTTACAAAACCCCCAATTTTTGGATCATTCATATGATGAGGAAATGTAGAACCCAAACTACATATTTTCCTGTGTTCAGATCTACATTATTTTGTTATAGGCTAGAATGAAATGGGTTATGACTTATGAATTTAAGAAGGTACCAAAAACTTGTGCTTAGCTAGCAATTTTATGATGCATAGTAATTTTGGAATTTCATCTGATCTAATTTAAATACCGCCCTTGGTTTTTTGGGGCTATCTTGGCGACTTTATGTCATGTCTGATTGTCTGTAGCAAGCATATAATCACCATTCCTGCAGAATCTGTATTTCATTTTGCCTACGTTAAGATATTGCTTCTTAACGCTCTCACTAATTGGTCCTCACTTGTTCTGTCTAATTAAGTGTTGCTTTGGCTGTTGGCCCATACATTATGTAGGGGGGAGCTGAAAGGGAACAAGGATTGCTTCAGATACTGACTGAGATGGACGGATTCAAAGTTTCCACTGCACAGGTAAGCTTTTAATTGGCATCCAGGATCATAAAGATGTTACTTGATATACTAAACTTGAATTTCAGGTGCTTGTGATAGGTGCTACGAATAGATTGGATATTATTGATCCTGCTCTATTGAGGAAGGGTCGTTTTGATAAGATCATTAGAGTTGGTTTACCTTTAAAAGATGGAAGACTTGCCATTTTGAAGGTATTTCACCACCAAAACCTTGATTTACTGGTATCTCGACTTCCTCCAGTATTCCATCATTTTAAATTTCTTTTTCCTATTCTTTCCGGTACAAACTAGGTGCATGCTAGGAATAAAGCTTTTCGCTCAGAGGAGGAAAAGGATGCTCTACTTGAGGAAATTGCAGAGCAAACAGAAGATTTTACTGGGGCAGAGCTACAAAATATACTGTAAATAATCTTCATTTGAAATTGCTGTGTCAATATATCATCAAAATTTAGGCTGATATATCATGAACAAATGACAGGAATGAAGCTGGAATTTTAACAGCCAGGAAGGATTTGGACTACATTGGGCGCGATGAGCTGCTTGAGGCACTAAAAAGGGTCGGTAATTTCTCAGCTTCTTTCTGGCTAGGCACTATTTATTTTCTAATGTGTTCAGTGCATTTTGTTGCCATCTTATGATAACAAAATACTGTGCATTTGCAGCAAAAAGGAACATTTGAAACAGGGCAAGAGGATACTACCGAAATCCCTGAAGAACTGAGACTTAGATTGGCATACAGAGAAGCAGCTGTTGCTATTCTTGCATGTTATTTGCCCGAACCCCACCGCCCTTTTGTTGAGGTAACCGTTTTTCTCTATTTTCTTGAGCGGGGTCAATGTGTCTTCCATGATTGTTTCATCTCCATCACTGTTTGTTTATTGTTTGCAGACTGATATAAGTTCTATTCGCAGCCAGCCAAATATGCGTTATACTGAAATTTCTGGAAAAGTTTTTGCTAGGAAATCAGATTACATAAACTCTGTAGTGCGTGCTTGTGCTCGTAAGTTGCTTGCTTTTCTGGTTATTTTGGAAATTCTTGAGATATGATTTTATATGTGAATTTTATCTATTTGACATTTTATTTTAAAGAATATATCACATGTTTTGTTTTTTGAATAATAATTATTGCTGTATAGATGACAAACCAATAATATAAGGATTGCATTAAAATTTCATTGTTATACACTTTTTTTGGCATGTCCCTTTACCGTTTATTCTTTGAATCTTTGAAGTTATCAAATGGCATCCTATTTATATCACCTTTAATTTTAATCCCTCATTTCATGAATGGTTCTGATAATGCCTGTCACGAAATTAGGATCCTAGCAGTATGTTAACATGTTTCAACATCTGAACTTCCAATGTCAGATGAATTATTTTGGTTATGAAAACCAACACAGACAAGGTTCTTTAATGTAAACTCAGAACAGTTGCATGCCCTTGAACAAAAGAATATAGTAAGATTTCTGTAACTAGGTTCAAAGACGATTCACTGGGATTTAAACTTTGGTTATTTAGTTTTTTGCTTATTTAAATTTGTTTGTAGCAAGAATGATTGAGGAGGAGATGTTTGGGATGGACAACTTGTGTTGGATCTCTGCAAAGGCAACATTGGAAGCTTCAAGGCTTGCAGAATTTTTAATTTTGCAGACAGGAATGACTGCATTTGGGAAAGCATATTACAGAAATGAAGGTGATCTTGTGCCTAATGTATGTCCATGGGATCTGAGTCTTAACAGCCTGTGTTTCAATACACACTCTCCCTCCACAGATATATTTTATGACTATAGTAATGTCACAACTTATGTTTAAGTGTTTTTGTACAGCTTGCAATGAAGGTTGAAGCACTCCGAGATGAGTATATGCGTTATGCTACTGAGAAGTGTTCATCTGTTTTAAGAGAATACCAGTCAGCAGTTGAGACAATCACAGGTTTGGTTCTAGTGTGATTTACATGTTAGCAAATTAACCATTTCTTCCGGCAGTTATTTATGATAGTTAAGACCTGCTTTTAGGATTTTAGTTTCACTGTAGAATATGTTAACTATTGTTGATTATTTTTCATTAAGAGGTGCATGACAACATTGCTACATGCTTACTTGTGATGCAGATATTTTGCTTGAAAAGGGGCTAATAAAAGCCGAGGAGATTTGGCACATTTATAAGAATGCTCCTCGTGTAGCTCAGGTAGATTCTCGACCTAAAGTGGAGAATGTAGTCCTGTTTTGTCAGTTGCCTGCCTTTAGCATCCTTATACATATGTGATTTTGAGATTTTCTATGATTTGAAAGTAAGCATTTAAAGATAGTGACTTGGGAGATATTAATACTTGAACTGAAAGTCAGAATTTCACTATGGCAGGCTCTACATAGTACATACTGCAATTTGTTTATTTTTGAAATATTTATCATTACCCTTGATTGAGTACATTGTAATTCGTTGAACATCATTTTTTTCATGAGCCTTCTTTTAGCCTGCTGTGAGTCCACTTGATGAATATGGAGCACTAATTTATGCCGGGCGTTGGGGAATCCACGGGATCAGTCTTCCTGGAAGGGTTACATTTTCACCGGGCAATGTTGGATTTTCGACCTTTGGTGCAGCACGCCCTACAGAGGTTTTTGCCAATACCTTTGTTTTATAGGCTGCGTTGATTTTTCTTGCAACTGATCTGTACTCCTTTTTTCCTAATCTTCTTTTTACTGCAGACGCAAATTGTTAATGATGAAACTTGGAAACTAGTAGATGATATATGGGATAAAAAGGTTCAAGAATTTAGAGATGAAGCTTCAAGGGAGATTGAAGAAGAGAAAGAAAAGCCACAACTTTTGATGGCCAGTCATTTCCTCTGAGGGGAACTAATATTTGACCTACAGGTTTGTGAGTATTTTATTGTAGTCCAAACTTCACTTATATCTAGTGTTTATATTTGCGGTTTTGGTTGTGCCTGTGGTGTGTAATGAAATAAGGTGATAACTGGAACATGCTTTATTTAACTTCGATTGCCATGGACAGGTGCTATCTATTAGGGGGAAAGAATACAAAAGATCAGTCAGTTATGTAACAGAAGTAGCAACAATGTCACCTCACCTCTGTGAAATTCATAGATCAAACTAGTTACTCCTGTTTTTCTCTCCTCTGATGTAATATTCTAAAGCTTTATCCTGCTCTATCAGGATGTTTTCCTTTCCTTTTCCCAGTTCTTTATAAGCAGGAATGTCAACTTGGAGTGTATATTATCAAAATGAGTTTGATCCTCTGTCGAGCAATTTAGATGAAGGTTGCATGCTTCCATTCAATTTTGTGAAAGAGGGATTTTTGGCCACAGATGGAGCATTAGGATAGGACTTATAGGATGCTGAGTAAGTAAAATGCATTACTTCAATACTACCTATATTGTAATTCGTTATCGGATGACGTTATTGAGGAAACTGTAAATTTATCAATTGACTTCAAATATTTGTTGTGTTATGATGATAAATTGAAGGGTAAAGGTCGTTGCACTGCTTTTCTGTTACATGCTTTTTCTTCACCAGCCCTACACAGCAATTAGTCTCTTATTGATCCCCACATATCTGATGATGATGATGATGTTAAAGTGATATTGACCATTCTTTGATAGGCTTCTCTCATTGATTTTCTATTCAAGAATCTATCCACCTCTTGAAGGTGGGTTTTGAGTAGCATCAGCCATCTGCATGCGATCCATAGATCAAATCCCTGATATCAATTGTAACGAGAAAAAACAATACTTTGTTGATCACAACTGATTAACAAAGCGGAGAGAAATTTTGTATAGTTCTGTATATTCTATGTCTTCAAAATGATAAGAAAAATGAAAATGCAACATCTCAACCACGTGGTTAACAACCCAATCAGAAATTATGCAATGACAGAAAAAATGCACTAAAAATTACGTATCTAGGAAATGAATAATTATCATTGTAAATTTTTTTAGTCAAGAAAAATAAGAGAATGATTGCATTTGCAAGAACAGAGAAATGACTGTTGCATAAAGCAATTTTACACAACCCTCTCACAAATGTCCAAGTAACAATCTGGTATAATCATTTAACTACTTATGAACCATGATTATATTATGAGTATTTTCCCATTTAACTACTTATGGTTTAAACCCGAAACATGTGGTTGTTTTCCTTTAAATTTATACCCACATGCATGCAGCTCATATACGCAGCTGAGATCAACCTTTTAGAACCTGTGAGACTAATTAGTCACAAAAACAAAAAATAAAAGTTATAGTTGAGTGAAATTGAAGCTTAAAAGTTATATACGTTTTTAAGGTGTGTCAATTTTGTTCTAGGCTGGGCCGTGTTAGCTAAATAATATCCAGAAAAGAACTGGGCCATTTTGGCTCAGTCTTTTAGCTCATGGGCTAGCATGGGCCCATTTTTAATCTTTTTTTGTCATTTCTTTTATTAAAAATTGGACTAGGCTGGACCGGCCAGTGTTTTAGGTTAAGGCCGTTAGACTGAGCTACAAAAACGCAGCCCAGTGGATAATTAGGTTGGCCTAGCCTAATTCACTTTTACGTTTTGGCTCAGTGAGCCGAGACAGGTCCAATTTGACACCTCTAATATTTTCCATCAAAAAGAAAATTCTTTATTTGTTGGGAAAACATTCACTTGTTTTGAGGTGGTTATTGCTTTCTACGATAATAAACAAGCAATATTGCTGAACTGGAGCTGCAGCTTTAGTAAATTAACATGTTCTGAGAAACGTGGACTGAACAGAAGAATTTTACAACTTTTTACGTCTATAAAATCTAGAACGACCCAATAATCAAAAGTTAAAGCTTGTTGTTGTGGCCTTTTCCCTTTGCCAATGCAGTAACACTTAATTTGAGACACCATCATATCATATACTATGTATATATGTGCCTAGATTCTTCATTCTTGGTTTATAACCCGTGAATGACCATGACCTCTAAGATGTTTAATGCTAATAGACAACCATAGCCTTATGAGTAACTCACTTTGCTACCTTCCAAATAAAGCCTTGAATCACTCACAAACCAGTAAATACAAACAGAAAAAAACAATTCTGTTTTTTGACAACACAAATTCATAATTTTTTTTTTGAAGCAAAATTCATATATTTTTATGAACATAGTTTATCACGTGACATGAAGCTTGCTTGATCAAAAGTCACATCTATATCTGTAACACGCCACTTGTCCTGCATAGACTATACAATCCAAGAATTTAAGGTCCCATTATACTAACCCTAAAGAATAATATACAATATTTAATATTTATTCATGTGACACGACAAAGTAGACCTGGTTAAGATCTGCAGAAGAAAAAGGAATCATATAACTCTGCTTCTTGACTTTATTCATTGCCTCAATTTTCAATATACTTTTAGAGTTTAGGCTCTCTCCTAAAAACCAGAATTGCAAGATACAAACTCTCTGAAAATGGCTTCTAAGATCTACTTTCTACTATTCCTCTTTTTTCTTATACTCCTTCAATCACATGCATTTGTGAATGGAGATGCAACTTTAATCAAGAGAACTTGCAAGAACACTAAGTACTACAATCTTTGCTTCTCTTCTCTTAAATCAAATCCAAGTAGTCCAAATGCAGATACAAAAGGCTTAGCTGTGATTATGGTTGGAATTGGAATGACTAATGCAACTTCAACTTCTTCATATTTGTCTTCAAAGTTGCTTAACCCTTCTAATGACACAAATTTGGGAAGGGTTCTTAAGGAATGTGCAGATAAGTACACATATGCTGGTGATGCCCTTCAAGCTTCTGTTCAAGATTTGGCTAATGAGGAATATGATTATGCTTATATGCATATTACTGCTGCTAAAGATTATCCAAATGCTTGTCATAATGCATTTAAAAGGTATCCTAGTTTGGTTTACCTTCCTGAACTTGCTCGTAGAGAAAATGGTTTGAAGCATATTTGTGATGTGGCTATGGGGATTATTGATAATCTTATCAATTGGTAGGTGCATGCATTTTTTGGGATAACTTTCACTTTTTGTAATGCAAATCATATTCCTTTGTTGATTTTTCTACTATATATGTATATCTTTATTATGTTTTTCTGGGTGTAAATTAACAATAAATGGGATCTATACTCCTGTTTTCTAAATGTCATAGTTTCACCCCTTTAATTTTTTGCACCGGACGATTCCATCGAATAAACCATGAACCGGCATCGTTTACGGTTTTCAGTTATTTCAGCAGTTCGATCGCAATTTCATCTTAGTTTGAGCGGTTCATAGCAGTTGAACTATGACTTAGAGGCCTCATCGATTCAATGTCCGGTTTGGTTTTGAAAACATTGTCCCAATGCTCAAATTGTTGCAATTTTTTACCAAAAAATAGTGGATTTGTGGTGTAAAAATTTTGCAAGTGTGAGTTCAGCTTAATTTGCATGTATCTAGTACTTGCCGACTTATTTTGATTACGCTGGTTAGTGGTGGCAAAAAGTTGATAAGGATTGTGCTAATAATTTATCTCCCACTAATTAAAGTGTTTTGAATTTTTTGGGGGATCATTTATGACTGAGTGCATGGGTCGTAGTCTAGTCAGGTAAAGAAAATAAGAAAAGGTTTTCAATGATTGTTTTAAATTATGGAACTTCAAGTAGTCCACATTTATTAGAGTGAACTACTCCCAGCAAATTTGTGGCTCTATTTGGAATATAAGAATTGGAAGAATTCACCAATGTGGCATAAGTAGTAGATACTTGGGTTCCTTAACCATTTGGTCATGAGTTCGATTCCTGACTGATGCGTATGGAAAAACATTTATTGGGAGAGGTCAACCCCTTAAATAGATTTTCGATACTTCGAAGGATTAGTCTCCATAATCGCCGTGGATGATACATTGGTTTAAAAAAAAAACTTCATTGATCATCCAAGAGCAAATCTAACACACCTAATACTTCTGATACTCATCATAGAACGTCACACAGACAATATATTTTGTTGAAGCTAAAACAAAACTCACCATACAATGTAGAAGCTATTTAACACCTAACACCAATACTCAAAGTCAAACCACACCTCTTGATCATCCTTTCCTGGTGACAACACCAAAATTGAATGGCGTACACGTAGGCTAGTTGGAACCTTCAATATGAACCAAAAAGGTTTTGTTTTGAGCAAGAGGAACCTTCAATATTCTTATTTGATTTGGGCCAAATATCTCCATGCGACCCTTATAGATATTCCTAATGAAGCCCTTTTCTAGTAACTGTTCTATACTCAAGCTTGCTTTAAGGACACTGCAGTTGAAACCTTCTCACAATTGGCTATGTCTACACATTGATGCAGCAAGAACATAGTCTTGCAGGGTGTAGACCTTCTTTTGTTCTCCAAGTAGAAATCCTTCTAAGCATATGTTGTGCCCTTACGATGTTTTATCCCTTTCCCATGTTAAATGCCGCCATTCACAACGAGGTTTGAGCAGTTGCTAAGCGTTGGTGGAATAAAACCCGTGAAACTGTTATTCTGGAGGTATAGTTCCTTCAAATTATTCCCTGCGGGATTTTGGCACAACCATTTAGGGATTGAGCCAGTGAAATTGTTGGAGCTTAGATCCAGTGATTCTAAACTAGTGAGCTTTGACAGTGACTCCGTTAACGGACCGATGAAGGAGTTGAACGCTACCGAGAGGTATCTTAGGCTACTCATCTTTGTTAAAACCTCCATTGGAAGTTCCCCTTCAAGGAGGTCGTTAGAAAGGTTAAGAGATTGAAGAGTGGAGCAAGAAGGAAGAAAGGACAAGTCAGAAAAGGAACCAGACAAGGGGTTTTGCGATAGATCTAAAGTGGTGAGGAACTGCACTTGGGAGTGTGAATGGGAGAGGAAGTGAGATTAGTGGATTTAAGGGTGAGGAGTTGAAGGCGGTCGAGGGCGACAAGGTAGGTGGCGATGACGGTGAGGTTTGTGTTGAGGGGGTATGGAGGTGAGGTCTATGGAAGTTAGGGTGGTTTGGTTGCAGGTTATACCAATGAATGAACACGGGTTTTGGTTTGGGAGCAAGTTTTGGAGAAGAGATGGGTTTGGGAGACTGGCTTTGAAGTTGATTAGTTGTGCTGTTTGGTCTCTGGGAGAAGCACACCAGCATTGGTGAAGAAACATAGAGAGCAGGAGCAGGAATAGGAGGGGTTTCATTTGTCAGATAAGAAGAGAGTGATTGGAAACTAGGTGCGTGAGACTGAGAGCCTCTCTGTTACGACTCAACAACTGTGTATGGTTGCTTATAAAAAAAACAACTTTGTATGGTTGTGTTTAGGATATGAGCTCTGCCATTAAAGAGAGGAAGAGAGAGCTCGGAGACTCTGGTTCAGAAATGAAAGAGAGAAAGTGGTTATTACAGACAGTGTGATAGTTTAAGGAATGATGTAATAGTTTACTCTTACCGAGAGTGTCAAATGGAGACGATGTGATAATTTAGAAACTTACTCTACCAAGATTATAATATTTACACGTTAGATTTCAGTAATGTTTGACCAAAATTTTTTTTAAGTAATGTCACAAATGGACAAAATTATTACGGATTTCGAATTTTTTCTAAATATTTTTATAGAATGACAGCCACAAGCCCACAACGACATTGACAACTGAGATCTTCCTTCCAGTTTTAATTTAAAAAATAAGTTTCTTCACCAATGATATGATATAAACTGGTTTTGAAAAGATGTGGTGTCCGTATCACAATATAAGTAAACTGGAAACGAAATAGACGTCTCCTATGATACAATACAAACTGGTTTTGAAAAAAAAAAAAACTCACTTAACAATGGCCTAACATTTAAGCTGCAAACTACTATATTATGATACGGACACCACATAATATTTTCCGAAGAATTGAAGAAAAACAATTCAAAGGCAACAAAAAAGGCATTGGATGTACGCAAGAGCTGCAAAAAAAGAAGAACAAAAGGCAACAAAGGGAAAAAGGATTCCAGAGAAGGAAGCATAGTTTACATCGAAGACAACAAACACCGTGTAATTTATTTAGCAGCCAAATTCAATAATTGTACTAAGCCTTCTTCTGAACCCTCTCCACATATGCCTGCAACCAAAAGGAGAATAATTATATATATAACAAGACTTAAAAGCCATAAGTAATCATTAGTTTCACACCAATCATCAAACAAGACAAAAGAAAACGTCTCAAACGCAAATGTAGATTCAGAAGCTAACATATATCCCTAACAGCAAACTAGAGCTTAGTGCTATGAAATAGAATGCTAACCACCACTGACCTGTACAAGTTTGTTAAGCTTCGGTTTTGAACATGATAAATAGTGGTCAATTTTCTCTTGAGTCTGAGGAATTTGGGCTTCCTGCATGGTACCAGTTACTTTATCAACAACTTTTTTCACAATTGATTTATAATCTTCTTTAGTGATTTGACCCTCTTTCCATGTTGGTTTCAGAAGCTCTTTAACAAATTCAACCAAAGCAAATTTAAACGCACGAATCCCTTTGACATCCTTTGTTTTCTTGGCCTCATCAGGTCCATCATTCTGCTCCATCTTTCTTGAAGGACCATTCTCTTTTGTATCATCTTGAGAATTTTTCCTTCCCTCAGCTACCACTTCATTGTTACCCTTGTTAACCTCTGTGTTTTGACCTGGCTGCAACTGGATTAGATGATCACTCTTGACCAGTTCCGAGGAGGCAGCCTTAAAAGAATCATCACAAATTTGTCTTCCCGAGTTAGACAACTGTGACGGAATTTCGGCTTCATCTTCAGCAATCTTTTTACTCGGAGGAATGGCTGGGAGCATGCCACTTACATCAGTATTCTTTGGCTCCATACTATCATACATTGGATCGTACTGCTCTGGGAATCCAACGGCGGCATCTGGCTTAATGCATGTATTGGAAACAGACATTGCAGGCACTTCGGTTTTTGCTACAGGCGTGTCCTTTAGATCTTGAGAATTTAAAGCGGCGTATAACTGCGGCAGCTGCTGGCCTGCTCCAAGGATATGAGCCAGCGAGGCTGAGAGATTGGTTAGTTGAGCAAGCTGTTCATTTCTTACCGTGTTTGGAGTTGGAGGACTTCTTGAACTCACTTGTGATAATCCTGCATCCATTATATTTGGTTCAACAGTGTACTTTTCCTGAGTAGAGACTTCTTCGTTGTGCGTAGCATCGACAATTCCTCCTGTTGAAGGAAGATTGGAAACAATGGGAACTGCCACTTGACTCTGTTCAACTGCATGGTAGTTTGAAGTATGCAAATGATTTACATTCTGTGCATTCTGATTGAAGCCTTGTCCTGGAAAAAACATTAGTGGAAAATTTTAGGTCTGTGTGTGAATAGTAGATCGGTTTTTCACATTAATCAACACGTGTCAATGAAATAGCATTTCACTTCTTTAAAGTTTAGTTCAATTTACAACGGATGCTTAGTTACAGAAACATCAAGCATGTGTTTACCTGGAGCAACTTGTATTCTGTCATGTTCAGAGGTGGCTAAATATGTTCCACACTGGCTTATCACATGCTTATTCTGCCCCTGCTCTTCAATTTGGCAGGAAGATCCCATCCTATAATTCCAATCAGGAGACATTTCTGCATCACCCAACCAAATGTCTCTAGCTATTGACTGGGAACCATGCATGTTATCAGTATTTTCTGCTATCCAACTATCAGCTTCCTTCTTCTCACTCAAAAATGGTGGTTCTTCATGCACTTGCCTCTTATCTAAACCATGATCCGATCCATCCCTGGGACAAGCAGTAAATCCTGGCTCTGTGGCACCTACATTTCCACTTTTGTCCTCAATAAGCTTTACTGTATCATAGACAGCAACTGTATCATTCCGCTTTGGACTGTCCCTAATTTGAACTGTATTAGCCACATTGACATCCGAACCCCACCTATCATCTTTTGACCTTCTAATAGGATTAATGGAATCACTCGGTTTTTGTCTATCCAACATTTGATGATCTCCACCTGGATTGTTTGCCCGTCTATCATCCCTGAATTTTCTATTAGGGCTCCTATATAGCTGACTATCATGAGAAAACCTACAATATTTACCATTACGACAATTTCCATTAGCAAAAAATTTGCAAGGCGTATCACTAGTGCGTTTAGGCCCGTGCCCACCACCATGCTCAAAAGAACTATCTCTGCGCCTTCTATCCATTTCCTTTTCTCTAGTTAACTCATCCATAGAAACTTTACCATATCCATCAGAATTGTTATGATGCACAAACTTGCACGATGTTCGCATTCTACACCAGCCTTTTGCAAAATTAATACAAGCTCCATCAGATCTACCACTCTTAGGAGGGCTCCTACTCCGACTGCTCCTGAGAATGACCAAAATCCAGGGAAACAAAGATAATTAAAAGAAATTGGAACGGGGGGGGGGGGGGGGGGCATATACAAATATTATGCCCCGCCGCAACAATCACCGCAATATTATCGTATCATGAACAGCTTAAACATTTTTATCAGGGGAAATCATGACAGAATTTGAAAACAATGACTACCTTCTTGGCAAAACTGAAACTAATCAGAAAGTTAAGGATGTGAATGAAATTGAAGCAAATACTCATTAAGAAACAAAATTTTCAGTACAAATAGAGAGATGGGATGCATCATCCGAAACAAAAAAAAAAACAGGGCAGAATAGATAAATCTTAATAACAAAAAACCAGCTGTCTTTGGTAACAAAGCTCTTCTAAAAGTAATCTTTAAAACTGGACCGTCTGAGATTTACTCTAGATCCAAAAGATAAAACTTATAATATAGGACCGCTAGCTGTTGTGTGAATGTCAAGATCAATTAGATGCCGTGTGAATGCCACATGACCATTCATTTTGGTATCAAAAATGGTCATGATTGAATGCATCAGTGTGTGTAAGATAAAGAGAAGATAATAGAAAAAATTTCTTTTAAGACATTTAAAATCTCTTCAAACTGAAAAAAAATTATCGAGTAGTGAATCATTTTTTCTTTACATCCCAATGATACTGCTGACAGCACAGAGGTGTTAATGCATTCTCCTGAGGGTGCACATCTCCTATGTTGAAGTGAGTGCTTTAGAAGACAACGAGACTTTTTGAACATTATTAAAATTTAAACATACACAACCAAGTCTATCTGCAGTCATGTTCCCACAACGAACCATCAGTAAATGATTAAAATACTAAAAAAAATATAAAATTTACATCAGTGTTCATAAAATGGGACCAGCACAGACACGCTGAGTAGAGAAACAAACCTGACTGACCTGCTCCAACCATTTTCGGGGGACTGACTATGGCTCTTTTGTTTCCATTCCTCTATCCTAGGAGACATTTTTTGGCGGCGACTTCCATCAGTCTCCCATTCCTTTGTTGCATCCATAACTCTATGTTCTTTATGCATAATATCGTCCTTATTTGAACCACTACCTCCAGAAAAAGATTCCTCTGATGAAAATCCCTTCACAGGTTTTAATGTATCATTTCCTTCCGAATAATACCATTTTGAGCTATTGCTACCAGCAGCATTGGCAGAGGACCGCCCTGACCGCATTTGCTTGCTACCAGGTGCGAGTTCAAGCTCATCTCTCAAATCCCACTTTGAATAGCGCTTTCGGCCACTTCCACTCATCTCAATTACCAAAGCAGCAAAGCTTCTGTTTGAATAATGCAGTGTGCTCTGAATTAACAACAACAAATAAATCACCAGAAACCTGAAATGCAACCTCCTTCCTCAACTAAATTTTCTTCACTGAAGGACTGTAACATACAAGCAAACAATAAACAGCAGAAATAATAAGATAAATGAAAGACTAATCTTGCAAATAAAACATGAAGTTTCAAGCTATTGAGTGTTGGATCAATTGACAGGGCATATGATGCACCTATGTATATACGGGAGTAGGATCAATCAATGCTCCCAACTTCAATTATAACCTATTTGTTTACTTTTGAAAATGTAGTTTAAAGAAATGGAAAAAATCCTTACGGGGTATATCGCCTAACAATAAAATGCAAAAAGTTAAATTCGTATATAAAAGCACCTGTGCAAGTGTTTGGTCATTACATACTGAGAAAGATATTTATACAGTAGAGCCACAGACACATTAATATTGGGTACAAAAAAGCCATTGCAAGTTTGTTCTCACAGACCCAAGAAGTCGACAAATGAAGGTTAACATCTATTGAGGGAACTGTTGGTTAGGGAAAGAGGTTTTCTCTTTGAGCTTGGGACCAGAGGTTTTCTCTTTGACTGGGAACTTTTTTAGCATCTTACTTTAATATGTATTTTCCTCTACTTTTCTCAATAGTAATACATCAATAGTAATACATTCTTCTCTATATTTTTCAAGCAACACACAAAGACATTTATCATAACAAAACTACCGAATCATTTGGAATTACATTAAGAGTGGGAAAAGGGAGGAGCCCTCTTCTATTGCAGAGGAATAAATCCCTCTTTCATCCTTTAGCAGGGAAAGCTAATATAAGAAAGAAAAAAACAGCCATGCATGACCTTCTATAATACATCCCAGAATGCATGCTTGTGTATCCATCCCACCTACCGATACCTTTCTCCATCTCTGTTCCCTGGACCCCATGTGACGGGAAATTCATAGCACCAAGCCACCTTTTTTTCTTCATCTCCTGAAGACAACGAAACCACATTTGAGGTATAAAGAGTCGAACAAACATTCAAACAAGAACCCAATACTGCCAATGGGGAGCTCAAGGATGTAATGTATGCATTCTGTAATGACAGTTGATTAACATGGAAACAACATCTATATAGCACGAAATCAGAGAGCAAGGGTCATATGGAAACAGGGATGATTGAAGGTGTGAGAGACCAGAGTTGATGTTGAATGCATCAAGTCAATTGTGTGCAATTGCAGTGCAGCCCCTAGCTTCCGTCACGGCCGCTTTCACGGCAGAAAAAGTGGGAAATGTGGCCGGGCAGTGTCGGCCCAATGAGTGCCTAAGGAACTTCCAAAAACGCTCCCAGAAATTAAATGTTATTTTGCGGGTGTATTTTAGGGACTTTAGTATTTAAACACACCAAAACATCTCTAGAAATTTTAGGGCGTCATTCTTGCATCTCTTTCATGCTTCTCTTTCTGATGATGACCTCCTTCCTGCATCCCTCATTCCTGTCTGGCCATCTTCGATGACGACCCATTGCCTTTGTCATTCCTATTTTTACCCTTAGGTCAGTCTCAGTCATCGCAACATCGTCTCAACAAGAAACATCAGCTATAGTGGCTTTAAAAACTATATAAAGGAGTTTGTAATAGTGGCTATCTTGCTATAGCATTTTTGGGGTCAGCCAGACGGCCACTATCCAAATTGATAACACTGGTTGAATGGATGTCCTATAAGGTCACATAGCGAACTTTGGCTGTACTACCAAACACCTATCAAGATCTGATATTATTTGCTTATACAATCAGATTTGCCTTAACTTCTATGATACATAGTGCTCAATCTTAGCATTTTCAATGATGCATAAACCTAAGA
Source organism: Astragalus glycyphyllos (assembly GCA_963573325.1). Classification (NCBI taxonomy): domain Eukaryota; kingdom Viridiplantae; phylum Streptophyta; class Magnoliopsida; order Fabales; family Fabaceae; genus Astragalus; species Astragalus glycyphyllos. The sequence continues at coordinate 83,811,213 of OY754307.1, read as the reverse complement.
AATATATAAACCTTTTAGCAAATGCTACCAGCCTGCAAGTTTCAAATCCGATAGAGACTCTTCCTGGTGATCCATAACTAATTGGTGCAATAAAAAGTGTAGGCTCGGGCCTAAAACTGATGTCAGGTTCATTTCAACAACGAGATAACAACATTCTTTTAATCTTCAAACCAAAAAATACACAAATCTAGCTCTTCCAATCTAGGCAATCTTCCAAAGCCTATTCATATTCTCCATAAACCGTGAAAGATCTATATCTATGATAAAACTTGTATAGCATCTTTACAACATATAGGACTTGGTGCATTTCATAAAGTTTCCAGAACACTCAACAATTAGCCACTCAAATCAGATCAAAGCTACAATGTTCTTCAACGCTTTTCTTGATGCACATAAGGCATTAATGTGACTGGTGAAACTTAATACATAAGGTGACACCTCATTTCTTGTTCTTGAACTAGCCCGTGATTTATTCCTCTATCTCAGAATACATTGAAAGCCTCTCCACTCCAAAACTATCCAATATCGGATTGATTAACGTGTTAAATATCCATATTGCTCTTGTGGAAGGACCAACTTCCCTTTGTAACATATTCATACCAGCTACTTTGATTGAATTTGGTAAGATCTCCCCGCGTTGATCACAAGAAATTACTGCAGAAAAAGTGTATCTAATATTAGCACTTGGAATAATGTTCTCTTACTGAGATACATATAACTAAAGCACATAGGAGACCTCAACGCAACTATTGAACTACTTAATGACTAATGTCATGGTGGCCTCTAGGTAGAACAGCCAGTCTAAAGATGAAATGATACGGTTTCCATCTATATCAGTTAAATGATCTCTAGGAAATTATTGTATATAAGACAAAGATTACACACTATAGTCAAGGCCAGGCTTAAAAAGAAAACAAGTATCATGATCAAATGCCGTAGCCCCGCACTCAAACCAGACAAACTGTATTCAAAATTAGGCGTCCGAATGCTAGTTTCCGTCCATAATGGATTTTTATGGTTAATGATGTATGTTGTCGGGTGAAGGACGCATTCTTGTGGGAGAACTGGCAAGGAAAGATCGTCATACTATTGTATCTGTCTATCGCATCTACTTCTCTCGGCAAGAACTGTTCTTGATTCTTTATCTGAGTTTATCATTGAAGTAAAGTGTTTCAACACTAAGTGGCAAGGCAAGGCCCGCCTATTTATGGTTCTTAACTCCCTTGTGCTGGAAACGGTTTTATTTTATAACAATAAATGCAAAAGAGCGTTATTAAACATTAATGTTAGTCTAATCAAATCACAGCAACTGCAATCAGAAAAAAGAGAGGCTTCTAAGAATTAGTTGCCGCGAAGAACGAATTTAACGGTTCTTCATTCACATGTCTCCAAAGTTTCCTTTGGCGACAGAGGAAATCTTAAGTTGCCAACTATGATGCGCAGTATTCTTCCGCATAAACGACATTGGTGATACTACGAATCATTACGTATCAAATACAAGCAATACGAATAGCATCCATGACATTCAAATTCAACAACGCACGCATCAAAATCAATTAAGGGAAACATAAATCAGGTTTGAAAACAAGCTCGAAATTGAAATTGCGGGAGACATAGTAAACCCTAGATGAAAAATGGAAAGGAAGAAGCACAGTAAGGTTGAGAGAAGACTCACGAGCATGTGACAAGCAGAGCTGGGAGAGAGAAACCCTACAATTTCGCCATCAGATGTTGAAGCTTTGAGAGAGAAAGAGAACTTGTTGGAGCTTTGCCTCCGTATCGTCAACAAATATCTACGATGGATTTGACTTTTCCTTTTAGGTGTGTTTGTTTTGGGTGAAAGAAGGAGGAGAGAGTGAGGAAAGAGAGAGTAAGGAAAAAAAGAGCGATTTTAAGATGTTTGGTTAAGGAGAGAAATAGGAAATAGAGAAGGAGGAAAGATTAGTTTAGTGTTTTTTGTAATCTCTCCATAAGTGAAGAGAAATGGGCTCACTCTCTCTTTCCTCACTCTCTCTTCCCTCTTTTTCTCCTAATCCAAACACACCCTTAGTCTATTTCCTCTGCACTTTTTTTTCCCAGTGTATCTTTGCATTTTTTTCTTGGGTACAATATTTTGCATTTTTTTCTATCCTCTTCCATGTCAAAATGTGTGAATTTTTTATAAAATAAATAAATAGCTAATCAAATTTAATAAAAAAAATTAAAAAATAAATACTGCCATGCTCCTTTTAGATTTTTCCAACTTTTATGTTGGATACATTTTCTCTTTTTTGGTAAGAATTATCCAATCAAATTCAACTATTCTTTTTCTTGACAAGATCTATTCTATGTATTATCCAATCAATTATATTAATAACATTTTGCCACGTAGGCTAATTTCACATGTCAAAACAGGTGAACTTTTTTTTTTCTTCTTAAATTAATTTTTATTTATTTATTAAGAAATGTGAAATTTGATCGTAAGTACGAGTGGAGATTAGTCTTTCGTTGAAAACGTTGGGATACTTCGTAGGTAGCCAGCAATGGTCCGAAAAAAAAATGTTGTTTACAAATTTTGTTTTTAATAATTATTAAATTTTTGCTTATTTTTAGTCATACATTTTCACAGGTCAATACTTTTAATCCTTCATTAATTTTAATAACACTTTTTTGGGATTTTTTATCGAAATGCTTTTTGGTACGATTGGAAATGTGAGAATGACATGTTTTTATTGTGTGCGGTTGATTAAAAGTAAAACTGCACTTTATCTCATGGCTGACGTTTATTGTTAGACAAACTGACTGAACACAAGGGGAATTCTTACCTTCCGTACACAATGCTATTTGAATTGAATAGTATTGCTCTTTTTTATGGCGCTTCTACGTGCTATAAAAGTCATAAGAACTAAAAGCATTGATCGAATAAAATGTAGGGGCTAAAAGTGAGTACAAAATTTTTTATAAGGACTAAAAAATTTCAAAAATCTTATATTGACAAAAAAACATATTTAATCCTATTTATTATAATTTTCTCTATTAAGATATATCAATTAATAACAATATTAATAATAAATATGCTCTCTTTTTCAGTGGCTCACAAATATATTCTCTTGAAAAACTTGTGATTTTGAATTAATTTTATCACAAATATATTCTATTGAAAAACTTGTCAATTTTGATAGATATATTTTTGCTCAACTTTAGCTCGAACATGTCAATTTGTTTTTTTTAAAGATGAGTTTTTGTATGTTAAAATTAGTTCAACAACCTACTTATAAATTGTTAATCGTACGTTAGAATTGATTAACTATTGACTATAATAAATCCTCTTAGTAAAAAAAAATTCGAGTAAACCCTAAAATCGGTCGCTAATCTATTATTCTCTCGTATTTGTTCTCTAAACTATAAAGTATAATAAATAAACTATTATAAATTCATCAATTTAATTCCTGAAACTACTCATTATTTCTTCTATTAAGAAAGTAATCGATGGATAAAGAATAGTTTAGAGATTATTTATTATACTTTTATATAGTTTAGGGATCAAATATAGGAGAGAAGGTGGTAATTTTTACTAAGAAAAATATTAGTTGAGAAAACTAATTATGACTTTTTAGTTTTGAAGATTAATTAAAAAATTTCAAATAATTTAAGCATTCAGAATAATTAAATCAATGTTGTGAAAATAAAATAAAATAAAATGAATAAAAAAGCAAGATTTATTAAAACGCCAAAGGAGTCGTGAATTGATGATTTGATAGTGTGAGTGGCGACGGGAGCTGTGGATCAGATCAGCCTGCAGGGAGGCACATTCCACCGACACCGTTGCCTATCGTTTTCACGTTCTGTACTCTAGACTCGATCCCGCAACTCTCGCTTACCGTAACTTCCTTGAATCTCTTCAAACCACACATCACACACAGTACATAACATCTTTTTTTCACTGCCAGGCAGTAATCGTGAACCAGACAAATTTATCAGCTTCCTACAGATCGAAGTAACCACTCCACAACAGAACAGAACAGAACAGAGAAACACCCTATTTTGGAAGCCATTCCATTAATTATTAACCAAACTCCCAACAATAACTGAATTAGATCATAACTTTTTTATAATAATACTCCTACAAATAATACGAACCCACACCATGAGAAAACCCATTAAACCCCCCATCCCAATCTTCAGATCCACCCTCTTCATCCTCTCCATGGCATTCTTCTCTTTCTTCTTTCTCTTTATCTTCCTCTCACACTCCTGCGCCACCCACCACCACCAACCCTCCACCGTGCTCCAACAAGCCTGCAACGCCACACGCTTCCCTCACCAATGCCGTTCTTCCCTCTCCTCTCACCTTCCTCACCATCCAACCCCACTCCAAACTATCCAATTCGCCATCGCAATTTCCTCTCATAACCTCAAAACCGCACGATCCATGATCAACACCATCGTAGACGCTTCCGCAGGTAATCGTACCCGCACCATGGTAGCGAAAAGCTGCGCACAGATTCTCCACTACTCTCATTACCGTACATCCCTCGCCGCCGACGCACTTCCACGTGGCAGGACTAAAGACGCACGTGCTTGGATGAGCGCTGCATTGGCTTACCAATATAACTGTTTCAACGGCCTCAAATACGCTAATGACACTTCGTTCGTCGCCAAAACGATGTCGTTTCTTGACTCCCTTACCGGTATCTCCAGCAACGCCCTCGCCATGATAGTCTCTTACGACCTTTTTGGCAACGACACCGCTTCCTGGAGGCCGCCTCTCACTGAGCGCGACGGCGTTTGGGAAGATTCCGGCTCGGGTGCTGTCGGGTCTGGACCCTCCGTGCCGGCAAAACTCACCCCGGACGTTACTGTGTGTAAGGAGGAGGGCCGCGGGTGTTATCGGACGGTGCAGGAAGCGGTGAACGCGGCGCCGGAAAACATTGACATTGGGAGAAGGAGGTTCGTGATATACATAAAGGAAGGGGTTTATGAGGAGAGGGTTAGAGTTCCGTTGAGGAAGAGGAATGTTGTGTTTTTGGGCGATGGAATGGGTAAAACTGTTATCACTGGCTCTGCTAATGTAGGACAGCAAAAGTCGATGACTACCTATAACTCTGCCACCGTAGGTGAGTTTTATTGTTTTCATTACTTCATCTGATGTTGTTGTTTTAGTAAGAAGACATGCATTGTTGATTTCTTAACTATGAATCACAGACACACGGACACACTGTGACACACTGTTTGAAAAAAGTGAAAGTAATTGAAGTGTCTGTATTTGTGTTGGTGTCCGACACGATAAGTCTTTAATTTGAAGTGTCGATGCTACATGGGTTATAGTTTCTTAATGAGTTGATTTGAATAACTTGGCAGGGGTTGTTGGGGATGGATTCATGGCAAAGGATCTAACAATTCAAAACACGGCGGGTCCTAATGCTCACCAAGCTGTAGCCTTCAGATCAGATAGTGATCTATCTGTAATTGAGAATTGTGAATTTATTGGCAATCAAGACACTCTTTATGCTCATTCACTTCGCCAATTTTATAAATCTTGCCGTATCATTGGCAATGTGGACTTCATTTTTGGAAATTCAGCTTCATTCTTTCAAGACTGCGAAATTCTGGTCCGGCCGAGACAAGGCAGGCCAGAAAAGGGGGAGAACAATGCCATTACTGCACATGGAAGGACGGACCCGGCTCAGTCGACAGGTTTTGTTTTCCAGAACTGTTTGGTAAATGGCACTGAGGAATATATGGCATTGTATAAAAGCAAGCCTAAAGTGCACAAGAACTATTTAGGAAGACCATGGAAGGAGTATTCTAGAACAGTTTTTATTCATTCATTCTTGGAAGCTCTTATCACACCACAGGGTTGGATGCCATGGAGTAGAGATTTCGCGCTGAATACACTTTACTATGGGGAATTTGAGAACTCTGGACCAGGTTCTAATGTGACCAAGAGGGTGCCATGGAGTAGCCAGGTCCCTGCTGAGCATGTGTTCGCATATTCAGTGCAGGGTTTCATTCAGGGAAATGATTGGATTCATCATCTCAGCTATTAGCTCACCATGAGTTAAATGGGGAATTTTTCACTTTGTTTACCACCTCTACTTGGCAACTGCTGATGAGGATTTAGAATGCTGCTAGAGTAGATAGATACACTCCAGGTTCATCCTACTCATTTTATATTAGGTTGGACCCTCCGCATTTGCTTTGCGCGATGGCTGTGTTGTACAATGGTGATCTGATCAAATAATGTTAGCAGATTCCGCAGAGGTTTCCATCCCATGTATCTAAACAAAGAGGATATGGAAGGAAAATACATTATGGTGACTTTTTCGCAATCTTTATTTCTCTTCAATATCTAGAGCTGGCCCTATGTGTCTCCAATCTTTACAACTGTATTGGGCAAAAATACAAATATGACACAGGACTATATTATAAATAAAACTTATCATGTGATGTTGTTTTAGAATTGCACCGGCACCATGAATGCCACATGATGTATTTGTAATGGCTTGATTTGGAATGGAACAAATATAGCAGAGAGTCACATGCTGCCGAATGGTCTTAATGCTTTGAAAGAAATTAATTGGCTCTCGTGGTCACTTTTCATTGATTTGCAAAGGGTGATTACATTATATTATATTTCAAAGATTGCATGGGGCCTTCTAATTATTCATTAATCACATGTTTGTCCTGAAGGTAGCTCTATCTATCAAAGGGGCATAGGATTGTAAAGAACCTTCCTATTATGATTCATTGATGCCTCATCTCTCTGCCTCATGATTAGGGAAGACTTGCATCCATTCACAACAGAGTGAGGTGGCTGCATTGGATTTCAGGTGCGTAGTAATAACCTTCAAATAGTATAAGTTATGACTGGAAGTATTTCTACAGTCCAGTTTACGACTGTCGTTATACCTCCTCATATTTACATTATTTCTCTTTTGTACCCCAAACACCAGAAAGAGAGTCGTGCTTTATTAATTATTCATTAAAGTGAATTCCTCAAAAATTGAATTGTGGTGAGATCTGTCACTATATGATTGGAGGAAGGCTTAGAATACACCACTTTATGTATAAAAAATGTGTATACGGAAAAAACACATTTCCTTTATCCCTTTGTGTTTCTAAAGCTGAAACTCGTAGTATAAGGCGAGGAAAGTAGAAAGTGAAACTAAAAACTCACAAAGCAGAAAGAGACACGGTAACAGCGGGAGGCGTTGGATTAAAAGACTCATCATCTGTCCAATTACTTTCTCCCCAGTGCCTCAACATACTTTTCCAGTTGCACAGATTATCTATACACTTCTTCAAGCGGTTATCTTTAACTTTAACTCGCCAATGCCTGTCTGTGTAGTTCGCTATTTCAGCCTGTCTTCGATCCCACTCCAACTGTGCCTTCTGCTTTGACTTTAACAGGCAAAACTGCTGCAGAAGCTCAGGCATTTCATCGTGCACTTTCCACCACTTTGCATGTGCTACGTCACTTGCAAACTCGTGAAATATGTCAGAATTCCAGTTACAATCATAATCCCGGAAGCATAACCAAGGCTTCATACCTAGATAGTGAAGGACATACAGAATTGGAGGGTCAGCACCAAACAACATGGTTTTCATTTGCTTCTTCTCTTCCTCATCACCAATCCAAAAATGCTTCAAGAAGTTCATGTGTCTTGGTATCCTATGCCACCATGTAAATATTTCATTCAGATACCCTTGGTCTCCTCCATTGTAGGACTCTATCTCATTAATATGATCCATCAGAAGGTGGAATGTGCAGTTTGATGGCTCAACAACCATGACACCCGAGTTAAAAAGAGTGGCATTGTTACCGGTAGCAGTGATTTCTGGCATTCCGAATAGAAAATCAATGTTTCTGAGTATGAGCAAATCTGCATCAATGAAAATTATCTTGTCATAATCTGTCAGCTGCCATAACCTGAATTTGCTGTAGTTCCATTCATTGTAAGCATCCTTTTCAGCTTTGGGGTTTCTAATTCTCTGTATTGTTCTAACCTTCCATCCTGCTGCTTCCAAACCACTTCTGTGATATCCACTTATTGTCTCGTCGACAAGTATTACAAGGTCTCGGGTTGACCCAGACATCCTGATGCTTTGTGCAGCAGCTATAGCTCCACAAACGTAAACATGAGCTGAATGCAGAATTGTTGCATAGGCTTCTCTTGGAGCATTTCCATTGTAAACCAGTTCTGCATTTCAATTCCTTTCATGTCAATTTTGTGATCAGAAAAATATAATATAATGGAAAAAGCATGATAGTACATGCAATATTCACATTAAAAATATTATAGTCAAGTCTAATTCTCATGGTCATGAATGGGAAAGAAAAAAAGGGACATTTTATTGGTTCTTCAAATCTCTTCTGTTTCTGTTAATTAACTTTTAGGGTCTTTAGCAATCATCAAAATAACCATTATGATGGTTTGTGTCATTTAACTTGTATCTACTTGACCATGTTATATTGAGGCTTATAGAAATTTACAATTGGTATCAAGAAGAGAGTATATACAACTTACCTTTGCCTCTCATAGGAAGAGCAAGTTCACATGATCCAACTGGAAGCTGAACCTTTTCTCTCAAAACACTTAAGTTTGGTCTGTATAACCATGCATTCCGTTCACGCACAATCAATTCTTTGCAGGTGAAGAGATTTGGTATTGGAAAGCAGTTGGTGATGAAGAGCACATAAACAGGGTAATTGCCTTTGAAAGATGTTGCAAGGGAAGCAGCTGCAAGCTGGAGATGCAAACGAGCAACATCTCTAGACCAATTCACACCACTCCGACAAGGAAGCTTGACAGCAATGAGTTTGAGTCTTATACCAGGAGATCTAAGACTCGGTAGAGAAGGACAAACAGGAACTTCGGTTTCTTCTTCCTCATCAATCCATTCTGGGTACAGAGATCTCCATGTCACATTGTTTGCAGCATACTCCAGAGGCAGGACAACTTGTGCGGCATCAGGAAAGTTATGCTTCCAGTTAGCAATTTCAGTCTTGTTGAAATTTAGAAGTCCAATGCCTTGAAATTCATTTTTTCCTGAAAGCTTCTCTGTGATTTTTATTATATCATCCCAATCCGTATCTACATTTGACATGTACCTAGGATCTAAGCCTCCCCATATCCACCTGTTCATAAATTATGAGACCATTATGCTAAGATAGCTTGTGTGCACTCATTAGTCTAATGGAGTGAAGATGCTTAAATGTTGAAGTGTAGAGTAAAATGTACGTACCGAGGGCCAGAGCTTGATAAATGGCTGGTATTGTAAATCTCTGGAGAGTACAAGAACATTACAAAAGTGCCGCAAATTGCTATCAGTAGGATGAGTTTTAAAAAAGGAAATCTACATTTTGAGGTCTTGTCTTGGATAGATAAGTGGAAAGGCTTCTCTACATCTTTAGTTTTACTTCTTGACAGTCTTCTCTTGTACAAATCTTCACTGTACCACATGATGATTCAAGAACAAATTTATTAGATATAAGAAAAATAGTTACTCAACAAAAAATAGCAGATATGAGTTTTTATTGGTCTAATAAACAAGTTTCCAATTCATTTGAATGAATGTTTAACTGCTCAAATGAAGCATGAAACTGATATGAACATAGTTGCCAGACTAGCTTTCTTCGACTTTAAATAACAAGTATTTTGAGATACCCACCTAAAAAAAACAAGTATTTTGAGATAAAAATGTCATTATCATTATCAGAAGATCATAGGAAGGTTATATGATATGGATCAATTGCACAAAATTTCAACTGTATATACAGGTCCTTCCTGTTGTTTGAAAAGGATTTGACAACAACACGGAAATACTTAAAATCCTATTAGGTGCACCGTGCACGCATAAAACAATTTTAACCCAACCAAATAATATGCGTGTGAAAAGGGATGGGACGTCCCTAGTTATGGTAAAATGTAACATTATTGGCTGATTTTATGAAGCACTAAGAGATAGAAAAAGTAAACAATGATTATTCTTTGTAACTTTGCAGCTGATTTTATGATACTGATAAATAAAAAGAGAGAAATTAAGCAGAATGTGCAGAGAAGGATATATAAATGAACTCACATGGATGCAGGTAAACGATGTCTAGCTTCAACAGCACGAGGAGAATTTCCCATTGTTCCTCTCATATTATAATTATTAACTACTCAGCTACAGAGCATGCAATGCAACATCGATCTGATAAGAAAGAAGTAATCAGTATTCCTACAAAAGCATCTTCAACTAACTATATTCAATCAAAACATTAAAAACAGAACAACTAAGTTCATATATGGAATCATAAATTAAATTGTTAACTAGTAACTAGTAACTAGACCAGTTAACACATACATGGTGTTGATTAACTCTAGCCTCAGGAGGCAAAAATGTGGCTGGTTAACTGGCTATATATATGTAGAATGTAGAAAGCAAGAAGACAAGCTACAATGTTGTTGTTGTTGTGAAACACAGATAGAGATAGAGATAAGACCGTAAAACAGACAGCTTCTGAAGGCTTTTCAAGAAGGTGATGGAAGGAAGGAAGAAATACTTGATGGCATAGCTGGGGTGTTTGGGTCACAATATAGACAAAGACACTTAGTAACGTACTTCTGAATTTTTCTAGTTTCATTGTATTTTCTTTTTGGTAGTCACCTACTTTTACTCATCTCTCAATTTATTATTATTATTATTTTATTATTCCTAACTTCTCTTCTTCTTTATTTGCCTGTTCATTGTAGGAGTAAGAACCAAAGTTATGCTTTTACTTCTTTTTTTTTCTTTATTACAAACAGTCCCGAGGTGGAGTTTGGATTCCCAGAAGTACTCGTGAGACAAGTTATGAGAGAGTGACACAAATTAAAAAGATAATGACATTTATTGCATTTATTATTATATTGTATATTTTATTATCTCTCATAACTTGTCCCACAAGTACATCCAAATTCCCGAAGGTGGGAATGAGGAGGGACAAAATGATTCAATGAAGCGTAATGAATTTGAACTATGTTTTCAAACGTCCACATAACATTTAACATATGTTTTACCACAAACTCTCTAGACATAATTCTGCTTATGTTATTATCAGCTATTAAATTTTAGTTAACACAAGCCACTACAACAAAGAAGACATGTCTGATCAAATGAGCCATTTATTTACTTGTATTAGCAATGGAACTATGGAAGTCAAATGGTTAAGCAAAGTATGAGTTTATTATCCAAATTCCTATTAAATTAGGCATGAATTAATCGGAGTTTTGCTTGTCACTAGAAGCATTAAGAAAAAATTAGTCGTTATAGTAAGAGTTGTTGCTACTAACTATTTGAGATTAGGTTAATGAAAACAATTGTTCATTGGATTTGGAGTAAAGGGAACCACATGTCCCAATCCAATATGTCCCGTTTCAAAAAAAATAGGAAACCCATTCATTCATTTAAAAAACAAGGAAACCCCAATTATAACTGTTTTTAATAGCTAAATAAACTGTTTTTTATGGATTGTTCTACAAATGGCCAGGATTTGCATTCCTTAATAATTTTTTCATTTCTTAAAAATGCCAGACAATTTATATATCCATGGTAGGTAAACATTGTTTTCATTATTATAATGTTTTCTTAATAATGTTAATACTGATGAAGTTCATCTCCATTTGAAGAAATTGAATGGCAGCATCAAACACCTAATTAGCTACCAAGACAACTACACATAACACATGTCACTCTTCTGGTTTTTTTCATTCTTATAACGTGATTATATTTATAATTAATCATCCTTCAAATTGATATCATTCGTTTAAATGTCCTTTCCTAGACTATTTCACCTAACCATTGGTCTTAGCAATAAGTTGACCAGTCTTCGGTCTTTATACATAAGTTAAGACTATGGTGGAGGAAAACAGTATTGGAAGGAAGACATTTCCATTTAGGGAAAAACTTAAGTGTGATTCCATAGGTGTGATTCGTGCTAATTTTCAATCACACTATGACATGTGGACTAACTTAAGAGTTATAAAAAATTAATCTATATGTCATGGTATGATTGAAACTGCAGGGACTAATATCTCGAGTAGGGTAGAACCACAATGAACGGCAAAAGTCTCTCTCAAGAGTTTTAATCCTGCTGGATTCGAACCGCAACTAAGTTTTCTCCAACAATTTTATTATAAAGGGTTCTAACTGAATGGAACATGTGGCAGTATTATAAGTGAACAGACATGTATTTCAATGCTTGCTTGGAAGAGAATTGCTACTTGCTATAGTAATGTGGAAGCCGTGCACCCATCGCTAAGTATGCCTCGTATATATATTTTATATATATGTAAGAATACTGTATTGCAAGTAAAGCAACTCCAACGGTGGTAAAGGTTTTATTTTTTTGAATTTTGAGGATTATGGCAAATAAGATTTTGTGCTTTCTAGTTTTATCCATTTGCTGGCAAATGTTTAGTTTTGACGCATGACTGTGTTGTAGTTGGACCACTTTGAAAGCTTTGCCCCTTGCAATGCATTACTTGTTGTCCATTGAAAAGAGTTGGAAACTTAATCCACAAATGAGAGAAAAGAAAAAGAAGCTATAGATTATCCCATAATTATGCACGCGTGAAAAAGAGCACGACTAGTTTGTCTGTCCCTCTGCACTTACGTAACCTGTCCAAGCAACCTCTCCAACATGCATGTGATCTCTTTTTCTGTAGAAATAGTAACAAAGCCAAGGTTTAATTTTCATCCTTAAATAAAACTGCTTCATTTTATTGCCTTGCTTGTTGCTCCTAAGCATGCAATTTGTTTGAAACTGCTTCCAGCGACACATATTGCCGTGCAAGGCACTAGCTGTAGGAATTTCAACTGCCAAACGTAACTTAAATCACTCAGTACAGATGTAAAATACTACTGGAATGTTCTTGGCAACAAATAACTTAAAATAGCCCACTTTTTAAGAAGAAAAAAGTAAAGGTATTAATTTTGGCTTAAGATACCGAATCGACAGAAAACCTTCAGGAATTTTCTCTTTTAAGTTGATTCATTTAGCATTCAACTTTTTTTCCCTTTTAAGCTTCTGAAAACAATTAATAGTTCTTTTGGGGTCACAGCAAAGATACTAGGTTCCAATTAAACAAATTCAAGCACAACATTAAATCTCTTGCGAGAGATAGATAAGTGAACATAGTTTCAGATTTTTTTTCCATTCAAGATTACAGTTTGTCAAATTATTTGTGTATAATAATCACTTGCCTGTAATATTAGACCGAGAATTATTTTTGTAAACCATAAGCAGATTTATAAAATAAGGTAGGCCAAAATTCAGATATGGGGAAAAAACATAGGATTCAGCATCACATTCGAATGAATCACAAATCAGAATCAGATTTTTCCACTTTGGGAGGTGCAAACTGCCTGGTGAGACGAGATCGTGTCCAGGGATCAAGAGGTGCTCTCTGCGGTGGTTGAGGAGTTGCTGGCTTCGACTGCCTGAGCTCATTATCTCTGTCAATAAACCTGTTTCAAAGCATATAACCTTTTACAAAGTTTCCAATCTAAATATCGTCATTCTAAGCAACCTAGAAGATACGAATGGATTGAACTATAACAATATGATATATTATGCAAACAGGCAATATCGAAACCAAAGAGAAAATAGTCAGTTCTTAGAGAAACCGAGGTAGGTTACCAAAATAACAACCGAAAAAATGAGAAAAAACTAAAGGATAACAGAAACTAAACAGAGATATACTCGATATAGGCCATTGGTGCCGCATCACCCACTCTGATACGGGTCCGAAGCAATCTCGTGTATCCACCAGCTCTGTCCCTGCACAACACAATGTTTGTTCAGTCTTACAATTAGCAGTCCTAAACGGGCAACTGAAATTACATCAGGTTTTATACTTACTTGTACCGATAAGCCAGTTCTGTAAACAACTTGTGAATGACATCATCTCCTCGCACAAAACTAGCAGCACGCCTCGCAGCACATACAGATCCCTAAAACATTTAATAATGTAAACTGTAAGGCCAATCTAAGTAGTCAAACTAGACAAGAAATGGTTATCCTGCTATCAAGTTTATTCTAGAGAGCAAGGAAAAAATTCTCCACATTTGTCTGATTATATGAACGATATAATGACAAGCGCATAGACACTACCAACCAGCAGTGTGGTAAATCATAAATGGCACATAGCAACCAGTCAAGAATCAGCAATGGTTTTACTGGAGACAGCAGTCAAACTCAAAACTACTGGTGAGAAAAGGCGTCCACGAAAGACAAATGTAAAGTGTAATACACAGGGTAATGGAAGGTAAATAATAAAACATAATAGCTCGTATCAATGTTTTTAATCCCAGATAGTGGCGAGTAGTGGCCAACCCAAAAAACACTATAGGGTATAGCAGAAAGCGGGATGGCAGCTACTTTGAAGGGTCACATATAGTTATAGGTATATGAAGTACACTGTATGCATATAAAGTCTGAAAATCCATGACATTTACAATAAAAGTCATAGGTGTCCTAATAACATCGTATAGTAACAATAACATAAGCCAAACACCAACAAAAGTCCCAAAGCAACATTATCCAGTATATTGTCTAAACTCAAAAGTGAAAGTCTGAATCTAAATATTCAAATTCAAGCATCATCCGAGTGAAGTCGAAGTCTGCTTCTTTCTCATTATCAGTACTGTTAAAGCTGTGGATTTCATCCTCCCCATTTTTTCTTGTCAAAGGCTTCCCTCAACAAAGTACTCACTTCAGGTGGTACTTTTTGGCAAGCTCCAATGTCTTCCCTTATTCCCATTTAGTTTCTTTTGGCTCTAGTAAAATCTTCAATACTCCGTTGCAACAGAAATCACATGTTACAGCCTTCCTATCTATGACATCTTTCAAGCTATTCCATTGCCAAGCAACATAAAGGTTATCCCCAGTGGGCCTGTCCAATTCACGAGATTCTGATTGAAGATTGAGAGTCTGTTCCCTTGACTGAAACAGAGAGTTGAGACCAGAAAGCAGGCCAGTGTTGTTGGAAAGTAGAACAGTGTCGCTGAAGCCAAACAAGAGGGGTTGCGCGATATATGGGAGAATCGAAGAGAAAGACGCGATATAAAAAACCCTTATGTTTTAATCCTTCTGACTCGTATGTTGCTGGTTTGCTACCAAAGTGCCAATTACGGCTGCGGCAGTACCGGTGGTCCTTTAACATGGCACTGCAATTAGCAACCCTCCCGATACCAGGAGGGATGAAGCAAACATCGAAGTTTATATTTTACCCCTCCAAACCTTTTTATTCATATGCTACCCCTGCATTCCCGAACCTTTTCTTGGCATAAGATTAAGAACAAAACCCACCAAGCCATCCGACACGCAAGCTGCTACTGATAACACTTACAAGTTGCAACCATACACAACTTTAATATTTGCTAAAAACAATTACGGGGTAAGGGTTGCAAAATTTCAAAGAGCAGATATGAAGCTAAGGAAAACAGCTTAACTAAATCTCACATGAAGCACAACTTAAGCATACAGAAAAAGGCATTATATATTTTCACATTTCCATAACATCAACCAACCCACTTAATATACCACTAAACTCAAAAGTCATAACAGGTGAAATTTATAAGCTACTTGATGTAGAATCATCATGGGCAACAATTAAACTAATAAGGGTAAATGAATTCGATTCAACATGAACCATACACACGTGCACAAACCTCTTTTCCAAGCTGCACCATATTATCAGCAAGCCTTCTGATCTCCTTGGCCTGTAACCAAATTACACATATTATATCTTAGGAGGTATAAAAGATTACAATTTGAAACTCATAAATGCATAAACAGCGTGTTCTTAAAACAAAAATGCAAAAGGTCATTTTTTTATTTGTACCTTGGCAACTGTAGTTTCGATGCGCTCGTGCTTCACCAACTGCGAGACCATGGTTCTGAATAACAAAAAGTAAAATGGATTTGGGAAACCACATTTAAGCATCTTTGCAGACCAAAAAAAAAAAAAGAGGAAAAATTGGGGCATTAAATTAAAAGCATAATAACCTGAGCATGGACATTCGGTGACCAGTTGGTCGACCCAACTTCCTGAACTTGGTCATTTTTGCAGCAAACCAAAAACCCTAGCTTCCACACACTGTGCTTTCTGCACAAAGTTTTGTTACAATTTATGCTTAATTAAATCTGATTTTAGTGCCCAAATATGTTAATGAATGCATTTTTCTAACCCAGATTTTGGGAAAACAGCACTAACTTAGCTATTGAACAGTTGCGAGCAAGTAACAAGGCAAATAGACAATCAAAGGTTCAGAATTGAGCACTAACTCGTTTCCATGAACCAAAAATCTTAAGAGAAAACAAAGTGCAAGAAAGAACAGACCTTTTGTTGGGAGTCACAAGCTTCGTTCGCAATCAGAGGACACGACGGAGACAAGCTTCGGTCGGCGGGTCTGGCCGTCTGGCCTCCTAGTCGCGGGGCAGGGTGCGGCTGGGGTTACGACACATTCAGATCAGTGTATCGAGTGTCCTCTTCTTTGTATTATTGGAAAAATAATGTTGAAAACTTTAAAATTACAAAAAGAAAAACAATTTGAAAGATCAAAAATACATAAAATAATTAAAAACTATTGATTTTTTTTGACAAAATTAAAAATTATTGGTATATAGACAATAATTTTAGCATGCTATATTATTTATGAGTTTAATTTTTATACACATATCGGTGTAGACATTTATAACCACCACCAATTACAATATATGGAGTGGTTGGTTGTTAATTGACTAATTGATGGTTACAATTGACTATTTTCTTTTAGATGATGTGTTGGCCTCTAATTCCTAAATATTGTAAAAAAATTAATACAACTATTGTGTATATAAATTAAATCTATTGTATACCATATCATACTATACTTGTCCATCACAAACATGAATTGGACAACATAACATCATCTAGTTCGATATCTAACATCAAATACAAAATAGGACAAAAGTTTATTATGTCGACATCAAATATCTTTATCTAACTCTCTTATTTTCTATGTTCTTATCCTACCTATCAAATAAGCTCTAGAGATAATTATGTAAGAAAAGTCCTAGCAATACTTTTTTTTGACACATTCCTTCCAATATTCACTTTATAATTTTGTAAAACTTATATGGGGTTCACCACTTTGAAAATGAGGCCTATTAGGAATCCATATGAAATTCATTCAATCATAGAAAAATGTTAAAAAAAGTGTTATTAGCACTCTTCATTCTATATCTTCATGGGGACAAGGACCCCTTAAGATGGGAGTATGATGCATGCTCCCAAATTTCCTGTAGTAGAATTTTCCCAAAAACCTCTTTTCTCCATTGTTCCCTCCCCCATGCGACTCCTCCCCACAACCCTCTCGATGACTTACCGCGACAAGGTCAATAGGGTCCTACTCACCACCCTGATTTTGCATATTAGTTTTGTGAGTGGAATGTGGTAGAGAAAATCAGCTCAATTCAAAGATTTTATAAAGTTTCCACAAAAAATGGATTAGGAACTTTTAGTCCCAAACTATAACTTTGGGTTTCCCATGAAACCTTAACACTTTAAGTGGACCATCTTGGAGAATGAGTGCATTATCACAAAAATGAAGTTTCCTCCTCAAATGGCCCTCTAACCCTCACAATCATGAGCTTTCCTAAGAAAAAGTTTATGTAAAGAGTTTTTTATTAAGTTAGTTAAGTAGTTATAGGATGACTCAGGAAAGCTCATAAAGAACATAGAATGGCCCTTTAACCCTCACAATCATGAGTTTTTCATTAATTTTATCTTTAGAGTTTCGTCTATATCTGATGTGTACTCGTCATTCTCAATTATCCCAAGACAACAACAAATGAGTATTTTAATATTTAGCTAACACAAATTAATGATACCTTAATTTATGTGTAACAAGCTAGAAGTACCAAAGATGAGGAATGGAGGGAGTAATTACAAATGTATCCCTAAAAAAACTTTGACAAGGGTGACCCCATCCCTAACTAGCTCCTCTTGTATTTTAAGTAATATTTCACCGTGTATTTATCACTTGTTGATCAATGAATGGGTTAGCCTCCTTACATTTATTTACTTATT
Source organism: Astragalus glycyphyllos (assembly GCA_963573325.1). Classification (NCBI taxonomy): domain Eukaryota; kingdom Viridiplantae; phylum Streptophyta; class Magnoliopsida; order Fabales; family Fabaceae; genus Astragalus; species Astragalus glycyphyllos. The sequence continues at coordinate 83,793,130 of OY754307.1, read as the reverse complement.
TATCACTTGTTGATCAATGAATTTGTGTTTCATTTTTAATTATCGAACTGAAAACTAATCTTTCACTGCCTACAACTAAAATCCAACTAGTAATTTATTTCTTAAATACGAATATGCAACTAATTTAGGAAAGCTACATAGTAAAATAATGATACGCTACCCGATGATGCATTAATCACACTATCCTTCTCGTTTTGGTGATCTGCATCACCCCATAATCTTTGTCCTTAATTGCTTTCAAAATTTTCTCCCTTATTTACTTCATTATCAATCTCAGTTAATCTCACTTATTTTGATCTTCACTGCTAAAGTCTTGACCGCCAAGTCAACTCCATTTTGTGTCCACCCAAATGACTCTCTTTTCCTTAAACGTCAATCTTCTCCTTGACATCATCTCCTCCAATAAATATCAGCATTCCCTTCATCGATTACAAGTCTACTTTTTAGAAACAAAACCATGCATATCAGCCACTCAGATGTCGGTTAATTATTAAAGACATCTCTAGGGACCACTTCTCAAGATGAAACTAATCTATACTAGCTACTACAATATTAATGGCCAACAAAGGTTTACATTTATTTATTTATTACCTAAATCTATGGCTATTAGGAAGTCTTAGGCCAACCCCAATCATTTAAGGCTCTATTTGGCAAAAAGTAGCGGATAGCGGATAAACTAGCGGATAGCGGATAGCTTATAGCGGATAGCTGATAGCGAATAAGCTAGCTGATGACGAATGAAGTGTTTGGTAAAATTAGCGATTGAACTAGTTGATAAATGTAAAATGACATAAAAGAACATGTTTTAAGACATTTAGGAAATAAATTTTTTAAATCTATATTTTGATAGTCTAATTTATATATTGATTTGAGAGTCTAATTAAAAATACAATTAAAATAAAAAAATAGATAGTGTGATAAAAATAAATAATTTTTGGAATACCAAAAACAATAATAAATAATTTTTGCATTACGTAGACAAGACAGAATAAAGTTTTTTTTTTCATTTCAATTAGATACAATAAGCTTATATTGGTTTGTAAAAAAAAATAGGCTTATGCTCTCGTTCAGATGACCAAATAATATTTAAAAAAAGACATCACGTAAACCTTTTTTTTCCTACGTTGCAACGTAAAGCTAACTAGCTAAGAAACAAGAAAAACAAAAACAAAAATCATAAAAGTTGTTCAACACACAGTGATGAGGAATAATAACATTTTGTTTTATTTAGGATATAGAAGGAATATTATGAAATTGATGAGGTAAAAATGACCAAAAAGATGAAACGCTATAAACTATAAGCTCAAACGCTACTTGAAGTAGCGTTTCAAAAAACACTATAAGCTATGAAGCACGGACACCTCTCCCGAATGCTGTGTCCGTGTGTTCGATACGTACCGACACCGACACTTCAATTACTTGTATTTTTCAAAAAAGTTCAAAATAAAACCGGTGTCCGGGTGTCCGTGCGTGTCCGGTGTCCATGTCTATGTCGGCGCTTCATAGGCTATAAGCTATCCCAAAAACGCTAACCGTTACTGCTTGCCAAACACGTCTAATTTTTCTCATTCGCTATCCGCTAGTCAAATCCGCTGTAAGCTAATGGACATGACTTGCCAACCAGAGGCTAAATGATTTGCTACCTACCTTGTGGTCCATTGTGTCAGTCAAAACCCACAATCCCTTTGTCAAATTCGCAAATAAAAGAAATTATTTCTCTGCAAACGTTTTCGAGTTCTGTATTTTCAAAGTTCAAACTGTAGAACACATTCATGTACCCTCCGAGTGGTGGAGTAACTTTCTATTTTAAATTTTGCAATAAGTAAAATTTGTGTCATTTACTCTTACCACATCAAAAATTCTGATCTAGGTCGATGCATACTACTAGTAATTGAACAACGTAAAACATTCAGACCTTTTAGCTCAATTGAAGGAGTATAAAGACTTACTTATATCATGCAATTAAAGCTACGCAAAAAATCAACCATTCGTGACATTACCAGAACGATAATAATAAACATCTTGGAATTTTTTCTCTCGAATTCATCCCGAAGTGATGTGACTTACATATAATAACTTCCATTTCATTTTTAAAACTACATTGTGATTGGTTAAAAACGCTATTTCGTGAGCATGACCGATTACAGAAACCAAAAGCGCACTTAATTCTTTTTTCTATTGAGATGACACTTAAGATACCCCTAATATGTTTGTTTTAAAATGAAATCTAAAAGTGGACCCAACATTTTGACCCGTGGTTGTTGCATGTCAAAATGTATGGTCCGTCTTTTAAGTTTTAACCTCATCTTAACAGGACCATATTATGAGCCCCAAAATTTATTCTATTTTAAAAGAAGTAAAATGTACTCAAACTTTCCAAGGAGGAGGGGATGTTCTCCTCTCTATATAAAGGATTTGGATTCCTCAACTTTTTGGCGAGAAAGTTAACATGACTTTAGCTCTAATTGGACTAGAAAAAAACGAGAGAAAAATAATATTAAAGGACAGAAAATAAAAGAGATAGAGATAGAGATAAAATCACCCTAACTTTCCTACCAAAAAGACAGAAATTCTCGTCTATCCTCCAATTTAAAATCCATTACTGATTTAGAAATTCAAAATCCAAAATTGTGGAAAACAACCCTTCCTAAATCCAAATTTATAGGGAGTGCATTGTTTAATTAAAAAAAGGATAAAGACATAAAATCAATAATTGATGCACATACATCATAAATCATAAATATGCTAAAATGACCAGTTGAAATGTATTGTTCTAGAGTTCATTCACTTTAGGGTATACAAATCACAATTTACTAAATCTATCTTCATGCACAATAAACCTCAACGAGGAGAATTTAATCTCAGTAAACATCTATATCCGCAAGATATAATTCATTCAATTCTAGATTCAGAAAAATAAACTCAATCCATCCAAGAAAGGAAAATAAACTTATAAAAGAGAGACCAAGGAATCTAAAATCTAAAATGCATTTTCAAGTATAATCATATCCCTCGTCTCTCGAGGCTTAGGCTGGCATACAAAATAAGATTAACTAATTTTACATTCAAAACCAACCTTTATAGGAAATAATAAACGATAAGCAAAAAGAAAATAAAAATGGAATGTAATACCTTCAAAGTAAAAAATCTGGGAATCTTTTCCCTTGAAACTGTAGAGTAAAAGAAAAACATGTATATCTCAGCTCATATTTTGAGACATAACCTAAACGAAGAAAGCTTTCCTAGGATATGCTATTCATCTCTAAGCCACGTAATTGGGCCAGCTCTCTACAGCATAAATTACAATTAATTTCCCATGGCTACAATTTAAGAAAAAATTGTTGAATCTGCAAGAACTATAAGTTAATTTTTTCAAGAGGGCCTAAAATTGAGTCCCAATTCTATAGGATTATTAAGAGATATTTTATGACTTTCAATCAGACAAAATGATGAGTTGGATATTCATGCTCATAACCATTATAATTATAATAAAGCCTCTCCCCCTTTGAAATATCACGAGTAGCAACCAATAAGACCCGAGATTCACCATTGACACTGTATCTCACACATTTACAATTCTGCTTTTTTCTCCCTTCCCTGCATAAAAAATGGATACATTTTAAATACAAGAAACTTAAGAAAGTAACAATATCATTGCACAAAATAAAAATTATTAGCATTTTTACGATGTTAGAATCCTCTGAACTCGAGTTCGTGAAAGAGCATGCCAATGCCAAATAATCATAAAATGGACTGCAAGAAGAGTCGACATGAAATGGCGAATCAAAGTAAAATGGTTCTTTACATCCCCTCCTCTTGTTCTATCGTTTTAATTCAATCTTAACATAAGTGTGACAGGCTTACTGAGTGTGATTATTGATGCCATTGATGAAGCGAGCAATGTTTCCACGCTTATCAGCACAGATAACAAGCCCGGAACCAGTAACTTCTCCACGAAGAAGTGTCATCATACTATCTCCGTCATCGAACTCCCTGTTCTTGATGTAATCTACATCGCCGGTGTATTCAGCAATAAAGGTCATATCCTTGATTGGGCCATCGGCCTCCACGGTATAACTATATTACAATATCAAGGAAAAAGTATGCTAATAAATATTAAGGTAACATAAATTGGTTTCCTACTTATTTCATGGTAGTGAGTGTAAGATAGGTACCCTTCACATGAATCATAAACGACCATAAAGGGAGGGCATTCGCCTCTTCTGGACATAGCTCTGCAAAGTTCTAAGGTCTCCATATCTTCCTTCGTCATATTCTAAGAGGAAAATAAATAATCTGTCAGACCAGAACACAAAGAAAGAGACGTGCACATATCTTAAAGGGCCAATCCTCGGGGTGAAAATTTACAAGAAAATTAGTAAGTCGAGACCTGCATGCCTCCATCTTCTAAAGTAGCTTGATTAGCAGCTCTAGGGGCCATTTCAGGCATGTATGTCAGGTCATCACTGAATTCCATATGCAGTGCTGTTAAAGCAGAAGCAAGGGAAGCCATCTGTTTTAGCCTCTGGGCAGGATCTTCAGAAGGAACAAATGGTAATAGTCTCCTCCTTTTCTTCTGATATACCAAAGGACGTCTTCGACGTTTTTTGGCATCTAGTAGTCCAGAAAGGATAAATTAAGAAGAAAAATTTCCAATCAAAATCACACATTGTGGAGACAAAATTATACTTTAGAGTACCTTCACAAATCACCTGAGTACTTAGAACATGATAAAAAAATGTAGGAAAAAGGGGAATTTAGAGGTCGTTGAGGGAATTTAGAGTTAATGATGAAACGAAAAAAAAATGTGCAACATTCTTCTACGGGAATAAAGGCGTATACAAGCTAAACAAAAGGATGTGAATAACCACCTAGCCTGAAACCCCATAGAATATTCAGAAACAACCTTAGATGAAGAAGATCGCATTTTTACTATTTAAAAACCCTATGAGAAAAGAGACCCTGGCAACTGCTAAGAAGCTGGGTTTCATGGCGATAGAGCATGGGAACAATTGCACCAAAATCTGCAACCTTAGAAAATGTGACCTTGCAGCAGCTTCACATATAATTTTGAAATTGTCATGCAACAGAAATTAAAAAGATGATCATTTTCTTCTAATAAAGTGTCTGTTAGATTTGATTTTAATGTCACTGTCGCTAGCATGAAAAGGGAGACATGAATGCAAGGAATAAAATAAAAAACTTAGACAGCTATCTGTACTTCACTCAACTCAACCCCAGTAATTGCATTTAGTTTTAATTAGTCTACATATCATACCGTTATGGGCACTGCAGTGTAAATTCAACTTAATTGCCCATTTGGTAATGCCAATAAATGAAATTAAACAAAATAATCTACAGCAAATCAAGATTAAAATTTGTAGAGCTTTGTGATGGAAATATTTGTAGTCCATGACTCCATGCAAAGAAAAACACCACAACTGGGGAACTGCGCATTGCACAGGGCTCAAAAATACTAATCCCTCAGCCAAACATGCTGCATTTGCAAAAAATTAGAACAGATTCCAAAAGATCACTGCACGAATTCATTCGTATCTCTAGCAAAATTGAAAGAACAAGTTACAATATATGGAGTAAAGACCCAAACTCATCACTTGAGAAAAAAACACAGACCTATTCAGTCTATTAGAAATTAAAAGTATCAATTTGATCCTAAAAGAGTCAAATTAGTCACACTCACAAGAACGTAGCTAAATATTATCTGAGAATGACTAATTTGACTTATATATGAGATTTTTAAAGATCAAATTGGTACTTTTTATTTGGCAAGGACTAATTAGGTCTTCATGTTTTTTTAAGGACCAGTTGGATCCTTTACTCTTATACATGTCAATTCAAGAGTCAAGCTCCAACTTACATTAAATTTTCACATATATAAATCGATCAGCAAAGATATATAAAGCCCTTAAGCCAAATTCAACCCACAATGCTTGATTGAAAATGACAAAACAAATACCAGATTGTGCTTTCACAAAATGATTAGCAAGGGAATTAAAAAAAATAATGAAGAATAAAAAAGTATTGATATTAAACATGTTTGAATTTCGCAGAACCTTACCCCGAGAAGACCGTTTGTTTATGAAATCAGCAGAATCCCTCTGAATCCCAAAGAAATCAATTATCTTCTTCTGAGAGAAACCTAAAACACATCATAACGATCACAGAAACAATGCCACGTTTATGATCACAGGTGAGAAAACAGTTCAACCAAAAAAAAAAATTAATAACGTTTCGAAAACGAAGAGAATCCCTTACTCATGATTCTCTTCTCTTTCTCTCCAGAACACTTAGGGCAAAGCCATGATCCAATCGGAACCCTCACAACGATTGGCCTCACACATTTCATATGGAAGCCTTTGTCACATTTGTCGCACAGCAACAGCTCCTCCGGCAGCTCACCGGACCCGCATTGCTCGCACAAGAGGTCGCTGTAATCATCACATTCCAGCACAACGTGCCGCGCCCTCGCCATTATATCCGCCATCGACTTGTACTTTTTCACCCGCCGCGAGTCGGGTGAAGAGTCCGGTGAAGAGTCCTGTGACTCCCTCTTCTGCGTTTGTGTCCGGCGGAGGAAGCTTATGAGCTTCGGAGACGACGCCGGCGAGTTCGCAGGAGCCATGTCGTCGCGACGGATTGGAAAATTCGAGAAGGTTTGAGGGTAGAATTGAAAATTCGGCAGCAATGTTTTTCAGAGCTCTCTCTCTCTTTTATTGCGAAAAAGAAAGACGAGAATGCTATGAACTGTGGAAATGACGAAGTAATAAAAAAACAAAAAAATAATTAAATAAATAAAAAGAAAAATTGGATTTATTTTTTTGTTTTTGTATTTGTTTTGATACTCTCACCCGCGGGAGAGTGAAACACTTCCCGGTGGAAGGAGGTGAAAGAACGATGGATGACGTGGAAGGTTATTATTGGCTATGCTAACGTGCACCTGTCTGCGCACTAACTTTGATGCGTGTGTCGTTGATCACAGTTGTTTTTCTGGGCTTGCTTAACGAGTCGTTGCCGTTACGATTCGATAAGACGAAAATGGCCCCGTTTGATGATGTGTAATTGCTTTTACGTTTTGTTGTTATTAAGAAATTTTTTAAATTTTTCCAGGAAATAAGAAAAAAGAGATTTTTTTTTCAACTTTTTCAAAAGGAGACAATATTTCCAATTTGAATGTCATAAATGAAATTTAAGTTATTGATTTGCTATGTACATATTAATTAATGTGATTTCTCAACCAAAAAAAAAATCCTCTACCAAAAATAAAATATTAATTACAGTGATTTAATATGTGCATAAAAAGAATATGTATATTACCTTTTTTATCTTGTCAAAAAAGCCATTTCGATTTTTTTTGGTCCAATGAACCTTTTCTATTTTTTTGGTACAATGAACCTTTTTCTTTGCTAGGCAAGAGAGAATGAACTTTATTTGCAAAACTATGAAAGTTTTCATAGCAAGCACTCACCAAATTGTAAATAATTAATCAAAAGCCGATGATTATACATGAAAATATTCACATAATTCTGCCTTTTCCCCAAATCTAAAGTTCATTTCTTCATGTTTCAACATTTAGAGGGTCATGCTTTTAGTTTACTGTTTTTTGTTTTGAAAATTGCTTTTAGTTTACTGTTAATTTGAAAATATAAGTAAATATAAACACGTAATTTTTTTCGACGATATAAACACGGAATTTTAACTATTGCTTGATTATAAAATATTTTTACAATGAAAATAACAAACTTTAAACTAATACTACAAGTTACCCTGAACATCTACTAACCAATACAATCCAAAAATTTAAGCATGCACTGCATTTGAGGGATGGGTTGTCCTATAATTTTGCTTAATTTTATGGGAGGATTTTTCATAATCTTTTTTTAAGAAGCCTTATAATTATTTTATAAACTATACATTTATGATACATTTAATAAATTTAACTTTTTTAGCATCAATGATGTATTAACTCAGCAAAACGATAAGATCGTAACAAAAAATCTCAACGATAAGATCTACACAACCTCAATGGACAAAAACCAGTTCCCCTTCAAAAATAAAATGACCATTAACGTCGCTTTAAAAATATAAAAGGTAAAAAGCCAATAAACAGAAAAAGAATTATGTATTTAATTTCCCTTAAAAAAAGAAAGAAAAAAAACCTTTTTAGAAAGTTAATTTTTTTTTTGATTTTATAGTATTATTAATAAATAAAATATACTTTCTTGTCAAAAAAAAATACTTACAATAAGATTTACCTCGAAACCTATCATTACGCGAGTGTCTTTTGTTAAGAAAAATAAACAGTGAGCGTCTTAATCGTGAAGAAATATGTGATTAGTAAATATGTCGATTAACGTCATCATCATTTCTCAATTGACTTATTTTTTTTCAAAAAAAAAGTTGACTTTTTTCTTCTTCTCTTTTAAGCTAATGACCGTTGAGTCAAAAATAAATTAATGCATATAAATCTAATATCTAAAATATGCTTATTAAAATCTATAAATGTTTTTGCCAAAAAATCTATAAACGTGTTTCATTTTTTATATTGATAAATTTCTTTGATTAATTGCACTTTTTTATTTTTCAGTTATAATAATTTGAGTTTTTTAGATCATAACTTCACTAAGAACACTAAAGAAACAATAATCGTACGATATCAAAATAAATCCATGTCTCACTTGTCTTTATATATGAAACCACAAGCAATAAGTTTGGTTATCTTTGAAATTTAGCAAAACTCAGATTCAAATTTTGGTAAACTACATTATGTAGATATCATATCATATTTATACAAGTAAAAATGATACGATCCATTAGATACTGATAACACTCCATTAGAAATCAATATTGTTGATTTCTAACTAACACTCCATTAGATATCCTATTGATACTGATAATCAGGATAATGGGAGATATAGTATAGAGTAAATTATTATATTCTGTTTTAATACGGTATTTGTTAACTCAATAGAAGAATATGATTATTCAATTCTATCACTTATCTTATTTTGTTCATTTAGTTAAAATATCTTTAATGGAGTGTTAGTTAGAAATCAACAATATTGATTAAAAAATTATAGGTCCTAGTGGTGTAGCTCATGAGGACGGAGTTAGGGACATCTTTCGTCTATTCCTGGGTTTGAACTCGGTATGTGACACTCCCAATTCTCATTTTTTCCTATATGTGGCCATTGTGCCAGCCTCTTGAAAAAAAAATTATTTTCGGCATTTACATTTATAAAGTTTTAAAACTAAGCAAGTATAATTTTATTAAAAAAATTAAGATATAAGAAATGTAATATTAAAAATTACCAAATACAAAACTACCAATAAAATTATTAAATACAAAACTATCTTATGGGCTCTAATTTAGTTTTTCTTGAGGGTGGTAAGGATGATGAGGATTTTGGAGGTTTTATGGAAGATGCAAAGGAGTGGTTGTTCCAATGGTTTAAATGGATACATCCATGGAAGCCTTTGGATGTGGATTTGGAACGACTAACTTGGCTCAGATGTTACGGTATTCCAGTTCATGCTTGGAATGCAGAATTCTTTTCTTAGCTTTTTGCTTATGTGGGGGTATATGTTACTTCAGTTGATAATACAGATATGAAAAGGTCATTAGATGTTGTCCGTATTTTGGTGCTGACTCTTGTTACTGATACTGTGAGCAGAGTTTTTCAAATCAACATTAACAATCTTCCTTATAAATCAAAGTGGTGGAAGATTGGTGTGATCCACTTCACTGGAGCAAGGGGAGTGTGAAGAAACCAATGGTTAAAGATCCGTTGTGTTCTGATGAGCAATTATTCAAATGCATCATATATTATTTTTGGCATAGCCAAGACTACCATCTATATACTACCCTCCGCCCCTACATGCGCGTATCTAAACACATGATAGGATAACCACTTAGAGCATTTCCAATGGGGAGTTCTTAGCCATTAAAAGTTTGATTTTAATAGGTACTCCCATTGTGGAGAATTAAAATTTGGTACCTATTACAGATGAACTCTTAAATAGGAAACCCGGAAACCCTCTCTCCTCTGACATTGGGATCCACTCCCTTACTTTTGATTACAAAGCTAATAAAAATTGTATCTACCATGAAAATAGGACCTATTTAGTAAATTTTGTTGGGGTTCTCGATTGGAGAGATAAAGCTCTTATTAAATACTACAAATAAAAAATTATAAAATAGTGATGTGTACACGTGAGACCCAATTAGGTACTCAAATAAGAGTTTCTCTATTGTGAATGCTGTTACCATACATATCTCATCATTATCTATTTCTCTTATCATATCTGTCCATATCATATTTTGACCATCAAACATACCCTACAAAGTTCTAAAACTCGGCATTTCACCCACTTGATTAGGGTATAGGTCGTTTGTAAAATTTGTGAATCGCAAAAATTTATACTTACAAAAAATTATACCACATTATATTTATATTAGAAAAAATGTCGAGTTAAGGCAAGTTGAACCCTTGGTTTGACCACTAACCCACCAAATTAAACCAATTTTTGACGGTTCAAATGCATTTTTCGATTCACAAAAAACGACTCATACTAGCTACTTGATCGATTGTTGGGTTAAAAAAACTAAAAGTTGTAATAATATCTAAGAAACTTAATCCAAAACAATCTATATCCTATTATTATTTTGGGATTTAATTTTTAGTTTTAAATTATATATTTTTTTAATAGAAGGGTCTAAAATCCCAATTAAAAAGTTGTATTTTTTTATCCATACCAATTTATAAAAACATGTTGTACAAAATTATTTTCAGACATCAACATAATAAATTCATAAAAATACTTCAAATTCAATTGAAACTAATATCTTACAATACGAATTCATTAAACTTAAAAGTTCTACAAGTTTCTTACACAAAATTCTACAAAATGTTACTACACCACACAAATTAAACTACTAAATCTAATTTTATTCGAGCGCTTAGGAGGAAATTTGCTCTTTAAGAATCATTGAATAGAATTCCAACCAAAGCTGACAGACGTCAAAAATTTCTCTAGAAGTGTATGATTTTGGGTCATAAAATACCTACAAATTTAAAAGTTAAGAGTTAAATACGAATAAATATGTTAAACTTAAAGGAAATATACTTCATATTCTACAACCATCATATCAAATTTTATTCCAAGACATTCGGAAACCATCATCTTTTATAAATAAAGCAGAATGCTCAAATAGTGCAATAAGGACAACATTTACAAATTTGTATTCTTATATTGATTGATACGGTTTATATTGTGAACAAGTTCTCTATTTTTGCATCCAAGTACCTATTAGAAGTCTCTATCAAGAAACTTTTTAGTTCTGAATAAAATTTCATTTACTAATAATTTTCTATTAATTGATTAAACAGGATATCATGTCATAACACTAGCCTGCCAAAATTTCATACATATCATAATGCTAGCCCAAATTCAAGTTGGCAAGCTAATGTTTGTTAAAAAAATACTTTACCTATGTATGGATCAAATTGACACTCAGTATTCCCAATTTAGAAACCATCTTCAAATGTAAGGCAAAAAAGTACTCATTCTTGTAGTACTAATGTGTGTGATACATCATAAATCAATGTATGTGTAATGCTTTGATGTATAATTTAAAATCATTATACCTTCTCCCAATTATCAACAACACCAACACTTATGATGGTTAACATAAACTTCATCACAAAATATCCACAGTGATAATTATTCTCCTGTCGTGGCATCTACACAAATGAATTAACAAAGTTAACCAAAGGAGAATACTATATATACCATATATGAATTCACCGTAAATATTTAAATCAACTTAATATTTTAAACTACTTACTGTAGGGTACAACCATTTGGTATCCGGTGTAAAATACCCTTTCATTGTTCTAATACCTTTCATTGCTCTAATAACAACATAGTATAAATTAGTTATAAAATTTCAAATTGAAGTTCAAATACTACAATGTAAACTATGATAAACAATTAAAAACTTACATGATGATCATGTCTTTGATTTGTTTGGTTGGTTTGCCACCTAACGAACACATCCAAACCACGGTATTTTTTTTTGGGAGTATGGCAATCAGTTGCCAATGGTTGCTGTAACATTGGTAAATTAAGATAATAATATGTAAGAAACAAACAAACAAAATAAAAATGTACTATCAATTTGTTCAAATATGCAATTACGTACCTATAGCAAAATGGAGCCAAATATACTTCCTTATTGCTGGCCAATTTCTCTATAATATGTGCAGAAATAGTGTTTGGGGAATAGCCTTTCAAGCTAAGCTTATATGGACACACAAATCCATATAAGTTATCAATACCCCTTTGAACACATAGGCGATACATATATCTAGTAGCACATAAGAAAATCTATCAAATTGATTAATAAATATAAAAACACGAGAAGTTTGCATTAGAAAATAAATCTTACTACTTACGTGCACCATATGCCTAAATGGCATAACTCAAGCCACTTTTCACCGGAAGCAATATCGTTGAGTTCTTTTAAAGAGACAAAGCAATGATGTTTTTCATGCTCCAACATTATCTTGACGCTCCGATCATCATACGGCTTCACGTCGATCTCTCCCATCGAATGGTGTCTGACCTGCTCCTCCACATGAGATGGTAAGCAGCTAACCTTAGATCCAACAGAGGTTGTGGGAGAGTTAACCTGAACGATTGAATTAGTTATTTGAATGCATTTGGTGTTACTCTGGTATATGAATGAATATTAGCTTATTCTTTTTTCAACTCCATGTTAAATTCTCAGTACCCAGTCATCAAGAAAGTGATCAAGAATGAAGGAAATAAAAGAGTCTATTTAAGGTTGGGGATTTACCCATTGTGGAAAATCGGACAAATTGTTCATGCAGGGTTCCTGGTACAGTGACGGCTGCGTAGAAACCACAGGGAATGAAGGAAAACCCGGAGGACCCGCCATGAAATTATTCGCAGACCAAAACTCATTATTATAATACGACACCGTTTCTGGGTACGATACCGGCGGCGAATAAATCTCTGGATATATCGGCAGCGGCAACGTACTCGGTTCCGGCGTTAATACACCAGGGAATTGACCAACTTCCACGCCTTGTTCCAACATCCCTGTTGTTATGTCATCATTTCTAGTGCTTTGAATAGTCTTTCCCTTCTCTGTTGGACTCGTTTTTTCAATTGAAGCAAGTCTCGCCGCCGGCGACACATCACCAGGTCTGGATGGTGTTTCGTCGTTACACTGTAGGCCAGTGAGTCGTTGGACTATGTCCCTGAAGTCATTGGGGCTGTTGACCTTGATGACTCTTGGAGGAAGATAGGTGTAGATTCTCATGGGCCGCTGTTCTTGCTGATCCAGTTCCGGCGTCGCGTGGTGACGTTGAGGTGCGGGTGGCGGTGGTTTCTTGATCTTGTGTGATTCGTTGCTGATTTTGAGGGGTGATGGACGTGGACCTTGGAGCTGAATCTCTTTCTTTGATGAATAATACGGTGATTGTGCATCGGCGGGAAACCCCGGTGGTCGGTTCATTTTGAAAGAAACGGAAGGAAATTGAGAATGGTGGTGTGACGGGGAAGGTTGGAATTGGCGCGCAATCAAAAAAACGTTTATTTATTTGATGATATATTTGATATGCGAGAGGAAATATTTAAATGAGAGTGGAGAGAAGCCAAATCTCAAGTTTGGACTTAGGACTTGAAGCTAGTGGCTTATGCTGCACCATACTTTGATTACTAGGGATGTTCAAAACCGAACCAACCCAATAGAAAACCGCAAACCGAACCAACCCAAACCGAAAATCGTAAAAAACCGCAAACCGCAAAATCTAATCGGTTTTATTTTCAATCAACCGTTTGGACCGCGGTTTTTGTTCCACCAACCGAACCAAACCAAACCGAACCGCAAGTAACATTAGAGCTTTATCGACTTACAATCTTACTTACTAACGTACTAGCCCAACTCCAACTAAAACTCAACTCTCACTCACTTAATAGCCCAAATCCAATTAATTCTTTGACTCACTTACAAACAATCCATTTTGTTATGCTATATTTAAGAATTACAATAAAACATTTAATTCAACTTCTTTTAAACATGACCATAGCTATATTAAAAGAATTAAAAGAGAGTAATTCATATACTACATATATTTGAGCAGATATTTTCTTAAAGATTTATGTTAACCGTTTTTTATGTTAGTTAATTTTAACTCCGTTTTAAATTATATTTTGTCTTGGAAAAAATCGAATCAAACCGCGGATTGGTTTGGTTTGGTTTTATTTAAGGAAGTCAACCGAACCAAACCAAACCGCATGTAGTTTTAACTTGCGGTTCGGTTCACTTTTTGTCTCAAAACCGAACCAAACCGCACCGCGAACACCCCTATTGATTACTTCGGCTATATTTATAAAAGCACTAACCGATTAAAAGTTCAAACTAATTAGCAAAATTGCACTTTTGGCCCTTTATGTTTGGGGTTTGTGTCAATTTGGCCCTTTATGTTTTGGAGACTATTAATTTGCTAAAAATTTATCCATTTGACGACCTTGTTCAAACACACTATTAACACTAATTAGAATTAAGCTAATACAAATTGGAGACTAATACACACTATTAACTTAACTATTTTTTTCTTAAATTTTTTCTAAAACAAGTTAAAAAACTAAACAAAGAGCAAGACAACTTGTTGTTCAAACATTGATCATATTAATGAAATTTCAGCTTTAAATTATATACTAATATTTTCAACGGAATATTGGTATTTAAAAAAGCAATTGTCAACGATATGAAACTTCGTATATCCTTCATCCTATCCTACTGGTAGAGAACATATTTTAAAATTAAAAATAAAAGTCACAAGGAAGAAATTAAGCAATTAAACAATTAGGGTTACCAAATTTCCCCAAATTAGAAATTAAACAAATAGGGTTTTCAATTTTCCCCAAATCAAGAATTAAACAATTAGGGTTTTCAATCAAAGAATTAAACAGTGAGAGTCTGAGAGAGAGTTGTGCGTGCGTGAAACAGTGACCGTGTTGTGTTTTGGATAAATTAAATTTCGGTGTTTGGTGCAAATGGGTGCAAAATTTAGGCTATCGGTGCAAATTAAAATATTCAGGTGTGTCAAAAAAATATTTCTATAGGATAGTAAGCCAAACAAAATAAATTTTGGGGGGTTCAACTGACCAAATGTATGTGGCTCCGCCACTGGTTGCTACGTGTGCATTTTGAAGGGCGAAAATGAAACTTCAGGTCTAAAATCCCAAACAAGGAAAGAAGCATATATATAAATTGATTTTTATGAGGAGTAGACTAGTTATTGGTCTTGATGGTTGCCAAATTTTAGCGACGGTGGATAGAGACCCCAATGGTCAAATGTTGCATGTTGCACTAGCTGTTGTAGAAGGGAAGATTAAGGATTCGTACCTCTATCATGTCTACAGGAGCAAAGCACACTACGTCACAAGTTAACGTTTAGCTCAGCTTTTGTCAACTGGATTGGATGGAAAGTTCGAGAAATGCCAACAGTGTTATAAACTTGAAACATAAAGAACTAAAATGATAGAAAAGAAATTTAAAAGACAAATCTGAAATTTTAAATAGACTTAAAGAACCACAAATGCAATTTTACCTATATTATAAGTGCATAATCTATTAACTCCTCAATCTCCCCATGTTTTTTTATAACTTCACTCTAACCCCTCAATCTCTCATTGTTCTCGCACGTCCCCTCACCATTTTTTAATAATGTAAAGTTTAGGTGAGTTGGCTGTTGGGGGTCATTAGAATCCGTAGAAGCCTTTAGGCCCAAAGAACACTTATGTACTCGAGTAATACTAATTTTCGACTATACCAACTTTCATTAATTGACATGCACTATTTTCTCTAGCAAATATTGTTATTACAATAATATGCATATGCAAATACGTAAAGTTTTGTGTTTGGTTCTAATATATATGTCGTCTGTATAGTATTATTGGCCTTTAGCTACTATTAAATTTTATAGTCGATTATTTTACGTTTGATTCCCAATGAGCAATTATATTTATACGTTGTCTATATCCATCAATCATATTTTTTTATCAACCTTGAGCACATATCGGTTTTATAAATATCTTAATCATTAATTGGCCTAATAATATATCTTGTGCCCCTATTGTTCTACACCTGCGATTTTGGCCCCATATTTTACTTTTCATGAATATGACCAAATTTGTGTGTTGTAGATTTGGAAGAATGAGGGAGGGAGGGGACGGAGAATACAAGTAAGCCTTATCTATACACACAAATTCAAAGTATTCACCTGCACTTAATACTAAGTGTAGATACAAAACAAATTTATCTTAACATTACAACACATTTTGTCCAAAATGTTTACAACATTAACAACTACTACGAAAATAAAGGATAGGAAAATATGTGTAAAGGTTTTATTTACTTTTCTTAAAGAGAAGTGATATTTGATACGAAACAAATCGTACGAATATCAGACTGCACCTGGTAACAATATACTCGCCCCCGCATTGCTTTTTCACAGTTCTTGCTTTTTGTTTTCGTACGGAACAACATTATCCTTCCTCAAATGTCCCTCATCACCTTCTTGTCTGAAAACGAAGAGAAACAATATGAGATAAAAATCTTAGTGATCTTCAAACTTTTAATAACATCTAATTCTTATAGATTACCACAACAAAGCTGTAAGCAAAACATGCATATTTAACAAGAATATCATCCCTAACATAACACGTTTACAACTTCTTCTTTTTTCCTTTAGGGTTCTTGTGTTTCGAACCGAAAGTCTATGCCATCATATTCAAACAATGACACTGCCCATTTCCGGTATCTAAGAGATGGAAGATTATAGGTACGGCATTGGTAAATACCAATGCTAACAGGTTACTAGTTACTACATGAACCAAGATTCATGAATTTATCCGGAGTTTATAAATTTCAACTTTCCCTCACAATCCCGAAACGTGCATTATCTAGGGCATAGGTCATAGGTCAGTGTAAAAAAAAACTGAGAATTTCTCTTCATTTGTCGCTAGTCTTCCATGAGCTATCTTCCAAAAAAGAGTGTATAATCTAAGTGTACCTTGCCACTTCTACACTAAATGAAAAGGAAATCTGGAGGCTCATTCCACAACAAACGATAGAGAGGACTTGGTAAGCTGATTTGATGGAAAAGAAACCAAGACTTCCACTACTTAGGGTAAGCCACGTCAAGCAAAACTCAGCCAGAAAACCACGGTACCATAGAAGCTCCAATTTGTAGCTTCTAGAAAACCACGGCGAGGGAGGGCTGGGACGCACGTTTAGAGTGGCAAACGTGTTCCCAAACATACACTTAGAATTTAGAAAAAGAAAAGAAAAACATGCAAATCTCTTGATAAACACACATGTGGAAAATCTCACAATGAGAAAAAGCTAAGTCTAAACGAATTTATTTAATCAATGGCTATATGTTTCTTTAACGAGCGAAGTTAATGAAGTAGAAACAATTACTGAGCTGAAGCTCAGTAGAAGTTCTCTCACATTCATTTCTTTCTTTCATTTAAGGGCTATTACTAAACATCTGAGCACTAATTTCCTCGCCCAATTTTGTTGAGAGTTATTGATATTGATTCTCAAACATCCTTTAGGATGAAGGAACTAAACATAGATTTCAAGTTGAAAGTGAACTGGTATAAAGATATTGTGGGTGATTCTCTTTCAACTTAAAGGTTTTATAGTAAGCATTTCAATGCTATTTTTGAAACCCAAGTTTCAACATGGATATTGGTAAAAGAAGTGTCTGCACATGTTGAAATCTAAGCTAAAGTAACTAACTACAGTTGTGTCTATCTTCATTTGTACTTGAAAAGAGATTTTGAGATAAAGATTTTTAAAAAGCAATTCAATTCCCCTTCTTGCGTTTTATTCAATGATGTTTCAGTTAGTATTAGAGTTCGGCCTCCCCGTTAGGCACCTAGCAAATACCAAGGAATCAAAATCCTAATATACAGGGATGGATGCTGAGGGGAAAATGGTCAATAAATTTCCACTATTCAGTGGATTTGAGTTGAACATATGAACAGATAAAATAAAGACGATTGAGAAAGACATCTTTAAGTACTGCTAAACAGCTATGTTAGTAGAACCATGAGTAGATGTTTCCTCTTACTCTGACCTGATCTGGGATTTCATATTGAGAGTTGACACAGCTGATTAGAAGTCAACTACTATTTGTTTGGCTTTTGCTTGAAAACAGCCCACAAGTAATACTTTCTGCAGATTCCTGAAAAATTAGATAGATAATTGAATGAAATACCTAATACCTAATAAAAACAATATTCTAAATTTTCTGAAAAGTACAAGTTTTCTAACATACGCCTATCATCTGGAGGTAATAAATGAGAGGAAAAAATGAGGAGTTCCACGTTGTTAATGACGGCTATGAGAGCACTATCTTGTTCAATCACATCGTTCAGCACATCATCAAAGACCACCTCATCCCTAATTGAAGTGAAAAGGAAACCAAAAATCAAGGGAAATCTAGAACATAACATTACCAATTAGCATGTAGAATATAATCCTTGGAAGAAGCATACCTTTCATACTCGGGGAAAAAATAGAAAGCAATACTATCACCGTTAGGTTGAAACGCGTCAAAGCTCTTTGGCCAAATAATGCGTCTCAATAACATTTTTACATCAAGCATTCTAGGGAGCCCTGTTAGTGCTAAATTCGCCTTTGAGCAAGATTTACTTGATGCATAAGCAACAAGTTCAAAATGTGTTGTGCCGTTCAATCTAAATTGACCCCTATAAATGAAAAAAAGAAAGATAGAGACTTGTATCAAGAACATGGTGTGCATAAATAACTTCGAAAAGGGAACTCAACAATACTATTGAAAACATTGCATCAATAATTAAGGATGGGAATTGATTAAAGAAAAAACACAACAGCAAAACAGAAAATACAGTAAAAGATCTCACGTCCAAACTGGATTAGGAAGTGGCTGAGCACGGCTGTATTTGTTAAATTCTGGACAACATGCGCACTGATGGTTTACAGCTTCGGAGTCAACATAATTCCCACACTCCTGTGTTTGCTTGTCAGGTGACTCAGGCTCCTCCACACAACAAACACTTTCATCTTCGAGGATCATCCTTCTCTTCTTGATGTCATTTTTTGTGTGGCATTTAAGACTTTCACCTTCAGATGATCTGACAGACTTTTTATTTTTAACTCTACCACTCTTCATTATCATCCTGTTATATCTAGCTTCAGTTGCATGGCTTATGCGTACACTTTTTCTCAATTCTTCAGGTTCACATTTGGGGTTAATTGGAGCACAGTCCTCGCATCTCCAGATTCTTATCCCATCACCATCCTTGGGTAACTTCCTTTGACAATAACTGCAATATATGCTACTTATTAAGCATATTTTACAAAGCAACAAAAATGATACACAACATCTTAAGCCCAGTTTTATCATGGGAAGGACCATTTTGGGAGCAATTTGATTCTCTTCACTTGAAATTATAGAGTATATAGAAGCAATTCGATTCTCTCCATTGTGGGAATTCAGCCCACACACACATATCGATGCTATTAGTCCTAATTGCAAGAAAAGTATGCTCTAAAATCAGAGTACAACTTCACTGTACATGTATTAGCATATTAAGCGTGTACATTGTTTGGACCTAGTTTGTCAAATATATAGTTGCCTCAAGAGCCTCTAGTAGTAGCAGTTTCTCTATACTAGTGTATAGTCAATTAGTCCTTCAGTCGTCTAACTGAGGAGCATTTTTCAGGAGGTAGTTTTCTTCTTGTAATTACTACTATAATTAAACCATCTTCTCTCTTTTTACAAAGAAAATATAACTATATCCCGGTGTTTCCTGATCAGAGACAGAATTCAAGTCTATAATCTATATTTTCAACTAAACACATCAATGTCATTTAACTATTTATTGTTTCTTTTCTTGACAAAGATCTCTTATTTAACTATTTACTGTTTCTTTTCTTGACAAAGATCAATGTCATTTAGCTATCACTTTTTTTCTAAACTGAGATCTCTTATTTAATTTCAAAGTAACACACTCTACATTGGCTTATATTAGAATGTGAGCGGTAGTGTGTGTATATGTGTGTGTGTCCCGAGAGCATAGCCTAGTGTTAAAACACAACTGCTATTTGGACACCTTGGAGTCCGGGTTAGAATCCACAACGCTCCACTTTCAAACACAACACATTCAAAAAAATTACTGATTAACCATGACTCCCTTGTCCTTTGTATATTGTTTATCAGAGACTATATCAAAGACAAATTTTGGCATATCATATTGCTAATGCATAAAGTAGTACACCAACAAAACATAGTATTAGCTAATTAAAAACGAGTTAAATTTTTTGTTTTACAAAATTTAGCTACAACAACAAGGATTCTGATATTTTCTTGCTTACAAATAGCATAAACAGTAAACATAAAATACAGATCTAATCAAAATTTAACTTATATATAGATATTCTATTTTGAAAAAATGTAGAGAGGCAACTTTTTGGCTGAACAAATTATGTAGATTCCAAAGTCCAATTACAGCTGAATAGAACCCCATCAAATTTATACAAAATCACAATATTGTTGATGAATGAATAAACAGCATGACAACTTAACGTAAACATACCTATGCTCAGCCCAAACTTTACACTGGATACAATGTACAAGACGTTTCAAATCTCCTTTGTCACCACATACTAGACAGACATTTATCTGTGAAGATGATTGAAATAATTAAAGAAATACATTCTAATAAGGGCCATGAAAAGGCTATCACTTGAGATAAAAAGGGAAATATTGCTATCAATTGCCATAAGTAAAATCTCAGTTAAGCTAATGTTGAGATAAAAGAAACACCTGAAATGCATAGCAAGGTCTATGTATATGTATAGAAAGGGTATTGTCAACATTTTCACGCAAGCGCACACGTTTGTTTATTATAGTGAGCTGCACACACTTCCTGAGACGAGAATTTAATGCATAAATTCAACACAATAATCAGCTAGAATAGGATTCCTCACTCTCTAGCTTATCCCCTACGGGAACGTGTTTAGAAATGGGGGCATTCTCATGTTGGTCACCCAGAACAGCAATGAAATGAAAGCCCGTGTCACTTGCAACAAATTTCTATTGAAATTACAAGTTACAACACCTTAAAAAATGTTGATAAGGATTTTGAAAAAAGAACAAACTGCAACCATTCTGAACTCAAAAATAATTTTAACTATAGAATATTAGTAACTTCCTTCAAAATCCATGCATCTTTACCAAAAAGGTTATAACATCATACAAAATTATTGTATCTATAACTGGTAAATATGAACGTTTCTTTTTGAGCGACACATCTAAGAATGCCCCTAGCCCCCTACTTGTTGTGACACCACATCCTCTATTTAATTTCATCAGCATATTCATGACTTGAGATTGTGCTTTGAATGGTTGATATGCTGTCACGTATGGGATCCATTTGTTTAAGCTTTTTATTAAGAAAAAACGTGCCTTTTTAATTTAAAAAAGTGACAACTTGTTTCCCAAGAAAGGCAAAAAAACCAAGAAAGGAATAGTTTTAATGCTTTGCGTAGGAGTTAAGTAGAGTAATCTCTGAAAAGGTTGTATCATAAAAGCACTTTTTAAGAGCTTATTATCCAAACACACCTATATTAACAATACCCATGATAATCAAGAAATGGGGTGAAATCTTGCAGCAAAATCTGTCCTCATCCTATAAGGCATAACTGCATAAGCCTTAAGAGAACCAAATTAAAACCTTCAATCATAAAAGGTAGGAAAAAATAAACTCACATTCCCCAGCTTTGGTTAAATAACACATATATCTCCTCTATTGGTAAAGACATTTACCTTTCATAGATTACACACACCTTCCTTTCATTATGTAAGAGTGTTTATCTCACTTTCCTAACAAATAATGGTGACAAGTGTTCATTTTAAGGATAGAAGGCGTGGATGTGATTTAAAGCACAATTGAAAGAAGGTGAGTGCAATTTAGCCTATAATAAAGCATTTGACTTGGAAAGTTTGTGACTATTTTTTATTGTTGAAAACGTGTCAAGAAGATTATTAACATTTGGCTCAATAATTTAATCAGGAAAGATATACCAAAAAAAAACATAATTGGGAAAGTGACTACTCATGTTCAAGGCTTCAAGATACTAATTGGTACACTAAAAGGAGATTAAAAAAAGTTTAAGTAAAACAAGAGAAACTGTTTCGCGATAGTAATTGCTGTGTGTGATTGTGATTTGAGAATTGGAAAGTGGAGTAACTGAGATATGGTTTTGAAGGGAGAGAATAAATTGCAATTAGGTATTTTAATAGTATTTCGGATTAGGTGGTCCACAATTTGGTCCTTCTTTTCCCATCATAACAAGAAGAATATAAAATCTTTCGACTTTGACTAGTACTACTACTATTCCGTGAAAATTCACCGTAAAATCAATGGAACTAATTCGGCATTTCAGAAACAGTTTCACCGGTGAAACTTGCATAAAAAGTAATTAAAGATAAATTGACACATCCATGAAAGGGGTTCGAGGTAGAATGGGGTGTACCTTTTCGGCAGGAAGGTCGCACGATGTTGGTGAATCTCTATTGTTGCCAGAAGAATATTGAGGAATCATCATCATCGTTTCAACTCAACAATCCCTAATCCTCCTCCTATTCCTAATTCTTTTCACCTTCCAAGTTCGCACCAATTAGGAATTTTCCAAACCGCTACTACTGCACGTAACCCGGTCCTTTTTTTTCTTGCTCAGTAAATAACAAATCTTTTCGACTCCCTCATAAAAATTCCTATAAAATCCTTACCAATATTTAAGAGATTGAAAGGATTCTAACTGATTATTGCGGATCAAATTGGCATTGCACTTAACACACGTTATTTATTTTGACAGCTCATTTTTGGTTACAAAAGAGAATATTTTTGACAGCGCACGTTAATGAAATGGAGTAAAAAAAGAAAACGCAGGTTAATGAAATGTTCTTTTATTTTCTTTCTTTTTTCCCCGTGATATAAGCTCTATTTTGCAAGTCATATCAATTAACTTATAATAAATTTGAATAGGTAGATGAAAAAATTAGACATGTTTGACAAGTAGTATCGGTTACCGTAAGTCCTGTTCCTAATATTTTATGGGCCCTAGACAAATTGTAAGAAAAAAATCATTGCATAACTATTTTTTAATTTGAGAATATTTCAATAAAAGACAAAACTATAATTTATTTCATTTAATATGATGAAAAAGCTTTTCTTTTCTCAGAAAGGTGTATGAAGCAGCAATAGTGATTTGCAGAGATGTTTTCACGTTTAAAGGAGTGAAGTTTGACGGTTCTGAGAGTATTCTACATGTGAATTTACTTTTGGGAAGAGAAATAGTTGGTATAGGTTCTTTTTTGCCATTTTTTACTTAATTTTTTCTGTTATAACGCTAGTATAATTTAGGTTTAGTATAAAAAAAAAATTGGACCCCTATAAACGTGGGCCTTAGGCGGTCGCACTCCCAGGCTGGGCCTATGGCCAACCCTGGTTACCATTATTGGAATAACTTATAACGGTTTTTGAAATGCTACTTTATGTAGCATTTGAGCTTATAACTTATAACATCTCATTTTTTTAGTCTTTTTTGGTATGCGTATATTTTACCTCAATTATTTTCGTAATATTCCTTTTCAAGCTTCAATAAAGTAAAATATTTTTTATATTCATAACACGTCAATTGTGTTTAGTCAAAAAGAAATACATCACGCTTCACCTGTTGTTGTGTTGCTTGTAGCTTTTATTTCTTTACTTTCTATTTGATTAATCTTTTTTTCACACACACATAAAATATTTTTGGAACAGTACATACAACAAAATTTAAATTTAAAGAAATAAATTACATTATTAAAATAAATAATTAGTTAATAAAAAAATTAAATTAATTTAGTTATCAAGAAAATAAATAGACTAGACTTTTCAAGTAAAAAAATAAATTAGACTATCATGCATCACCAAGGGTAGCTTAGTTAGTTAGTTAGGCGTGCATGTATACTTAGAAGGTGTTAACTAGGGCGATTACCCGTACACTGCACGGGGTGTGTTTGCGTTTATGATTGTGAATCAATGTGATAACGACACATCTAGTGACGAAATGATGACAAACAAGGGTGGATCTTTACTTAATGATTTACGATTAAATGGCACAAAATGGGCAGCTTGGTGGGTTAATATTTATGTTGGTTACTTTGTCCTTATTTCACATGAATCATAAAAGAAATAAATTAGTTAAATGCAAGTATTTTAAAGTTGGTAACAAGTTTGGGAACATGCTGCACTTTGGCCTAGTATTGACGAGTTGTATGGGCATGTGGAAGGGATTCAATGGGTGCAAAGGTGTGGTAGGAAAACATTGTGTATAACTTGCAAATCTAATAGGAGTTGTGTTTAGTTGATATGTTTACAAAGATGATGTAATAATAATCTGAAGTGTATGTGGAAAAGCCAAATATATTATGGTTACTAATAAGTAGAGTTACATAATAGACTATAATAATATCATTGTGGACCTACTAAACTCACAATATTAAAGCTTCGAAGCTCTCTTGAGTAGTTGATATCTGCTTCAGTTTCTTTAGTTGGTCTCGCTTGACTGAAGTAATGATGCTATTACATTTGGAAGTCTATCAACATCAAGTTCCACTTCAGCCATACTATAAACATAATTTGACAAATTATATTACTTTAGGGCAAATGAAAACTTCGAAACATAGAGAGAGTAAGATTAAGTAGCAGACACATAAATAATATACTGATTTATTACAAACTTCCATTTCCAAATCAAGGTTACTTTTTGGAGGTTGCCTTCTCATTCCAATATCACTTTGTCTAGGAGGCTGTCCCTTGTTAGCCTCTCTAGCAAATGAATCACACAACAAAAAAGGATAGGAAGAAAGGGAAAGAAAAAACTATCGTTAGACTTTGGGCTTGAAAGACAACATGATACCTTAACTTAAATGCTAGTATAAAACAAAAGAAGAAAAAACACAAAGGTGATAAATCCGAACAGTCAAAAAATACATCAATTACCAATAACGATGAAATGAATTTTAACTTAAGCAAACCGATTTAATGATGTTAATTTATCTATTATGTTATGAACATCAAACAGATTTAATGAGGTTAATTTGATGTTTGAAATATAGAGGTAAATGGATTAAATATCAGTTAAATCCATCAATATTAATCTTGGATAGTATATGCGGACAGAGATATTTAAACGGCAGAAATGCTTCGAAATTATAACTTACAACACACATAGAAGAGGAACCAAACAATAACAAGTTGATAATATTGTAATATTTGAATTTGTTTGCAACCAAATGTAAAAGGGGAGATAAAAAGAAAATCCTATTACCTACTATTTGTCATGATTCATGACACTCTGTACCCACCACATGTAGTCCACCAGCATCCACAACTTGCATTCATATTCATTCTTCTAGTATGAGTATAATAAGTTAGTTATGATTACAAAGAAGTAATAAAACGATTAGGAAACCTTCAATATATGTTAATAATATCTATATTTTAGCATTTTAAAAGTAGTGCTGCATAGTAAAAACAGAAATTAAATTTGAATTTGGTTTATTTGGCTATATTTCATTCTAGAGCAGTATCTCAATATATCAAATAAACATAAATTCAAATAGCTATATTTCATTCTAGAGCATTTGCAGCCTCTCATGTCATGCTGAGAGTTTGCAGTATCTCAATATATCAAATAAACATAAAAGAGTTTGCATTTGTTGGAACAAATTCACTCAGTGTTCCTCACATTCACTCAATTATCACGAAGGAATTTTACCAAGAAGAGAGTGTTCTTGGTTACAAAGTTGGTTAGTCGAAAAGGGATGTAGCCGACAGCCGTAGTCGAAGGAAGCAAAATAACAGAAAAACTGATATTGTGGTGTGTGATCAATTTAATTTGATTACCACCATCACTTGTATTTATAGGCTCACTTTACAACTGTACATACACGAGGAGTTCACTAATACACGTGGACTGATGACACGAACAACACTAAAAACAAATTACATGAGAAACACTTAACTAACTATATTTACTTAGTGAGTAAAACTAGTTATTCGACCAACTTGGTTTGCATCCAACAATTCGACCAACTTGGATTAAACACTTCGACCAACTTGGATTCAACACTTCGACCAACTTGAATTCAACAATTCGACCAACTTGAATTCAACAATTCGACCAACTTGAATTACATTTAACAGCATTTGCAGCCTCTCATGCCAGCGAAAAAAGTTAGAATGAAATAGCAAATTTGCACCTTGCACTCTGAGCAACACATCCAACAAGTACAGCAGACCATGCCAACCCTGGAATCTAAGATAAGAAAAAGGACTTAGGGTAACTGAAGAGTCACTACAGCAAGAAAATCAAACGTAGAAGAAAACCATACTTGATCATTTTGAAAAAGATATAATTAACAAACATAAAGCAGAATCTTATGTAAGAGCTTGCATCCTTTCATGAGAAGGTTCTGTTAATACCTTCACCCATCCTTTCATGGAAATTGGTGAAGGCTTAAATTACTTTCTATGACTTCTTGAATTTTCAAAACATCAATTGAAGTCTTCATTCAAATCAAAGGATGTATAGCCACATAGAAACAAACCTGTACGTGTGTTAGTTGCAGGTACTGCATGCGCATTCTTTGAACCAGTGAAAGCTGAAAATGGGCATAACCAAAATTCATCAGTTGTGGGATTGGCTCTACTACCAAATTTTGTCATCGAAAATGTGTTGAAAAGCACAAATGGCTAAAGCATTCCATTTTTAATACCAGTGAGTTCTGCAGCACCAAATAGCTAGCGTTGTGAACAAAAGCATGATGAAGCCACAAGCTAACCGAACAAAGAGCAAGATAGATATGTGATGCTTCACTTGTTCTCTGTCCTACACAAATGGTGGTCACCCTGTTTATTTGGTTTGATGGTTGAAGAAGGAGGAAGAGTCACCGAGACACGGAGGTCGTTGCTGAGAGGATGATAGTCGGTAACCAGGTACGAGAGAAAGGAAAGGACTGTGAGGGAGAGACAAAGTAAACTAAATTTGAATTTTGAAATGAGTCTTTGTGAGGTTGCTCGGTTGGTTGTAGAGCCTCTACAGTCTACACAACCTGCTTTTGGAGAGAAAGTCAACACAAAAAGATGTCCTCTTTAATGTAGAAGCAGAGAGAGAGAGAACAAAAGAGAAAAAATGGGTTAACACTTTACAGGTAATTACCCTGTTTTCAAATGTGTTGGAAAGCAACCAACACATTAAATGAAGCACCACTATTTTCAAATGTGCAGATAAATTACCCTGTGCTGGAAGTAATTTATCTGCAATATCATACTTCCACTTCAGTATTTGTTGACTTATTGGTATTGTAACTGTACATTACTTTACGGCGAAGAGGCAGAATTCTGCAACAAAAGTAATGGTAAACCAAGTAATGTGGGTGTTAAGTGGCCCATTTCATAAATGGTAAGAGGTATATATGTGCTAAATTCTGCTGCAAACACCGTAAAGGCCTGCATAATTAATAGAATTCCATATTTTAACATAGAGAAGGTATATATAGAGGTGGGAAATTGTCGTAAAAGTCACGTAGAGGCATGCATGGATAAAAGAATGGCGCCTAAAGTAATGAAAATGAACGTGAAATTGATGCATGGAAATTTCGATTGCCGCTTGGTCGCCGGAAAACCAGGCTAGGATTTAAAAAGAGAGATTGAAAATTTTAGCAATGCTTGAAAACTTTAATCATAAAGAGTAGGGAAAAATACAATCGCATTCCCTCGGTTTTTGTTAAATAACACATATATCCCCTCTATTGATTACACACACCTTCTTTCTTTCTATTATGTAACTTATGTAAGCGGCGAGTGTTCATATTTTAAAGATACAACATGTGTGTGTGGTTTTTCATATAAACGAGAATCGAAAGGTGAACCCTATAAACCATTTAATTTGTAAGGTTTGTGATTTTTCTTTTATTCTTGAAAATGTATTGTCACGGAAATTATTAACATTTAGCTCAATAATATAATTGGGAAAGAAACAATCCATGTGTTGAATAGTGAATATAGAATTACGAAGCCACATTAACATCAAGGCTTTCTTTTTCATAACCCAACGTTCTCAGTCTGATTTGTGACACTAAATATATATTTAGTAGTTATTACTAAATTGGCAAAAAAGTTATTTTTCTGTCAATTACTAAAATTAAAAAAATCATTGGCTTTCAATTTTACGGCGACTTCATTGTCCTCTTGCCGGCGTAACCGTAAAACCCAGAACCCAGCGTAACCATAAAACCTATAATCCACCGGCGACTTCATCTTCCTCATCATTCCCTTCCGGAGAGACCCCTCATCCGCCGCAACACCTCTTCCTCTTCATGATGTTTGCGTTAATGGAGAAACAAAATGATAAAATGTGTCCCGGAAACACATCAAAAAGGTATTTCCGGAAGTTTTTCAAAAATTATGCTTTCGAAATTATGTTATGAAAGGTATTTCCAGAAAAATTCCAAAAAAAAAGTGTTACAGAATCATCAACAAGGAGATAAATCCAGAAAAAAAGAAAATTTTGCACGCGTGAAAAACAGCATGACTAGTCTATCTGTCCATTTGCACTTACATCACCTTATCAAGCAACCTTCAACAACATGCATGTGGTCTCATTCCGTAGAAATCATGTACAGTAACAAAGCCAAGGTTTAGGGTATTATGGGGACTTCAGTTTTATCCTTAAAAGAGGCTCATTTTATTGCCTTGCTCCTAAGCATGCAAGTTGGTTGCAACTGCTTCCTGCAACTACAATTAAGTGTATTGTAATTTTACCAAATCAAACACATCCTTAAAATGGTCTATGGACTGGGCTCCCCTCAATGTCAGCATTTAGGCCTAAAGTCTGTCCACACACGGTGTGGTACCGACCAGGTTCAGTACCTTGTGTACTGATATTTTCTATGTTCGCCGACGCTTTTGATCAACTGATAGAATCTCAACGGCGTGGGATCCACTGACGTTCCTGATCAATAGCCTATTTTCAGACAAATTTCTTTAATAGAGTCATTGTAGTATCCGTCTTTTGTGTCAAAAAAAGGAGTGAATGACAGTAGTTGCGATAAATGTGCCATAACAGATTTCAACGGTCCCGACAAGCTAGAGCGAAATTGATGAGTTCACGAAGCAATACCCTTTGGGCAAAACCTATTTGGTAAAAGCAAAGTCAATGTGCTTGCTGCATCAAGCGGATCCTCTTCGACAAAAAAACAAAGCTAACGCGCTCACTGCAATGAAACTAACATGTCCATTTCACCAAGAGGCAAATAAATTAAATCCTGGTAGCACTGACATATACCCTAGGCCCAAAACAAAATAAGAGACTCGACAAGTAAACATCGAGCGAAAGCACGATATCCCTTGGGCACACAGGCATTATAAAAATCAAATTAAATAATGTGAAACATACAAAGGAGAACGATAAACACAACAAAGTTAATTTCAAAAGGCAAAATATCTCCCAATGTCCCTTAACTTATTTTCAGGTAACAAATAGGTTCCTTAACGTTTTTTTCCACAACGATTAGGTCCGTTATTATGTTTTAAAAACATTGCACCGTTACCCTTTTTGTAATTTCCGTTTGACTCAGTTACACAAAAAAAATTGTGTCTGTTTGATTCTGTTTGCTGACTATGCTTATGCGGCAGTCTAATATATTATCCAGGTCATTTTTACAATTGGTACCTATTTTTACAGCATAGAAATTAGATCTATATTAATAAATTAATTCAAAGTACAGCGAATTGATTCAATGATATCGTTGAATAAACAATTAATATTCTAACCTGGATTGTAAAGCGACTTCGGTAGTCAATGGTGACAAATAGTTCCTATTTTTACAGCATAAAAATTAGATTTATATCAATAAATTAATTCAAAGTACAGCGAATTGATTTAATAATATCGTTTGAATTAACAATTAATATTCTAACCTGGATTGTAAAGCGACTTGAGTAGTCAATGGTGACAGCATTTTACTCATTGACAACATTCGGGTATTTGATGCGCAGAGGTAGAGAAAATAGAGGAAGCTTCTTCCTACCGCTCTCTTTGTGTACGTATTTCCTCTCTACAGTAATTTATTTCTCTATTTTTTTCTCACCCTTCTTCATACTAGTCTGGCCCTCTTTATAGAGTGTGATTTTGTACTTCCAATTTGTTTCTGTGTACAGGCCGGCTTACTAGTGCAGAGGGGTGCTTGATCTGTTGTTGAGGTGTAGAGGTGCATGTGATTTGTTTCTTCATGGCATGAGGGTGACGAAAGAAAAAAATTTCATGTGAGTGGAATATTGACCATCCAATTTAGATACAAATCAACATGCCTTGTGTTAATTTGGTAAAAATGAATTTCTCAATTGATAAATTGCCCACTAGGGAGTTTATATACAAGTCAAAGGAAGTAAGGGAAAAAGACTAAACTACCCTAGACTAGAAAAATTAAAAATACAATAAGACTAACTAATTGAGAGTATATACAATAAGTCTAACAACTAACTGAGAGTAATATAATAAGTCTAACAAATATAATAAGTCTAACACCCCCCCTCAAGCTGGACTGTAAATGTTTTGCATGTTCAGCTTGGATAACAAATTCTGGAATGAGGCAGGCCGAAGGGGTTTAGTGTGGATGTCAGCAATCTGGGCAACAGTAGGAATAGGCATTAGATGAAGGATGCCAGCTTGAACCTTGTCACGAACCAAATGACAATCGAGCTCAATATGTTTAGTTCGCTCGTGGAATGTGGGATTCTGAGCTATCTGAATGGCAGAACGGTTGTCACAATATAGTGCAACCGAATCTGTGTGAGGAACATGTAAATCTGTCAAGAGGTAGAGTAGCCACTGGATCTCACAAGCAGTGGAAGAAAGGGCTCGATACTCAGCCTCGGAGGAGGACTTGGAGACCGTGCTCTGCTTCTTGGACTTCCATGAAATCAGAGAGTTACCAAGAAATATACAAAACCCTGTGACTGAACGTCTAGTATCAGGACAAGCGGCCCAGTCCGAGTCACTAAAACCTTTAAGTTTCAAATCAGAGTCAGCAGCAAAGAAGAGACCAGAACCGGGTTGCCCCTTAATGTACCTGAGGACATGAAGAGCGGCATCCATATGGGTCTGCCGAGGTGCGGAGATGAATTGGCTAAGCTTATGAACAGCGAAGCAGATGTCCGGTCTGGTGTTAGTGAGATATATCAAGCGACCAATGAGTCTTCTGTAACTAGAAGGGTCGTCCAAAAGTGTGCCACTAGTAGTAGAGAGCTTGAGGCCAGGAGGCATAGGGGTAGAAACCGGTTTGCATGCAAGTAGGCCTGCATCAGCGAGAAGTTCAAGGGCATATTTCCGTTGTGAGAGGATGATGCCTTGTGTAGATCGGGCTACCTCTAAGCCAAGGAAAAACTTTAGAAGTCCCAAATCCTTGATTCTAAAGATAGCATCAAGAGAAAGCTTGACTGACTGGATTTCAGCTAAGTTGTTACCTGTGAGAACGATGTCATCAACATATATGAGGAGCACAGTGACTTGTGAACCAGTGGTTTTGACCATGAGAGAGTAATCTGATTTGGATTGTACAAATCCAAGAGAGGTAAGATGAGAAACCAATTTGAAGTTCCATTGCCTACTAGCCTGTTTCAACCCATAGAGAGATTTGTGAAGTTTGCAAACCTGATTAGGTGCAGAAGTTTCAAACC
Organism: Astragalus glycyphyllos; assembly: GCA_963573325.1. NCBI lineage: Eukaryota > Viridiplantae > Streptophyta > Magnoliopsida > Fabales > Fabaceae > Astragalus > Astragalus glycyphyllos. The sequence goes on along the minus strand of OY754307.1, from coordinate 83,761,228 downwards.
CTTGAGGAACCCGCATATAGACCTCTTCATGCAAGTCTCCATGAAGGAATGCGTTATTAACATCCAACTGATGTAAATGCCAATTGCAAGCTGCGGCAAGTGCCAATACCAGTCTCACAGTGGTAATTTTAACAACAGGAGAAAAAGTTTCAGAGTAGTCAACACCTTCAAGTTGTGTAAAGCCCTTTGCCACAAGGCGTGCCTTATACCTTTCAAGGGAACCATCAGCTCTAAGTTTGGTTTTGTAGACCCATTTGCATCCAATAGCTTTCTTACCAGGAGGTAGTTGAGTGATAGTCCATGTGTTGTTTTCCTCTAAGGCCTGGATTTCTTTGTTCATGGCTTCCTTCCAACAATCATGTTTAACAGCTTGAGTATAGGAGGAGGGCTCAACAAGGCTAGAGATAGCTGACACAAAAGTTTTGTGGGAGGGGGATACATGATCATATGACAAAAAATGAGAGATAGGAAAAGTAATACCTGAGGACGCATTGGCAGCATTAGTTGAATGGATTGAGTTACAATGATATTCTTGAAGGTAACTGGGGGCAGTACGAGTTCGAGTAGACTGTCTGCGAGGAGGGGAAGGTATAATAGGGGAGGGGGCAGTAGGTTCTGTGGTAGGATTAGTGTGTGGAGGGTCGATTGAGGATGTAGAGGGTGAAGGGAGGAGAAGGTCATTAATATTGGGTAAGGGTATTAGAGGGGAAGATGAGGGAATTGGGCTGAAGACCGGGGTAGAGGAGTGAGGGGTGGCAAAAGGGAAGATGTTCTCATAAAAAGAAATGTGTCTAGAGTAAAAAATTTCATGGTTGTGCAAGTCATAGAGGAGATAACCTTTGACACCAATGGTATGACCAATGTGGACACATTTGCGGGCTCTAGGTTGAAATTTGGTCCGGTGAGCAACATGGGTAGTAGCATAACATAAGGAACCAAACACTCGAAGGTAGGAGAGGTCGGGAGAGATGTTATGTAATAGGTAGGAAGGAGATTGGTTATTTAGGGAGTGAGAGGGAAGGAGATTTATTATGTGGACAGCTTGGGAAACGGCAAATTCCCAAAAGGGAAGAGGTAATTTTGATTGAAACATGAGGGATCTGGCTATATTTAGGATATGTTGGTGTTTTCGTTCAACCACTCCATTTTGTTGTGGAGTTTCGGTACAAGAACGTTGGTGTATGATCCCTTTGGAATGGTAGTAGTCGGGTATGTGGAATTCAGGACCATTGTCAGACCTGACAGTTTAAACACTAATGCCAAATTGAGTGTGGATCATGGTGATGAAGTTTATGAGATGTGAACGGGCTTCAGCTTTGGTTTTCATTAGTCTAACCCATGTAAAACGAGACTTGTCATCGACAATGGTAAGAAAGTACCTGTGGCCAAGAATGGATGGGACACTATAAGGGCCCCATATGTCAACGTGTATTAAGTCAAATATGTTGTTGGAGATGGAAGAACTCGAGGGAAAGGGGGTCTTCTTTTGCTTAGCAAAGTGACAAGCATCACAAGCAGTGCGGGAACAATTTGGTATGTTGGAGTTCTGTTTGTGTACAAGGGAGAGGCAATCAGCTGAGGGATGTCCTAGTCTATGGTGCCAAAGGTCAATATTAACTGCAGGGTTGGTCGGGCCGGTACAGTGAACAGCTGAAACAGAGCTAGAAGAGGGTTTGAAATCAATTACCATCGAAAATAACATGCCATCCAACCTAGCGTTTCCAATCGTCCTCAGAGAAGGCCTTTCCTGTATCAAACATTCATCATCAACAAACAGTACTTGACAATATTTAGAAGCTTGAAGTCTACCAACAGATATAATGTTTTTGGAAAAATCAAGAAGGTAAAGTACATCATACAATACAAGGTCAGGTGTAAGAAAGATAGTACCGCTGTAGGAGGCAATTGTCTTAGTACCATTAGGAAGAGACACTGATACTGGCCTGATGGCTTTATAAGTGGCAAAGAAGTGCAGAGAGGATGCTATATGGTCAGTGGCGCCAGAGTCTATAAGCCATAGGGAGAGAGAGTTACCGGAACCCGTGAAGTTTGGTGCAACATGTTGTGCACTAGCTAAAGAGATAGTGGCGGTAGTAGTAGGCGCAGAGGAAGGAAGCAAAGCCAACAAACTCTGAATCTGAGCTCTTGTGAAGCCTAAAGACGAAGAGGCTGAAGAGGGAGCCATCGGTTTCCTAGACTTGAAACCCGGAGGATAGCCATGCTTGATGAAGCATGTATCAATAGTGTGGTTGGTCCTATTGCAGTGAGTGCAAAATCTATTTCCAGAAGGCATGGCAAATAAAATAGAAACGATAGATGATTGATCCAAAATTCCAGAACCAATAACAACTAGTAGCAACAACAACTATGCAGAAATTCAGAACCAGTAATAACAACTACGATCAAGAAATTTAGAGCCAATAACAACAACTGGTAATAGGAGCAATTATCCAAAGAGCCAGACTACTACAATTAATTATCATTAGGGAGAATGCACACGGTTTGTCTACTAGTGCACCATGTCACAAGCCTTTTAACAAACACCTAATGTGCCTGCCCACTATGTGCCAGAATTGTTGACGTAGAGAGAAAATTATAGGAGCCGCAAATCACAACTTATAGGAGCCGCGAATCACAAGTCAGTCACAAATCCCAAATCAGATGCAGGACCAAAATCAAATATCAAATTGCAAAATACCTCAGCGATCAAGAAATGTTGAAGACCTTCAAGAAAAACACACAGAAAAGTAACGATCTGCAAGTCGAAGTAGAAAAAAAAAAGAAACGCAGAAGTGATGCTCTGCGAAGAAGACGAAGTGCAGAGGAGAAGGCGTTGGTGCGATCTGTGAGAGAAACTGAAGAAGAAGGACGCCGTTGAGTGAACAATTGCAATATGTGAGAGAAACCGTGAACGCCGTTTGACGGTGACGGAGGAAGACGGTGACGGAGGAAGACGGCGTGGAGGGAACGGCTACAGCGTGAGCCTAATTGGAATTTCCTAATTAGGGAAGGAGAGATTATTTTGCTTTGATACCATGTTAATTTGGTAAAAATGAATTTCTCAATTGATAAATTGCCCACTAGGGAGTTTATATACAAGTCAAAGAAAGTAAGGGAAAAAGACTAAACTACCCTAGACTAGAAAAATTAAAAATACAATAAGACTAACTAATTGAGAGTATATACAATAAGTCTAACAACTAACTGAGAGTAATATAATAAGTCTAACAAATATAATAAGTCTAACACCTTGAGAAAAGATACGGGCATACGATACTAAATTTGTTTCCGGTGGCTCATTTTGGTGAAAGAATGGAAAACATGATAAAAGAGCTATAAACTCCTAACTCAAATTAAAAATGCCCTCTGTACATTTTTTTCAAATATAAAAGACAAAAATAGAGTGATTGCTTTAGCTAACTATCTTAAGAGTTAAAACAAATTTAGAATAAGAACTAAGAATTAATATGAAATGATAATATCATGTGGGTTTGTATATGTTGAGATTGAGTATGTTCAAGTGTTTTTCAAAGGAATGCAGTTTTAAATTATCTATGAGAAGATCCCAATGAAGGTAACAAGACATGAATTAGGCTTCGTTTTGATGACCTTATTTTTGAGCTTATGAAAAACAACTTATAAAGATAAATAAGTTGTTATGTTAACTCATAAGTTCTTACTAACAAAAGTTAAATCTCCATAAGTTGTTTTTCCATAAACCAGGGACAGATTTATTCACATTAAATTGGGGGCATTTGCCTCCACTTAAAATATTATTTTGGTTAGAAATATATATAACAACTTTACTTTGCCCCCCTAAAAAAAATAAAAGTTGCCCCATAAGATCATTTTTTTATATTTAAAAATAGAAATTTACAGTAGATAAATAAAAAGAGAATAAGTTGATACTAATTTTACCTTTTTAGCTATGTAATTTGTAGAAATTTAGATATTTAGATTTTTTTTTGTAATGAAATTTTGGATTTTGTAAAAATTTACAATATTTTTTTATAGATTATTTTTTACCCCCACAGGTAAAAATTTCTAGATCCGTCATTGCCATAAACTACCTTGACAAGCTTATAAATAATACATAAACTGATAAAAGCTTATTTATTTGCATAAGTTGTTTTTCATAATCTCAAAATAAGCTCTATCCAAATGGGCCCTTAGTCTTTACAATGAGCTGATAATTTTACAAAGAGGATATCAAGGGCAGAGACTACTAATATTCTTAAACTTACTAAATAAATGTAATTCTACTGTCAATTAATTAAGATTTATAGGTAATTTTAATGTGAGTATCCTATTTATTCTCAACTATTTGCTGAAGACCGTTTAGACTCTTATACCAAGAGAGTTGTTTCTTTTTGTCTTGCACATTCCTTATTTCTGGCAGCCCCTATAAAAATCTGACAGTTTCTCCTTATCTGCTAAATTTGACAGGGACTTAATATGTTTAGTTATCAAAAGGAAAGATCCCTTCAGTGAGTTTTGTTCAAAATCTTTCATTATAATATTTAAGCACAAAGTGTTTATTGTTTACAAGTTTGTCAATTAATTAGTAGACTTGGTGGTTTTTGTTTAACAGTTTACATGACTTCCTTTTTTTCCTTAAATAAACAGGGTATAGAAAATGAGTAGTTGTATGAAGGGTTGAAGAGGCGTGATGAAGAAAACAAATTCACGTGAGTGGAATATTGACCATCCGATTTAGATACAAAACAACAACATGGTACTAAATTTGTTTCCAATGACTCATTTTGGTGAAAAAAATGGAAAATATGATAAAAGAGCTATAAACTCCTAGCTCAAATTAGAAATGCTCTCTATACATTTTTCAAATATATGTAAAAGACAAAAATAGAGTCATTGTTTTAACTAACTATGTAAAGAGTTAAAACAAATTTAGTAAATGAATTAAAAATTTAAACAAAGTTAAAAAATGCACTTCATGCATTCTTTAGTGGAATGTGCGAACACTGTCAAATTTTTATGTTAGTAGGGTGTCAAACTCTAATATATTTTAATAGTGTGGGTATTTTGATTAAATTTTTAATTCCCGCTTCTTATACATGTGTGTGTATGCTTTGTATAAAGTTAAGTGCTTGTTTGTTTTCACAGTGAATATGTGTCGACGTGCGACAACTTTGAAGCTACAAGGCGTGGCTTTTAGTTCGACGTGACATTCTACCGTAACAAGCTGACTTTCCAAACAAAAAACTAAATAATGTATACTCAAATGTCTACTGACCTGATATTTGTTTGGGTTTTCAGAGTTAAATAATGATGTGTACATATAACATAAGCAGTAATTAACTAATTAGATTGCTTGCAAAAAATTGATCTCTCATAAAGGAAGCTTTACCAACGGTGCTTCAATTATTACAAATTACAGAAAATATGTGGAATAGCATAAAAAAAAAGGAATTTTGGGTGACAAGGAGCAAAACAAGGAAAACCAGATGCACCATTTTAGTGAAATGGCTGGGCCAATTGAGAGAGAGACTGAAGGCATAGTTCAACAAAGTTAAAAGAGGGTGTGCAGGATTTTGTAGACAAGCTAGAGTTTGCCTATTTTAATGAAATATTGTAGAATACTTTTTAAATAAAAATAAAATGTAAACAAAAAGGATGTACGAAGTTAAAAATTAGTTATTGGTCTAACTCAAAAATAACATCTTTGTAGTGGAGCTTACGAACCCAATCCATAGCCGCTAAAAGACCCCACCCCCTGTACGAAGAGAGGTAATATTGTAATTGTAATTTAAGAGGGGCAATATTGTAATTGTAATTTAAAATGGCATTGTCACTCACTGTTAACGCCTCACTACTGGCTCACTTCTCTCACGGTCTCACAGCCTCACTCTCTCGGGTTTCTCTCTTCTCTCGCGGTCTCACTCTCTCATTCTAGGTTCTCTCGTTGTCTTGCATTGGTTTTATGATGTTTTGTTAAATTCCGAGTTTGGGGCGGGTAAAAACTTTTTTTATTTAAAAAAGTGATTCCACTGTGGAGACTGGGGTTGGGGCGGAGTGTTACGTTATCAGAATTCGAGGACTGAGATACCTCCTAATGAAGGGTTAAAGAGAGAAAATAGACTTTGATTATATTTCATTTGATACCAATTATGAGGTTAATACAATGCTTATATAAGCTAGTGGATACACACCATAAAGGAGGATACATCACCCATACAATAACATTGCTACCTAACAAACTAATAAGATAATATCCCTAAAAAGCCCCTCCTAGAATACCTTAAAAGAGTCATTATTTTATTGACCTCCAAGATCATATCATTTCAAACTCGTTGGGTATGGGGATCAATAATTCAACCTTTCATTCACCATCAGCTAATTCGCTATCAGTTATTCGTTATAAGCTATCAGCTATCCGCTAGCTTATCTACTATATGCTATTTTTCGCCAAACAGAGCCATAATCAGGGTGGCTTTTAGAGTGAGAATAAAATATAAAATTGTATGAATGAGTGAGATTTTATGCCATAATTAACTAAGTATGCTAGGTTGTTGAAATTTAATTTTATGTTAAAATTTAGCTACTGAAAAAACAAACACTAACATATAATAGGGGTGAGAATCTTGCCTAGTTAACGACAATTCCAGAGAAAGAAACTGTCAAGTAACCGAAGAAAATCCAAACCCATATAATATTATATACTTTTTCATCACTAATTAACAATGTCTCAACTTTGACACTATACTTGGATAGCTCACTGCATTTTTAGTTTTTACTTTTGTAAATATTTTAGTTAAGTTGCATTTTGTAAATTTAATCTCTCAAGTTTTGTAAGTGTCATATTTCCATCCTTTTTTGCTTATACCCTAAAAAATTCTAACATCATTATATTTCACATAATTAAGATTATAAATTATAATCTATTTTGTCAACAAAGACCGATCTAGTCACATCCCACAAGACCGATTATAAATCTATATTAAATTACTAAAGGAAGCTTTTTTTAAGCCTCTAGGAAGCTCCACATCATTTTCATTTATAATATAAATTTCTAATTTAAATAGGAGACTTTAATTTCACCTGTTAATTAGTATAGTGAAAACACATAATTACCCACTAACTTATTTAATGATTTAGTGGAATAAGTTTTTAATATTTCCCTCCGTACAGCTCCGCTAGGGTTTACGTGAGGTGCATGCCCTAAGTGGTGTAGCCGTCGCTTTCTTGGCCGTTCTCAGCCGTTTTTTCGCTGGTCTTTCTCAGCGCCACCATACAACTGCTGCTCGCTGGTTTTCCTGGTTCCATATAGTCGTTCTCTGTTTCTTCTTGGTGACTATTCTGCTGCGACTATTTTCCCTGGTTTTTCTCTTGGTGACTGTCTGCAACAAATTTCGTTGGTTCTCTCTTGGTGATCGCGTGATGACAAGTGTGGAGATGGAACGTCTGGTCATTGATGATGATGATGATTCAGAAGTGGTGATACGTAACGAATAAGGGGGAGAGGAGAAAGAGGATTTGAGTCTGTGCTTGGTTGGGCGGTTCCTTACCTATCGTCCAATCCGTTTCCACGTGATGAAGGATCGTATGGCAGGAGTTTGGCGTCCTCTAGGTGGTGTTGCTATCAGAGAGCTGGAGGCAGGGTTGTATCTCTTTCAGTTCTTTCATCAGGTTGATGTTCAACGGGTATTGAAGGGGGGTCCGTGGTCGTTTGATAAACACCTTCTAATATTAAGCACGGTGCAAGAAGGAGTGATGCCTAATGCTATGCCCTTGTTCGTCGTGCCTTTCTGGGTACAGGTACACAATCTTCCCCCAGGTTTCATGTCCGAAGCAGTTGGTCGTAGTCTCGCTACGTGTTTAGGGGAGTTGCTTGAGTATGACCCTAAGAATTCAGGGGGTTTCTGGAGATCTTTCATGAGGTTACGTGTTCTTGTTGATGTGAGGAAGCCGCTTCTAAGAACAAAGAGGATACGAAGAGAGGGTGGAGCTCCGGTGGTGGTTACTTTCAAATATGAAAAACTTGGTTCTTTTTGTTATCTCTGCGGTTTGCTTGGCCATAATGATGACCTTTGTCCTCTTCTATTGTCTATAACGACTGATTCCGGAGAACGTAAGTGGGGTCCGGAATTACGTGCTGACACGAGGTTGATGGGGAATGCCGGTGGTGCTAGGTGGTTGAGGGAGGATACGGTGGGTGGCGGTGGACGTGATTCACGGAGTACTCAATGGGGTGGAACTACCCAACGTAACGTCCATCATGGAGATGCTGGGGGCACAGTAACCGTTACGAATGAGGCAAAAATATCGCAGCATATGATTGAGGCTTTTAAGAATCCACAATCTCTCTTTAGTGTTGTATCTTCAGCCACATCAGTTTCAAGTAGTGGTGATGACATGGTTCGTGGTGGGGACCAACTTATGACAGAAAAGGATAGCGATATCTGTGATGTCGAGGGGGAAAAGAAACGTCGTCGCAGTGATGAAGAGCCACATGTGGGGGTGTCTCCTATCTCTCTTGGTAATTCAGTGTCTGGCGGTGTAACTGGTGTTATTGTGAATGGTGCAACAAGTTCTTTTTTAATGGCAAGTCCTGGCAACCAGGCTTGCCAGGAGAAATGAGTATCCTCAGCTGGAACTGCCGGAGCCTGGGCAACTCGAGTGCAGTTCCGTCTCTTAGGGACCTCGTTCGGACGTACCAACCGGACGTAATTTTCTTATGCGAAACTTTGGTACATGCAGGTAAAATTGAAGCAGTTCGTGTTCGTCTTGGCCATGATAATTCGTTTGCAATTAGTAGTATTGGCAGGGGCGGAGGCTTAGCCGTCCTTTGGAAACAACCGTTTGATTGTGAAATTATCAACTACTCTCAACACTTTATTAATATTAAGGTGTCTCATCTTGACCGGCCTGTGTGGCGTTTAACTTGTTTTTATGGTTGTCCTGAAACTGAGAGAAGGCGTGAATCATGGGATATCTTGAGAACTTTAGCCATGGATAACTCATTGCCATGGTGTATAATTGGTGATTTCAATGATTTACTCTCCAATGATGAGAAGCGTGAGCGCTGTGACCACCCCCCTTGGAAGATTAGAGGCTTTCGTGAGGCAGTATCAGATTGTCAGCTGGTTGATTTGATCCTTGAAGGGCATCAATTTACATGGAGCAAGGGTAGAGGAACCGATGACTTTAAAGAACGTAAGTTGGATAGAGCCATGGCCACTAATGAGTGGATGGAGGCATTCCCAAATCATAGGTTATGTAATTCCGTTATTGACCGCTCGGACCACACTCCTATTATTCTATTCCTCTATGGCGAGGGTAGGCGCAGGAGGAGGAGACCATTCAAATTTGAGAATTCTTGGCTTGAGGAGGAGACCTTGGAAGAGGTAGTGGAGAAAGGTTGGGGAATTGGTGATGGGCTTGACTTGGTGAATAGATTGAAGACTTGTACGGAATAGATGAATGTTTGGGGGAAATCTTTGAGGATGAGGTATAAAGTGGACATTGACCGGTGTCGTAAGGAGCTTGAGGTTCTCCGGGAGGAGGTTTCTACCGAGGCTGCCTTGAGATATGTCGAGGTACAACGCAAGCTCTCTCGGCTCCTTGCTTAAGAGGAATCGTTTTGGAGGCAAAGGGCAAAGGTTTTGTGGCTTAGAGATGGAGATGCAAACACCCGCTTTTTTCACGCCGTCGCGTCCACTAGAAAGCGTCAAAATGAAATTCGTGTCTTGACTCGTGAAGACGGCACTCAAACAACCAGCCAAGAGGACTTGGCCGAAACTGCCAAGGCTTATTTCCAGAATCTCTTTCAGCATACCGCTCCAATTGTTGATCCCGTTGTGGCGGCGATTCCTATGGTTCTCACCCATGATGATAACGAGTGCTTGTTGGAAGACTTTTCTAAAGAGGAATTCAGCCTTGCTCTTAGTCAGATGCATAAAGACACAGCCTCGGGTCCCGATGGCTTGAATCCAGCTTTTTACAAGCATTTTTGGCATCTCTGCGGCGACGAAATCTTCCATGCTAGCCAGGCTTGGCTTCAACACGGATATTTTCCTAATCACTTGAATGATACAAATATTGTGCTTATTCCAAAAAAGTCTAATCCCACTTCCATGAAAGACTTGCAGCCTATTTCTCTTTGTAATGTCGTTTATAAAATTGTTTCAAAGGTTCTGGCAAATCGTTTAAAACCTCTCTTGCATAGGTGTATCTCTCTTGAGCAATCTGGTTTTGTTGAGAACCGTTCTATCATTGATAATGCTATGGTTGCTATTGAGACTATTCACCATATGAATTGTAAAGTGAGTGGCAAAGAGGGGGAGGTGGCTTATAAAATTGACATTAGCAAGGCGTATGATAGGGTGAGCTGGGAATACTTAAGGGCTGTCTTGACTAAAATGGGTTTTCATGATAAATGGGTGGGCTGGATGATGTTGTGTTTGGAGTCTGTTGAATATCAAATTATGGTCAATGATGACAGTGTTGGTCCTGTGAAGCCAAGCAGGGGACTTAGACAAGGAGACCCCCTATCTCCATATTTATTCATTTTGGGGGCTGAAGGTCTTACTAGTCTCATTAAGAAGGCGGAGGGGAGAGGTGACTTACATGGTATCAAAGTGTGTAGGGGCGCCCCAGTCCTTACACATTTGTTATTTGCTGATGATTGCTTTTTGTTCTTCAGAGCCACTGAATCTGAATGCAGAGTCATGAACAATATTCTATCCACCTATGAGCTCGCATCCGGTCAAGCCATTAACAAACAAAAGTCAGAGATTTTCTTCAGCAAAAATACATCTACTGCTCGGTCCATGGTATCAGATTTACTTGGTGTTACTGAGAGACTTGGAACTGGGAAGTATCTGGGCCTTCCTTCTATGGTAGGACGCAAAAAAAAGGTCATTTTCAGCTATCTTAGAGACAGGGTATGGAACAAGATTCAGGACTGGTTGGGGAAGCACCTATCAAAGGCTGGCAGGGAGGTTCTTGTGAAATCAGTGGCTCAAGCAATCCCCACGTATTGTATGAGTACATTTCTTATCCCCACGTCACTAGGGGAGGAAATGGAGCGCATGATCAACTCCTTTTGGTGGGGTTCTAATAGAGCACAAGGCAGAGGCATAAATTGGTTAAGTTGGGACAAGCTAGCTATGAGGAAAGAACATGGTGGGATGGGTTTCAGACATTTCCATATTTTCAACTTGGCGATGCTAGGGAAGCAAGGTTGGAAGATCCTTACCAATCCAGATACTGTTATTTCTCGTGTTTTCAAAGCTAAATACTTCCCAAGAGGGGATTTTTTGGGGGCTCCGATTGGCCATAACCCAAGTTTTGTGTGGCGTAGTATCTGTGCTTCACGGGTAATTATCCAAGGAGGATTGAGGTGGAAGATTGGTGATGGAACTCATGTTCGCTTATGGGATGACCCTTGGTTACAGAGACCTCTAAATCGATTCGTACACTCAGGTATTCATGATGCCCATAATCTCTCTTTTGTGTCCGACTTAATAGATCCCGCTAATAATGAATGGAGAGCTGATCTTATACTCTCCACTTTCAATGAGGCCGATGCACATTCAATTCTAAAGATGCCTCGAAATGTTGCACTTGACGATGATAGTATGGTTTGGGACTTGAGCCGGAATGGTGTTTATTCTGTCAAATCCGGTTATTATTATGCTATGGAGTGTCTTGTTGATACTTCCCACCTTCGTGTTGACGGTAATTGGAATGCGATTTGGCGCCTTAAAATTCCAAATAAATTGAAAATTCTTTTGTGGCGCATTATGAGGGGTTGCCTCCCAACCCGTGAGCGCTTGCATTCGAAAAGAGTCCTGTGTACCACTCAATGTCCTCTATGTGATGATTTGTTTGAAAATGAGTGGCATTTATTCTTTGGCTGTCCCAAAACGCAGGAGCTATGGCAAGAGGCGGGCTTATGGAACAAAATTAGCAGCTACTATGAAGAAGCGGAGGGTGCGCAAGAATTATTTTTCACTCTATTGGATCAGCTAGACAACACTTCTAAGGCTGATTTTGCTGCTATTATTTGGTGTATTTGGAAGAGGAGAAATGACAAGGTGTGGAACTCAAATGAGCGCCCAATTAACCAATCCATCCATGAGGCAAGGGCTGTCCTTGCGGATTGGAAGGCGGTCCGCAACCCCCAACAACTCGTCGCCCAGCAAGGTGCCTCCAGCTCCTCGGTGCAAATTTCGTGGTCCAAACCGCAAGAGGGGCACCTAAAGTGTAACATAGATGGAGCTTGGTTTGAAGATCAAGCTAGGTGTGGAATTGGTATTTGTCTCAGGGATCATGCAGGTATCTTTCTCTCGGCAAAATCTATCTGGTTTGATGGATTCTTGAGCCCTCAAGAAATTGAAGCTATGGGTCTTTTTGGAAGCTCTTCGTTGGTTAGCTATTGACAATGTCCATGATGTTGATGTTGAACTTGACTGTAAGCAGGTTGTGGATGCATTTAACGGTGGATCGAAGTTAGCAAACGAATTTGGAGCTATTATTTCTCACTGCAAGAGTCTCTTTTCTCATTTTCATAACTGTACCATCAGTTTCATTCGGAGGCAAGCAAATTGTGTTGCTCACAGCTTAGCTAGGGTGGCTCAGTGTTATACTAGTCACCAAATACATGATGTTATTCCTCATTGTATTAACACTCTTTTAATTAATGAAATGGCTTGAGTTTGTTTGCTTAAAAAAAAATGATTTAGTGGAATATTAAATTTGGATGGAAGCTCCATCCTTCTCATTATTTCAATTATTGTTATTATTATTAATATAGGAGTACTATTATTATTTTTTGTCAAAAAACGTATTATTATTAGTGTTTTTTTTTAGTTATTAGTGTTGTTATTATCTTTAGTTTCAAAATTTTCATGAATTCTTTTGTTTTAAGAATAGTGTATTTTGTCTTTTATTTTTAGAAAGTAAAAAAAAGTACTCTAACAGTTGGTTACCGTGTGGATTAGTTTGGGTTTATTAACTAAAGTTTTACTTTAATAGTTCTCTTATAATTTATTTAAGGTTTCTTTTATTTATATTACTTTTTTACTAGGGAATGTGAATGGTTTTTTTGAATTAATTTAGTTTCAAAACGTTATCTGCTCTAGAAATTGGTTACCTGTGAATTAGTATAATATTATTTTAATTTTAATCAATACCAATATCTATTTTTTATCTATCTATACCTATATATAAAGGGAATTCCTTTTTTTGGTGTCAGATTTTTCTGACCAAAATACCCTTATAACTACCCACTAACATTATTCATTATATTATTATTATTTATCCATCAACTCACCAACACATATTTTTTATCTATATATGTAAAGCAAACCCCAATGGAGCCTCCATATTGCTTCTCAAGAATTTTAACTAAATATCAATATCTATTTATCTATTTAGTGGAATATTATTCACCTATTTTTTTTGACAAGATTATTCACCTATTTTTAATATCTATCTATCTATATTAAATTACTAAAGGAAGCTTTTTTGGAGCCTCCACAATGCTCCACGTCATTTTTATTCAAAATATTATATATTTATAATTTAAAAAGAAGACTTTAATTGTAGCTCTTAATTTTTTTTTGACAAGAATTGTAGCTCTTAATTAGATATAGTTAAAACACATAATTACACACTAACTTATAAAATGATGTTTTAGTGGAACATAAAGCTTGGATGGAAGCTCCACAATATTAATTCTATTATAATATTATATATATATATATATATATATATATATATATATACAAAAATTTATAATTTCAAATGAAACTTTTTTGAACTCTTACGATTTTTAAAGGAAGCTTTAATGGAGCCTTTAGGATGCTCCTCACTTTTTTCCATCTTACCATGTATTTCAAACCCTTTTATTTTAATCTTTCTATGATGTTCAACTTAGTTATTTAATTTTAAAAGATATAATATTATATAGATGTTGTACCGTCGAACTCTTACGATTTTTAAAGAAAGCTTTAATGGAGCCTTTAGGATGCTCCTCACTTTTTTCCATCTTACCATGTATTTCAAACCCTTTTATTTTAATCTTTCTATGATGTTCAACTTAGTTATTTAATTTTAAAAGACATAATATTATATAGATGTTGTACTGTCGCAAATAAATAGTGACACCCTTCTTACCATGTATTTCAATTTTTTATTTAAGATAGTTTGTAAATTTTTTATTAATTGCTCATTTTTATATACCGAGAACAATAGGAGGATGTTATTATATGTGACTATATAGATACGTACTAAATATATTTAACATGATTATTTGGTTTACACTAAAAATATTACACTTGATTTAGTTTGCATTCGATTTAGGTATTTTAAATAATGTTATGAGTTAGTTTACATGGTCTATCTATTTAAAATAATGTCTTTATTAAATTTGGTGAGTTCCATTTTTTATTTAGTTACCTTAGCTTCACCCAAAACTATTCCTCTTCCGAGCATACTTTACTAACTCATTAATTTTTTTTAAACTAAATGAATGATTAATACTAATATAAAACTCTCTTTTTAATTAAAGTACTATAGCTGTTACAAAAATGTAAAAGAGTGGAATCATCACTAGAGCCATTAATTGACAAATAAAAAAATAAATAAATAAATAATGCAGCCATTATAAAAAATTGATCAATACAAAGAAAAACAACCAACTAATCTGGAGATAAAAGGGTAACGTAAATAAACTATCCCACCAATAATCTACCTCTAAAAACATTCCCAGACTTCATTATTGTATCTCAATTCTTCAACTACACCTAACTACCTTTCTCTCTTCCCATTATACGAGTGAATGTATTAAGTATCTGCAAATCTTAAACGATCCGTTTTTTGACCCGCGACATACCACTATTATTCCTATTTAACAAACTTTAATAGTAACACCAGTTTCTTTACCCATTTGAATTCACCCAAAAATGGTTGTGGGAATTAACCTTTAATTTACTATATATATATATATATATATATATATATATATATATATAGGTATAGGTATAGGTATATCGACCTCAAATACACATGAGTGTGGGATATAATCTCAATTTGAGGGGGATGGACTTATTGTGATAGAAAAACAATGATTTTTTCAAACTTTTGTAAACTCAGTGTGTTTACCCTTTGGCATATTTAAGGTATGATATCAAGAATTTTGATTTTGATGTATTTCTCTTTTCCATATATATATATTTTTGGATCAATTGAACAGTTGATCTCATGGATGCCCAATCAATTTGCAAATTGTAGAAGGTTGTATCAAGTATTTGAGCGAAAGTTTGATGTAATATCAAGTATTGGACGTTGGAGGTTTGTGTGTCTATGAAACAAAACCTTTTGATTACTATTTAGTTTCTTTCAAATATCTCTCGCTTATCTTAAACATCTTTTGTCAAAAGAGTTTTTTATTTGTCTAATTCCTACACTTTTATGTGTATATGGCCAATTTCTAAATTGATTTGTAATGCTTTCGTCCATTAATTGGGATTTTTTCGCTAAGATTTCTTGCTCCAATCTACAATTTCTCCTTTTTATGACTTCTAACCCAAATCTCAATGTTTATGAAGTTGGAAATTGAAGTTGGAGTTGCTTTGATGATGCAAAATGAAGTTGAGGCATAGAGTTGAAGGGTTATATGCGGCTTGGGAGAAAGAAATGTGATGAGGAAATGTAATCAACTATGTTGCTATTTTGTTGCCACCCACTTATAACATTCATCAGAAGGCGTTCCTTTCATATAGTTTTTCGAATTCCTTGAAAAAATTGCATAAGAAGCTTTGGTCTTTCTTTCCTTTCGTTTGTAGTATAATTTTTCCTTGAAAAATATGTATAGAATATATCTATTTATGAATTGTAACAAAGAGTAATTTAACTATATTTGATTGGAAAGGAAATATTTACTCAATAGGTCATAGATATTTTTTACACTTAGCAAGTTTAGCTTTCAAAGTTGGTGTGATCTACTATGATCCAAAAAATTCAATATGTTATGACATGGATCTCTTATCTTCCTAAGGGAGATTACACATTCGATAATATAGGCCAAAACTTACATACAATCATGAATATTTTAATTTTCATGAATTAGAGTAATTTTCAAATCTATTTTATCATTTTAGTTTTTTAAAATTAGTAATGCTAAATCCATTTTTTCTATATACTTAAAGCATCCCTTGCATTTCTAATTTTTTATCTTTTATCTTTAATATTTTATCCAATTAACACAATTTTATTTACCTAACGAATAATTAACATTGTTTTATTTCTTAAATTGACTATTAATCTTCTTCTCCAAACTTAAATATCAAAGAGGAAGTTACCGATTCACCAAACTTAAATTAAAGAATAAAAGTATAAAAAGTATAAAACATATTTTCAAAAAAAGACCACGAGATATATTTATAAAAAATAATCTTTATGTAATTATATTAAGTGAATGTTTGTATATGTTTTCAATAGAGTGATTTAATATTGTCCAAAAAACTTTACTTTTTAAAAATATATTAAAATAATAGTGACTTTTTTGTACAGTTACATTTTTTAGAAACATAATTTTTTTGAAAGATACTTATAGTTACAATTTCTTTCACAAGCAACTAGAACAAGATTTTAACAAAAATACATACATAATTTTATCCTAAATTTTTGTTTTGCTTTCAAACGCTTAAAACACACTAACACTTATTAAAAGTAATTTAAGAAAAACAATTTTTAGAAAATATCATTGAGCTTAGCATATACGAGGTAGTAGAATTTTTTTCTTAGGTCTTTACATATGGTGTATATTCTCCTTTCTTTTTCTCTTTTTTTTCCCGGTGCAACTGATTTGTTAGGTACTACGCACTATTTGGACTTTGAGGCGCAAGTTTAATGGTTTATTTGTGAAGACATTTAGAACCAAAATAACATGTTTTGTTTCTTCTCCAATTTCTTTTTTGTAGAGTAAAAAAATAATATTTATTATTGATCTAATGTTCATTTAAATTCAATGCTAGACAAAAAAAAAATTCTGTTAGTACTTATATTCACTTCCTATCATTCTTAGTTTAATGTTTCAACTTTCACATGTTAAACCATCCTATATGTGTTATGAATAACTAAAATATCAAGTATTACTTACATTGGAACATTTTTTTTAATTATTTTTGTAGAGGAAAGAATATTAAAATTACGGACCTTATGTTTATTTAGATTGTCATCTTTATCTAAAAATATTTTAGTTTTTTTAACATAATGTTTCTTTTAATATTGTGGATACTATAGTTTCTTTCAATTCATATATTATCATAAATAAATAAAAATATATATTTATAGTATTTCCATTGTCTAAATTTTAATAAAAATATACATTGAGTTGTTTTCTCTAATTATTTTTGTAGAGAAAACAAGCATTAATTATCAACCATATGTTTATTTGTATTGTACAACATTTGAAAAGATATTTTATTTATTTTTAAAAATAACATTTCTTCTCTTTCAATTCATTTTTTGTTTATTATTATAAATAATAAAAATAAATAAATCATGTTACTTTTTTTTCCTAATTTAACTTAAAGTTTATTTTCTTAATTTCAAATTTACTTTTAATTTCATTTTAAGTGTTAGTTTTTATTTATAAAGTATTAATTAGCAATGAAATTAAACTTATGAAAAAAATAAAGAGAGGTACATTTTTGTTTTCTACAACTTTTTGCCATACACATTCATCATGCCAATAGACTCAACATATTAAACATTGTTATATTTATTATTACTAAGTATACTGAGTATATTAAATAATATTAAATTCAATTGGAAAATAATTTCACTTTTTTAAGAGAATCATATAGAGAATTAACGTCATAAATCTTAATGAAATTTATTTATATTAAAAAAGGAATACTCTATATAAGAATAGTGACTACAATTAGTAATTTTATATAAAGTGAAATTACAATTTATTTAATATTATATTGTTAATATATATAATTTATATTAATATTTTATGTATTTTATATGTTTATACTTAATAAATTTAAAAAAAAAAATTATAATAACACGTGCAACGCACGGGCATTCCCCTAGTTATAATCTATTTTATCTGTGAAGATGATTGAAACAATTATAAAAATACATTATTAAAAGCTATCAGTTGACATAAAAAGGGAAATATTGCTGCTATCAATCACCATAAGTAAAATCTCAGTTAAGCTAATGTTGAGATAAAAGAAAATGCATAGCATAGAATATGTAACATTTTCTCGTAAGGCACATGTTTGTTTATTATAGTTAGCTGCATTCATTTCCTGAGACGAGATTTTAATGTATAAATTCAACACAATAATCGATTTTAATGCATAAAGGGTACTAGTACTCTATTTAATTTCATGATTTGCACATATTCATGACTTCTGATTGTGCTTCGAATGGTTCATCTGCTGTCAGGTATATATGGGATCCCTTTGTTTAAGCTTTTTATTAAGAAACATAAGTGTAAAAAGTGACAATATGTTTCCCAAGAAAAATAAAAAACCAAGAATAGAATAGTTTTAATGCTTTGCTTAGGAGTTAAGTAGAGTAAACTCTGAAAAGGTTACATCATAAAAGCATTTTTACGAGCTTATCCAAAGGGATGAAATCTTGATGTAAAATATATCTTCATCTTACAAGGCATAAGCCTCAAGAGAACCAAAATAAGCTGTTAATCATGGCAATTTCCAAGTTGTTTCATATTAACTACATCTTACATGTTGGATAGAGCTAGATTTCTTAGGTCAAATTATTGCATCACCAAGGGTATCTTAGTTAGTTAGTTAGGCGTGCATGTATACTTAGAAGGTGTTAGATATAATTGAAAATTTTAGCAATGCTTGAAAACTTTAATCATAAAGAGTAGGGAAAAATACAATCTTTCTATTATGTAACTTATGTAAGCGTGAGATACCTCACTTTCCTAACAAATAATAGTGGTGAGTGTTCATATTTTAATGATACAACGTGTGTGTGGTGTTTCATATAAACGAGAATCGAAAGGTGAACCCTATAAAGTATTTAATTTGTAAAGTTTGTGATTTTTCTTTTATTCTTGAAAATGTATTGTCACGGAAATTATTAACATTTAGCTCAATAATATAATCGGAAAAGATGTATCCAAAAAATTTATAATTGGGAAAGAAACGATCCATGTGCTGAATAGTGAAAATAGAATTACGAAGCCACATTAACATCAAGGCTTTCTTTTTCATAACCCAACGCTCTGAGTCTGATTTGTGACATTAAATATATATTTAGTAATTATTACTAAATTGGCATAAAAGTTATTTTTTTGACCTTCGAGGTGCCTCCAATCTAGCGAGGGGGGATTAGTCACTGCGTTTGGCGGTGGATACCCTGGTCTAGACCCAGTGTAACCATAAAACCCAGAACCCAGCGTAACCATAAAACCTAGAATCCACCGGCAACGTCATCTTCCTTATCATTGCCTTCCGGCGCGACCCTTCATCCGCCGCAGCACCTCTTCCTCTTCATGATGTTTGCGTTAATGGAGAAACGAAATGATAAAATGTGTCCCGGAAACACATCAAAAAGGTATTTCCGAAAGTTTTTCAAAAATTATGCTTTCGAAATTATGTTACGAAAGGTATTTCTGGAAAAATTCCAAAAAATAAAGTATTACAGAATCATCAACAAGGAGATAAATCCAGAAAAACGAAAATTTTGCACGCGTGAAAAATAGCATGACTAGTCTGTCTGTCCATGTACACTTACAACACCTTATCAAGCAACCTTCAACAACATGCATGTGGTCTCTTTCTATACAAATCATGTGCAGTAACAAAGCCAAAGTTTAGGGTATTATGAGGACTTAAGTTTTATCCTTAAAAGAGGTTCGCCTTGCTCCTAAGCATGCAAGTTGTTTGCAACTGCTTCCTGCGACACACCTTATCATGCAAGTTGTTTGCCACTGCTTCCCGTGACTACAATTAAGTGTATTGTAATTTTACCAGATCAAACACATCCTTAAAGTGGTCTATGGACTAGCCTCCCCTCAATGTCAACATTTAGGCCTAAAGTCTGTCCACCCACGGTATCGTGGTACCGACCAGGTTCGGTACCTTGTTACCGTACTTAGAATGCATCGGACACAATCATTTTTTACTGATGTTTTCTATATGTTCGCCAACACTTTTGATCAACTGATAGAATCTCAATGATGTGGGATCCACTGTCGTTCCTTATCAATAGCTTATTTTCAGACAAATTTCTTTAAATAGAGTCATTGTAGCATCCGTCTTTCGTGTCAAAAAAAGGAGTGAATGACATTAGTTGCGATAAATGTGCCTTAAAAGATTTCAACGGTCCCAACAAGCTAGAGCGAAATTGATGAGTTCACGACGCAATACCCTTTGGGTAAATCCTCTTTGATAAAAGCAAAGTCAATGTGCTTGTCGCAGCAAGAGGATCCTCTTTGACAAAAGACAAAGCTAACGCGCTCACCGCAATGAAACTAACACGACCCAAAACAAAAGAAACGACCCGACAAGTATAGGGGAGTATAAAGTGAAATATGGTGGGGTAAACAATAAATCCATTATTTTAAAAGGTTACCCCAAAAAAAAATCTGAACAAAGATCGAAGGAAGTAAAAAAGAACGAAGTTCGAAAGAAGGAAGAAAGAGCATTGCAATGGCTGGGTATTTGCGCAGAGGAGGAAAACTGCTGGGTAAACTAATGTCACCAAGGTTATTCAGGTTATTCAATCGCTGTACATTTCATTAAAGTATTAATCGCTATTAAAGTACTAAGATGGATCTAATTTCATATATAGGTACCCAATTGTGGGAAGGACTACTACTCAAATCAATTTACAGGATAATATGAATTATTTGTCGATGACTACTTTACAATCAATTTACAGGATAATATGAATTATTTGTCGATGACTACTTTACAATCCAGGTTATTCAATCACTGTACATTTAATTAAAATATTAATCACTGTACTTTAAATTAATGCACCAAGACAGATCTAATTTCTATATAGGTACCCAATTGTGGGAAACAAATCTCAATCCGGAAGCTATAGGTACCCAATTGTGGGTAAAGAGGCTTTCTATTCTTCGGAATATTTTTCACCTCAGTTAAAAATTGCGAAAGTTGAAAATAGGCTTACATCATTTGCATACAATTACATCAACACAGCATGATATTTAGAACTACAAACTTGAGTTGAGATCTTCTAGTTCCAAACAACTTAAAATGAAACATCACAAGACATGGATATACCTCTCAATATTACTGGGACACAAACCCCCTTACTCGACAAACTGAGAATTTACAATATAAAAGCATTGCTGAATTCCGGGCCTCTGTCCTCGTTGTATTCTTCTAGGGCCAATGTGTGTTATATCCGAAGCAATGTTCGTGTTACAAAATAGAGCTGCAATTCGTGTAAATATATCTATCAAATCAATAGGAATAACCTTTTAACAGAGTCAGTAGTGATTTAGAACATCAACAAAGTGGTAAGATTGCTAAATATAAGCAGATACACTATTTATAAATCATGATTTATATCTGCTATAAACATTTTAACAATATAGGGTACCACATCATTCTTTTGTAGCCGCGATCTGCTGCCAGTAGAAACAAGAATGATTTTTTGATTGAGCTTCCATGCTCTTTCACCATATAGTGATGCAGAAGAATAGATTTTTTGATAATTTTATCGACATTATTCTTCCCTTGCTTAGTTCGAAAGAATGTAAATTCTTTCGAACTCTCGAATTTTTTTAAGATATCCCTTGCAATCTCATTCGGGTTGCCGTAGACTTGCAATCTCATATATATATATATATATATGAGTATACATATACACAGTCAATAAATGAGATTGCAAGGGATATCTTAAAAAAATTCGAGAGTTCGAAAGAATTTACATTCTTTCGAACTAAGCAAGGGAAGAATAATGTCGATAAAATTATCAAAAAATCTATTCTTCTGCATCACTATATGGTGAAAGAGCATGGAAGCTCAATCAAAAAATCATTCTTGTTTCTACTGGCAGCAGATCGCGGCTACAAAAGAATGATGTGGTTTATGGTAAAAAATAATCATGGAATTATTATCACTTCTTTGCAAAAGAGCAAAAATCTGAGGAAGATAGCAGAAAATAGCGGTGGTCATTTTCTGGACTTCAAAGAGCTTTTCAAACAAGAGAAGAAATAGGGATGAAGAATATTACAAGTGGGCTGCTCTAATGAAAGACAGATGGACAACCAAGCCCAAGCGAGTCCAAAAAGCTCCTGCACATCATGAAGTTTATATAAAATATTAGAATAAGTGTAACAGTTTCTGGTTATTATCTAGTTAATGTGCAGTTATTATTTTTACAGTTTCTTCTTACCTTCTTATCAAAACTGAATTGAGGGAACTGTCCTTCTTCTTATCTTATCAAAACTTAATTGAGGGAACTGTCCTCAACTCCGTAAATTTAGTTGTTTGTAAATTTTATAGACTGGAATGAAAGAAGCAAGCAATTAACCAGAAAATAAGTGAAAAATTTCTAAACTTTCAAATTTGAAATTATAAATATCATAAGTATGTAAAGATTAGCAACAAATTGGTAGTTATGCCTACGTTCGAGAACTTTAGCCTCAAAATGTGTCCACGGCTTTGTTCTTCTTAGGTTCGAGAACTTTTTGCTGTCATAGAAGCGATAAAAAATGGCGTCAGTATATATTGGGAAACACCTTTCACATTTAGAATTTAATGACTCCACTATACAAGCTAAAGCTCCAGAACAGCAAAAATGGTTGACAAAACTAATTGGCAACAGTTTTGAAATCCATTACAAACCTGGAAAAGAGAATTTAGTGGTAGATGCACTGTTTCGTTTGCCTCCTGATTCTTCTACAGGCATATGCACCACTATCAGCTCCCCTGTATTCCCACTGTTTGGCCAACTTCAACAATTCTATGCTACTCACCCCATAGGGCAGTAACTGATCTCTAAGCTTCATGATAATACCAACCATCTTCACTGCAGTTTCTTCTTTAGCCTCCACATTTCTAAGTCAAATTCATAAACTGCATGGCATACCAAAAACAATTATTAGTGACACTAACAAAATCTGGAATTTGTTGAACATGAAAACACTAACATCAGAAACGAAGTTCAACCCCCAAACCTAAAAATCCCTAAAATTGGTAAACCCAAATATCCCTAAAGTTGGTAAATTTTCTGAATGGATAAAAAAAACTGAATCCTAAAACCCTAAAATCCCGTTAGTTGTAAAATGTTTGACACCCTAAAATAAACTTGCTTGTAAAAACACTAACAAAATCTGAAATTTGTTAGAACATGAAAACCCTAACATCAGATACGAAGTTTAATCCCCAAACCGTAAACCCAAATATCTCTAAAGTTGGAAAATTTCTGAATGGATAAAATAACTGAATCCTAAAACCCTAAAATCCCGCAAGTTGTAAAATGTTTGATACCCTAAAATCAACTTGCAAAGAAATCAAGAAGAAAAGTTCTAACTTTTTAAGAGTAAAATCTGAATCAGATGAAAAAAAGCAATTTTTTTATATTGTTTCATTCACCAAGAAAAAAAAATTAAAAAGAGAGATCGGTACAAACAATACCTCTTTCCCATCCATTCTCCTTCTCTTGAAGAAACACACCACTTAGACATGGTGAACGTTTACGCCAGAAACGGTCAGATACTTGAAATCGTGGTGTTGATGCATCGTGTCTCTCGATCCAGATCTCGTCTCTATCCAGAACTACAAAATTCTGAATAAAAGTTCTAACTTTTTACAACTAAACACTGGAATCAGATAAAAAAAACAATTTTTTTGATAGGGTTTCATTCGCCAAGAAAAAAAATTGAAACTTTGGCAGAGAGATCTGGTACAAAATGCAATCAAAAAAGAGAGTTTTTTTGGTTGATAATGAAAATAGAGAGAGTGAAAGGCGAAGCTGAAACCCTTTATATATTTAATTTAATTAATTAATAATTTACACATGGTTATTTTCTAGACTATGCTCCTCTAGTTTACAGCCACGTATTACAAAATAATAAAGTAGACCTGGTAACGTGTTATATTCGATGAGGCCCCACACACACGGCGTCAAACAAAAAACACTACCCATAGCGCTTTTTTTTGGATGAGGCCCAGCAACTGGTTCACTCCCTTTTAGCGTGAACGCGTGCGCTGCACCGGCTACAATGGTTTGTATTATGACCTTATAACGATTTGCATAAACAATTATTCTGGTAAAATAATTTTTTTTATTGGATAACGTTGTTCAATTATATTTTTTATTAGTAATTTTTAATTAATGTTTGATAAGGTAAAATGTAATTTGTAGTTAATGTGGAGTGTATTATGCTAGATCGTGCAAACATGTTGAACAATAGATGGTATGCACCGTGTAATTTGTCAATAGTGGTATGAACTATATAGGGCAGCGACTAATGAAGTGCAATATGGTTTAGTGGTAGGAAAACAATTTTTTGCCTGATTGATATCTGAGTCAAGTAGCTATTAAATGTTTTGAGGGGAGTAAGTACGTATGGATGGCTAACTGAGAAGTTGATACTTGATCGATTTACATTTCGTGTAATGGATTTTGGATTGGATGACTGTTTCTTTATTGTCAGGTACAAATAGGGAACCCGATGATTGTGTCCTAACTTTAAAACTTAGTTATTTCACATTGGTTTTTTATGTGCCAACATTTGATAATTCAGTTTATTAATGTTTTACTTCAAAGGCGCCCTACAATTGCTCTAACTCAATCACATTTTTGAGTTGCCTACATGTATTTTTTATTATGTTAGTAGACTAATAGTTAGTAGTTATGTCCAAGTAAACCATTGGTTACACTTAGAGAAAGACACAAAACATCCCATTCATTTACATTAGAAAAGCTACAGATTAATACCGAGAAATTGATCTACAACTGGAACCAATGGTTTAAAGGAATAATTCATGCTAACGGATGGCATATACTCAAAGATGGCATATAAAATTAATGCATGAAAAAAGCTAATGGTGGATGGTCTAGAAAATTCTATAATTAACTCCAACGAAAAAAAATCACTAAAATCTATCATACAGTGCCAAAGTTTCAAACATAATATGTCTGGGAGCCCATTCTTGAGCCAATTCATGTTGCATTGCTTTTGTCACGCATAGAGAAGCATTTGCAATTTTTTCCACAATACTTCTCAAACCTAAATGGAGCAAGCAAAAATAATCACATTAGCAGCAAGCTTAAAAGTGTAAAGTTATGACAGTCTGAAATGAAAAGTCCATACAACAAATATAAAAGCAAAATCAGATCCCTTGTGAAATTTTTAAAAAGAAACCACCAGAAAAAGAAAAACCAAAGTCTTTCCTTTTTCTCAAATGTTGGAAGTATGAAAAGGAAATACTCACTTTCAAAATCATATATAATCAAGTGAAAAAAAAGATAGTAAATACTCACAGTTTGTTGAACTATGAGAACTCAGTCTTGTGCTTTGCTCAACATCTATATCAAGTCCAACAGCAATAAAGTCACGAATGAAGACAATCATTAGTAATAGCTTAAACATTATGCAAGTTAAAGATGCTAATAGAAAATAATTAACACAGTGCTTCTGCTTAGAGTCAAGAATAAACATGTTAATAGCAATAAATAACAAATGAATACAATGAATAGTCATAGTGTTTCTGCTATACATTTTTTCTTTCTCAAACACCAACTAATAGCAAAAACTCAAAATCTACTATTCAACATTTTTCTATCAATCTTATTCCATGAGTTAATAAAGTAACTATAAGTTTATAAGTGAAAATGGAGGATGGAGGAGTGGAGAGAAAGCTACTTGTTTCCTCAGTTTCTTGCTTCCTCTTTCAAACAAATTAAAATTTCATGTTGAGTTTGTCCTCTGCCAAATAGAAGTCATCTTATATTTAAGATTTTCATCTTTCCTTTGTACCTGCACTACAGCTATTACAAATTTACTATTGTTATATAATATAAGTTATTAAAATTAATGGAGAACTTACCAAACCACCATAGATATAGCTGACAGCATATGCTACTGATATACAAATGTAAACATCTATAACAAAAGATGCTATTAGAGTTTTTAGAAGCATACACACACAGAAAAATTGCAAGTGTTTTCTTGTTGCTTGTGGTACAGAATCCGGGAATTCCAAAAGGAGGCACCTCACAAAATGAATTGCAACATATTATATCAGTACCCAACCACAATCATAAAAATGACAAGGGAATAGAAGAAAGCATAATTGAATTTCACTCAAAAAGAAATATAAATCTGAAAAAATAATTAAAAAGCATAGCCATAGAGACAAGGGAAATTTTGTTGAACAGACATTTTAGAGGGAGGGATGAAACTTTTACCTGAATCATAGCCTTCATACACACAGATATTCTCGCAGCGAGGGGCAGCCTGTATGGTCTCATCTCATTCGCCCTTCATGTCTATACCAACTACAGCTGAAAAATGAAAATCAAATGATGAAATATTGCAACTTATATATCCACTTTGAACCAATGATGAAATAATATATAAATTCAGTTAGTAACTACATAAAGAAGATAAATATAATAAAACATTTTTTAGGAAAAAATCAGAATACTTTCACAATATAAAATGCAAATAATTCATCTTTGAGGAAAAAAACATCAAGATTAGTTCACCTTGAAATAAGAGAAAGATTAGCTCACAATACTCTACTACATAAACACCTATATATGGAAAAAGAAACAATTAAAAATCCCTAAAATCAGAAACAAAAAGACCAAAAAAATACTCGGTGTTTTGTTCTTTCACCTCTTTGCTTCCTGCTCATAAAAAGAACTGATTCAAATCTTCCACCTTCTTGTTTATTGGTCAATCTCTTGAAAAGCTTGTTTCTTTCCTGTACATATATTTATATTTTAGTGATTAAAAATAAAAAATGATGAAGAGAAAAGTTGAATAAAAATGAAGAAGACCCGAAACCCCAATATCTGCATACAGAGAAGTTACAAATTTGTAGTAGTTTCAAGATATATTGTACCTTCTTTTCTCCCACTATGTGTTGATCTTTTGGGTGCAGAATGTGCTTTCAAATATAGCAGTTTTATTGAGGGAAGAGACATTATTTCAAATTCAAAAACTACCCGCGAACACTATTTTCCTTGCAAAGAGACATTATTTCAATTTCTATGGCATCCCCCACTCATTAACAGCTGTGTGTGCAATGTGAAAGCATATATTTTGTCAAAGTAGGTACAAGACTTTTGGTGGTACAAGAGTGGGCTAGGAAACTTGGAGAGGGAGTGTGAATCCACCATATTGTATTCCAGCTCATTAGTAATTTAGTAGCCTGCTACAAACTTGGAGAAGAGGTGTGAAAACACCATATTAGTCAAGATTAACTCACGGATGGGAATTTTTGATGTACTGGAAGCCAAAAGATGCTGACTTTGTGAAGTTCTCTAGGGCTTATATAGTAAATATATGTGTGAACAAGTAAGAGAAAACTCTATATTGGATTGCTTTGAAGTTGGATTCCCGCCCATGAACGTGAAAAACCTACGTGATTCCATGCATGCTTCCCATTTTTTCCATTGATGCTGCTGGTTTCCCGCCCATTAACGTGAAAAGAACTGGAAAATTCCTGCATGGTTGACATTGCTTCCCCTGAGATGGCTGGATATGCATCCAGGATTAATAGGAAGAGATTCCCAAGAATGTTGATTTTTATAGGCTCTTCGTACAATCCCTGCTTCTCGGTAAACACTCATTACACGCGTGAAAAGACTAAAATGTCCTTAATAGACAGTGCTCCAAACCATTTTGGACTAGTATCGTCCGAATCAATAATAACGCACAGACACCCCCCTTTTTCCTTTCAGTTATATCATAAGAAGTTTGGAGGATCGTGCTTCGAACCACTTCGAACGAGCATCGTCTAAATAGTACATATCAGTTATATTGGAAAAGAGGTATTTTGGGGATTTTGAGAGTGAGGGGGTGTCTACTGAGTAGTTAGGGGGTTGTACGAAGTATGACCCTTTTTAATATTATATCCCCATTGTTGGCCCTAATTACCCCCACCCACATATAACTGATGAAAACCCCATTTTATCTTTCTCATTAACAAAAACGCCAAAAACCATATTGCACAGGGCCAATTTATTTTTGCTGCCAAGGTGTACCCTACTGTTGCCATTGACCGTATGAGGACCATCGAGAGCATAGAGCGTTTGATCCTATCTCTATGTACAAGGGGTTTATTCGTTGGGGAACATCGGTGTGCCCTACATGTCAGATAGGTGCCTCTGGCAATTTGGTTACGTCCAGTACAAACAGGTCTATTCCAACCATGATCCAAGATGAGTGTCATCCGATTTACTTACCACGAGGACGGACAAAATAGAGCGAATCGAGTTCGAACCATGTTCTTAACATCCACATAAAATTTAGCATACGCTTTACCACATAACATATTTTTGCTTATGTTTTTTTTTTTGTCTAGAGATCTTTGACTCTGCTTCGTCCGGGACATAACTAATGCCTAACTCCAAATTATTCCATGATGGAGGATCGAACTCAGATACTAACTGGGTCTATCCCTTTAGATGCACAGTGTTAACCACTTGCATCTAAGCTTGAGTTACTTCTACAAAGAAGACATGCCTTAATATATGATATATTTATGCACTTCTATTAGCAATGGAACAATGGAAGGTATTTTACTTTCTGTCTAGTGCAAATTATTAAATAACGTGACATCTATGAAACATAGGAGAGAGAACTTCAAAGTAATATTCATTAAACTGAAGGTGATGCAAATGATGAAGGTTTTCTAATTTCATTACATTAAGCCTATTTATAGGCATGCACCAACTCACTAATAACCACTAACTAGCTCCCTAACTACTAACTAACTATATATCTAGCATAAATGGCAATCAAATTTAGAATTATTTAAAGCAATAAATAGTGGTTTAATATTTAAGGTGTCTAATTATAAAGAGAAAATGAGTTTGTCCCTCATTGTTTGTTGCCTAAGCAATTTCAGCGACATGGAGATGTTGACTCCTGAGTTCGAACTCAGGTGTGAGTGATGGCAGTGTGTATGTAATGTTTATTTATCGAAATTCCCATTAATTTAGGCATCAATAATCGGAGTTCTGTTTGTCACTAAAAGCATTTAACAAAAACTAGTCGTTATAGTGAGAGTTATTGCTACTTACTTGAGATTAGGTTGATGAAAACAATTGTTCATTGGATTTGGTCAATCCAATATGTACAAGGTCAAAATAAAATAAAATAGGAAACCTATTAACTTATTTTAAAATATGTACAAGGTCAAAATAAAATAAAATAAAATAAAATAAAATAAAATAATATAGTAGCAATAACTTATCCAATATGTTAATAAGTTAATAAGTTGATGAAAACAATTTTATTTTATCCAATATGTACAAGGTCAAAATAAAATAAAATAAAATAAAATAAAATAGGAAACCTATTAACTTATTTTAAAAACGAGGAAACCCCGATTATACCTGTTTTTTTATATCTAAATTAATTAATTTATTGCTTTTCATGAATTGTTCTACAAAAATGGCCAGGATTTGCATTTCATACTAATTTTTTCTTTTCTTAAAAATGCCAGACAATTCATATATCCATGGTAGGTAAACATTGTTTTCATTATAAGTTTTTCTTAATAATGTTATACTAATGAAGTTCATCTCCATTTGAAGAAATTGAATGGCAGCATCAAACACCTAATTAGCTACCAAGACAACTACACGTACATAACACATGCAACTCTTCTATTTTTTCATTCTTAATTATAACGTGATTATATTTACAATTAATCATCCTTCAAATTGTTGACATTCGTTTAAATGTCCTTTCTTAAACCATTTCACCTAACCATTGGTCTTAGCAATAATAATATCCATTAACACAAATTTAAAAAATATTTTTATCAATTAAGTCAACAAGTTGACCGATCTTCAGTTTATACATAAGTTAAGACTATGGTGGAGAAAAATAGTTTTGGGAAGACATTTCCGTTCAGGAGCGCGAGCCAACGAGGGTGCATATTTTACCTTTAATCTCATTTTTTTTACTTCATTATTAATATTATAAAAAAATACTGACTTTATTTAAACTTTTTACAACACAACTATTTTAATAAATTTTAAAATACAACAAATGCGCCATCGGGAGCACCAACGAGGATTCATATTTTACTTTTAATCTCATTATTTTCCTTCATTTTTACTCCGTTATTAATATTATAAGAAGATACCAACTATTTGCAAACTTTTTCCAACACAACTCTTTTAATAAATTTTAAAATACGAGAGCACCAACGAGGGTGCATATTTTACTTTTAACTAGACCATTACCCGTGCATGCACCGGGGGGAGAAGTTATGTGGACAATAAAATTTTTCTTTTTATCTTAAAATTAGTTAACAATATTGAAATATCATTCCCAGTATATTAACATGGAAACCTGTTATTTAATTATGGGAACCTGTTAAATAAAACCCTACAATAATAGATACTATAAAATATGTAAATATGCTAAAAGGTAATGATGGTAATGGTTCTAGTTAAAAGTTTGGGGAAAAATCTATTTTATTAAATTATGGGAACCTGTTAATATAACAAAAAGGGGTTGAAACATGTGTTTAAATTGGAACCTGTTCCAATTTGACATCAACAGGTCAATGATCCATTTCTTGGCCTAAGAACTACGGATATTTTTATCATCATGCAGTAAATTTGCACTCATTGATATTTCTAATATCCAATATCAACAGGTGCACTTCAAGACCAAGATATATCAAGTATAGAATGAAAATAGATATAAAGAATAGAAATAGACAAATAGTCATAAAAGAGAATTCATAAACTCCCTTTAACATGCATGGAAAACAAAGTTAACATAAAGTCTTATTGGATAGCATTAAGTTTTTAGGGATATGAAACTCCTCGAACACCAAGAGGCTGAAAATGTATTACAAAACACACCAAAATACCTAGACAAACTTCCAAAACTAATAAAATAGCAAAATGCATAACATATTTCCCCAAAATAAGCTGACTCATTCACTCTTTTTCCTTCTTTATAACCACTTTCGGCATTTTTGTGCTAGAATTACGTGTTGCACCATCTTCAAACGGCGAGGTAACTTCCACGACTTCTTTTGGCTTTTTTCCAGTAGACTTGGTCGAAGGAGTAACTTCGGAATGTGAAACTTGTCATCATTATTGCCATAAAAAAAATTAGATGCAAATAGCACTTGCTTGCTGCATGATTAACTTTTGGTGGTTGTGCACCTATTTCCAATACCAGCGATCTAATTATTTGACATACCTCATTTAGACTATTTTAAGTAATATATTTATAGTTGCACGTTTATTTTTATGATCATGGTGTTTGAATTTGAAAAGGCTCCACCTCTTGAAAGAGAATTAAAAAATTTGTAAAATCTGATGGGTATTTGCCTACTCATTATGCATCCAATCTTACGGGTATTTGCAAGTTAGCTATCATATCAAAATTTAACTTCTGCGTAATCTTTTTTTTTATAGGCAAACTGGTTAGAAATTACTGTGTTAGTAGTTAGAGGGGAGGGGGGAGCGGGGTTCGAACCCCGTACGCCTACGCTTTTCCACCAACGATGTCCCTTTCACTCAACTTCTGCATAATCTATTATTTTATAGAAATACAGAGAAGGTTGCCTAAGAGATAATCTCTTGTATAAGTGGTTTAAAAATGCAAATGCTAAATAAACTACAAAGGTATAAGAACATGTCCAAAGATATGGCTCAACAAAGTAACTATAGATCAAGCAAATGAAGTAACTAACAAAATAACACAATTTGGAAACCATATTTACTATATACATACCAAGAATATACAGATAACAACACCAAAATGGTGTAGAAGTTGGCAAAGAGTATTCGTCCAACTTAGACACGCTACGTAAAACAGAACAATAAAACTTTCAAAAAAAATTCAATGTGAATTAACCTTAGTGTTGTGCTTTCTTAGACCCTCCTGACCTTGAGTGCAAAAAAGCATTAGCCTTAGTGTTGTTACTTTCAAATCGGTTACCTATTAATAGGAATAGATGAGCTTAAAGATACATTTATATGGTAAAAGATTACACTCAGTAATTGAAGGCAATTAGCTCCTCAATATTGTGGGAAACAAATACTATATATTACTACATGAACAAACTTATATTTTTCCATTGACCATGAAAACAATCAAATCCCCTCTTAAACGGAAATACATGAAAAGATAAGTATGTATGTAGAGAAATACATGGAAATATCATAATTCATAGATAGAACTGATAAATTAGTTACAATTGATAAACAAATTAACTTAATCAAATTGCGTGTTTTATTAGCAAATAGTAAACAAATTAAAATCAACACTTATAATTAGATTATAAAATATACAAAAAATGGTAAACAGATAGCAACTTAAAATCAGTATTAAATTTATTTAGATATCTTCATGCCTTGAGTATTTCAGAACAAAAATGCAACTCATGCTTAGTCCAACCAAGCTTGAATCTGTACAGAATGGAAAAGTATTTCAGAACAAAAATGTCAAACCAACATTTGAGTTTCACGAAAACTAACGTTACAAACATCACTTGAGTAAAAGCAAAAAATACAAAATGTTAACCCAGAAAGCAAAAACACTATGTAAAAGCCCCAAACCACCTGATTTGTTCTCACATTAAAATAAATAAAAAACAGCTTAGAAAGAACAATTTTGAAATGAGATAATACTCACCGCAAGGGGATCCACTTCAGAGTTGTACACATTGCGTAGCTCATAGGTCGCTGATGATGTCGTATTCGCCATTCAAAAGAAACCCAACGCCGGTGTGAGGTTTCGACGAACAAACAACAACGCGCAACTGAAGAAGAACGGCGACGCTGTGGTAACATATTGGTTTCGGTGGAAGATGATGAAAGATTGGGGTTTCAGTGGAACATGATGATGTGGGTTTGGCAGAAAGATGATGAATCGATTAGTTATAGGGTTTAGGTTATAGAGAAGACGAAACCAATCTCTTCGAAGGTTGCTGGGTTTTGCAGAAAGATGAAAAATCGATTTGTTGTGGAATGTTTGAAGGTTAATTTATTATATTCTGCAACTTTCAAAGGTATTTATAATTTCATAACAAATTATAATAAATACGATATCACTCGTACGTATTCACGGGTAAAAAACTAGTTTTTTATATATGTAAGAATACTGTATTGCAAGTAAAGCAACTCCAACGGTGGCAAAGGTTTTATTTTTTGTGGACTTTGGCAAAGAAGATTTTGTGCTTTCTAGTTTTATCCATTTGCTTTTCATTATTGGCAAATGTTTAGTTTTGACGCATGATTATGTTGTAGTTGGACCACCTTGAAAGCTTTGCCCTCTGCATTGCATTATTAATATTATTTGTTGTCCATTGAAAAGAGTTGGAAACTTCATCAACAAATGAGAGAAAAGAAAAAGAAGCTACAAGATATCCCATAATTATGCACGCGTGAAAAACAGCATGACTACCAGTCTGTCTGTCCATGTGCACTTACATGTCAGATATTAATTGAATTGTATTAGTGACTATGCTTGTAATTTCCAGTTTGTTAGTGCTTAACTGTCACAGTTAAAGGCAGTTAGCTTAGTCTGTTTTTGTTTGTTAGGAAAGTCAACTCTTGTAAAACTTGGCTGGTCATATATATTGCCTTGACCAAATGAATTGAACCAGAGTTTTTGACTCACCATTCTGAGTTTCACTTTAACAATTGGTATCAGAGCTCCACACGGGGCCTGATACTGTGCGAAACACGAGCGAATTTCAAGAACAATCAAAGAAGAGAGAATCGAATTGCAGAAGAAAATGGAGAAGGAGAATTCGAATTTTGTGCAGCCAGCAATTCCCAAGTTCGATGGTCATTATGACCATTGGGCTCTATTGATGGAAAACCTTCTGCGATCCAAAGATTTCTGGAGCGTGGTAGATAACGGAATCTTGAAGCTACCGGAGGCACCGGCGGTGGCGACCCAGGAGCAACTGAAAGCGGTGGAGGAGAGTAAGTTGAAAGACCTTAAAGCAAAAAACTATCTTTTTCAAGCGATTGACAGAAATCTGCTGCAATCAATCTTGAAGAAAGATACTTCGAAAGAAATATGGGATTCACTAAAATTGAAGTACGAAGGTTCAACGAAAGTGAAGAGGTCACAACTTCAATGCCTTCGCAAGGATTTCGAGATGTTAAGCATGAAAGAGGAGGAAACGGTGAGCGATTACTTTGCGAGAACTCTGACCCTGGTTGCGAAGATGACAATGCACGGGGAGAAGATGGATGAATGCGTGGTGGTTGAGAAGGTGCTCAGGTCTATGGGGCCAAAGTATAACTATGTAGTTTGCTCGATTGGTCTAGCCAGAGACGTAACCACAATGTCAATTGATGAGTTACAAAGCTGCCTAATTGTGGAAGAGCAGAGAATGAAAATCCAGAAGGATGAAGAGCAAGCCCTCAAGGTTGGAACGGCTCAAGAATTTGGTGGTAGAGGACGAGGCAGAGGCCATGGAAGGGGAGGAAGAGGACGTGGAAGAGGCAATTGCAATAAAGACCAGATCCAATGTTACAAATGTGGTAAGTTGGGCCATTACCAGTATGAATGCCCAGAAGAAGAAGGCAAAGCTCACTATGCTGAAGTTGACAGAGAAGAAGAGATTCTTCTCATGGCTGAATGTGAAAATCAGAATTCAGAACGACCAAGAGCATGGTTCTTGGACTCAGGCTGCAGTAACCATATGAGCGGAATCAAAGAATGGTTCTTTGATCTTGATGAAGAATTCAGAGACACTGTCAGACTTGGAGATGGAAGGAGAATACAAGTTCTTGGAAAAGGCAGTATAAAAGTGAAGGTGAATGGCAGAATCCAGGTAATAACTTCTGTGTTCTATATTCCTCAACTGAGAAATAATTTGTTAAGCATAGGTCAGCTTCAACAAAGGAGATTAACTGTAACATTCAAGAATGATGAATGCAATGTATACCATGATAAATGGGGATTGGTAATAAGCTCAAAAATGGCCGCTAACAAGTTGTTTGCTATAAGTGTTGTGCCTGTGTTAGCTCCTATGTTCCCTGTGAAAACTGTGAATGGTGTACCACCTGTGGACACTAAAAATGCAGCACCAGCACCGGTCTGCCTGCAATAAGACAGAAGAAAGTACCAAACTGTGGCATCAAAGATATGCTCACTTGAGTGTGAAAGGTCTAATGCTTTTGAGTCAGAAAAACATGGTGAAGGGTCTGCCTGAGTTAAAAGATACAGAAGAAGTGTGTGGTGATTGCTTGATTGGAAAGCAACACAGAGAATCATTCCCAAAAGTAAGCAGTTGGAGAGCAACTAAGAAGCTGGAACTTGTGCATGCTGATATATGTGGTCCAATTAAACCAGAATCCAATGGTGGAAAAAGGTATTTCCTTACCCTCATTGATGACTTGAGTAGAAAAACCTGGATTTATTTTTTGGTTGAGAAATCTGGTGCCTTGGATTGTTTCAAGAAGTTTAAGTCATTGGTTGAAAAACAATCTGAGTGTTCTGTATGCTGTTTAAGAACTGATAGAGGTGGTGAGTTTAATTCAATAGAATTCAACAAATTCTGTAAAGGGAATGGTATAAGGAGGCAATTAACAACTGCATACACACCCCAACAGAATGGGGTTGCTGAGAGAAAAAATAGAAGCATCATGAACCTAGTTAGAAGCATGCTGACCAGTAGAAATGTTCCTAAGTGTTTCTGGCCAGAGGCTGTTAACTGGGCCAATTATGTGTTGAATAGAGGACCTACTTCTGCTGTAGATAATGTGACACCTGAAGAAGCTTGGAGTGGGATTAAGCCCTCAGTACATCATTTCAGAGTCTTTGGGTGTGTGGCACATGTACATATACCAGATGCTCATAGAACTAAATTGGATGACAAAAGTATTAAGTGTGTATTTCTGGGAGTTAGTGAAGAGTCAAAGGGTTACAGGCTGTTCAATCCTATATCTCAGAAAATCTTGGTGAGCAGAGATGTGATTTTCTCTGAGAATGAAGCTTGGAAATGGAATGATTCTACTGAAGGGGACAAAGAACAGATACCTCTTGATGAGTATGAGGTTGCAGATACAGAACTGAACACAAATAATGAAGTAAATGAGCCTGAGGAAAGAAGTCAAGCATCCAGCTCCAGAACTAACACTAGTGCCACTGGTGACTCAGCAGAAGAAACTGATGAAACTGAAACAATTGCTCAGAACATGAGCAAAAGAGAGACCAGACCCCCTGGTTGGCTTGAAGACTATGAGGTAGAAGGAATGTTCTGTGTTAATGAGCTGCACAATGTATCATTAATTGAATAAAGGAAGATCCAGTCACTTTTGAAGATGCTGTGAGGTGTGAATCACGGAGGAAAGCCATGAATGCTGAGATAGAAGCTATAGAAAGGAACAATACTTGGACTCTAGTTGATCTGCCAAAGGGATCCAAAAGCATTGGTGTGAAGTGGATATTCAAAATAAAGTACAATGAAGAAGGAAAGATAGAGAAGCACAAGGCCAGACTTGTAGCTAAAGGTTACTCACAAAAACATGGCATAGACTATAATGAGGTGTTTGCTCCCGTGGCTAGATGGGACACTATTAGGTGTCTATTAGCCTTTGCTGCCATAAGAAGATGGAAAGTGTTTCAGTTAGATGTAAAAAGTGCCTTTTTACATGGTGAGTTAGCTGAAGAAGTATTTGTTGATCAACCTCTTGGCTATGTTGTCAAAGGCAGTGAAGACAAAGTATATAAGCTCCATAAAGCCCTGTATGGACTTAAACAAGCTCCACGAGCTTGGTACAGCAGAATAGAACAGTATTTCATTAAGTCTAAGTTTACAAGAACACACTTTGTTCACTAAGACAGATGGAGAGAATGGAATTCTGATCTTAAGCCTATATGTAGATGACTTGATTTTTACAGGAAACAATATGAAGATGATTGAAGAATTCAAAGTTTCTATGAGGAATGAATTCGATATGACTGACTTAGGGATCATGAAGTACTTCTTAGGAGTTGAAGTTCATCAAAGTAATGAAGGCATTTTCATAGGGCAGCAGAAGTATGCAAGAGAGATAGTTGAAAGGTTTGGTATGGAGAATAGAAAACCAGTCACTGTTCCTGTTGTTCCAGGAACCAAAATCAGCAAAAATGGAGAAGGGGGGGGGGGGGGGGGGGGGGGGGGGTCTGTAGATGCCACTGAATACAAAAGATTGGTTGGTAGTTTGATGTATTTGTCAGCAACCAGACCTGACTTAGCTTTCTCTGTCAGTATAATTAGTAGGTTTATGGAGAAACCTACAGAGCAACACCTAATGGCTGCAAAGCGAATTCTGAGGTATCTTAATGGCACACTTGAGTATGGGATCATGTACAAAGCAGGACATGAGTTAAATCTGATGGCTTTCTCTGATAGTGACTATGCTGGTGATCATGATGATCGCAAGAGCACTTCTGGCTATGCTTTTCTACTTGGGTCTGGTGCAATTTCATGGGCTTCTAAGAAGCAACCAGTAGTAACCCTTTCCACTACAGAAGCAGAGTACATAGCAGCAGCTATATATGTGTGCATGTCAAGGCGTCTGGCTTAGAAGAATTCTGGAAAGTTCTGGACTAACTGAACTGAGCAGAGTCACTGTGCAGTGTGACAACAGTTCCAGTATCAAACTCTCAAAAAATCCCGTTCTTCATGGTCGCACAAAACATATTGATGTGAGGTTCCATTTCCTGAGGGACCTATGCCAAGATGGAGTAATTGAACTGAAGTATTGTTCTACACATGACCAAGTAGCTGATTTGATGACTAAGGCTCTCAAGCATGAAAGTTTCTCCAAGTTCAGAATTCTACTAGGAATATGCAGCAGACTAAGTGTAAACTGACTGTAAATACAGTTCAGTTTAAGTGAAGATATGTTAGATATTAATTGAATTGTATTAGTGACTATGCTTGTAATTTCCAGTTTGTTAGTGCTTAACTGTCACAGTTAAAGGCAGTTAGCTTAGTCTGTTTTTGTTTGTTAGGAAAGTCAACTCTTGTAAAACTTGGCTGGTCATATATATTGCCTTGACCAAATGAATTGAACCAGAGTTTTTGACTCACCATTCTGAGTTTCACTTTAACATTACATCACCTTATCAAGCAACCTTCAACAACATGCATGTAGTCTCTTTCCGTAGAAATCATGTGTAGTAACAAAACCAAGGTTTAGGGTATTATGGGGACTTAAGTTTTATCCTTAAAAGAGGTTCATTTTATTGCCTTGCGCCTAAGCATGCAAGTTGTTTGCAATTGCTTCCTGCGACACGCCTTATCATGGAAGTTGTTTGCAACTGTTTCCTGCGACTACAATTAAGTGTCTTGTCATTTTACCAATCAAACACATCATTAAAATGGTCCATGGACTGGCCTCCCCTCAATGTCAGCATTTAGGCCTAAAGTCTATCCACACACGGTATCGTGGTACCGACCAGCTGGTTCAGCACCTTGGTACCGTACTTGGAGAGCATTGTGCACAATCATTTTTGACACATATTTTCTATGTTCGCCGACACTTTTGATCAACTGATAGAATCTCAACGGCGTGGATTCCACTAACATTCCTGATCAATAAATTTTCAGACAAATTTCTTTAATAGAGTCATTTTAGTGTCCGTCTTTTGTGTCAAAAAAAATGAGTGAATGACATTAGTTGCGATAAATGTGCCTTAACAGATTTCAACGGTCCTTATCTATATAACGGCTCACCAACAAAACAACAGCAAAATCGAAAGAAAAATTTATTGAATTAAAATATTTATGGGCATGAAACACAATCTGATGAAACGTTAAACACAATAAAATATTGATTTAAAAAGAATCTTATGTTGAAAAATTATGGGCGAACGAGATTCCTAGAAGCAATAAGGAGAATAAGGGGAATTCTCATAGAACGAGATTTATAAAACACAATTTGATCTTGAAACGTTAAGCACAATCTCAATTTTCATGGAGAAATCACAAATCTGAAGAGATTGTTGGAAGCAATATGGCATCGTTAGACCAAAATCAGGAGGAGGAGGAGGGAAGAAGGGGGTTTCTACAATTGTTGCTTGGAAATGCCTTATTCCAGATTTCTTCCTCCAGAATGTCTTATTCCAGATTTCTAGAGTACTAGGATAAGGATAGGGTCAAGGAAATGGTGGATTAGGGATTTGGGGATTAGAAATTTGGGCATTATTGTAAGGTAGAAGATGATGAATAGTAACAAAGAGAATAAAAATTAATTTTTAATTAAAATCTTAGGTGGACCTACCACATCATCACCGTTTTGCCATATCAACATCCACGTCAACACCGTCAGCCACTTAAGCTTTTTTTAATAGAGATTAACGAAAATTACAAAAAACGGGGTAACGGTGCAACGTTTTTAAAACATAAGAGACTTAATCGTTACAAAAAAAAGTTAAGGGACCTATTCATTATTTGAAAATAAGATAAGACACATCAGGGAGATATTTTGTCATTTCAAAACAACAATGCACGAGGTAATCAAAGCCCAGAAAAATGAAAGGTAACATTGTTTAAATTACATTCCAAACATGTCCAACTAGAAGGGATTAGCTGGGAAGTTCTGAAATGAGTCAGAAAACACCAATGATACTAGTTCTCCAATTAGAAGTTGGAGGTCCCCTAGAATAGGGGTTGAAGAAGGAAACAACACAAAAATGGTGGACAAATTAGTCCGATCTTCTCATTGATTTTTATTTTTCAGTATTCATGTAACTATACAGTGACTAGCATAGTTAGTTACGGTACTGGCCAAGTGGCTTAAAAAAACAAAAGTTTTTTTTTACCCCCACAGTTTTCCCATCTACCTCCACGCCCCATGCGAAAAGACCAAAATACCCTTCACAAAATTTAAAAACCCCAACATATCCCTAGCTCAAAAAAAAATAATTGGAAATTCGTATATACCTATATACGAAATTCCCCAAAAAATTGGAAATCGTATATAGGTATATAGGATTTTCCCTAAAAATTTAAAAAAATAAAGTCGTATATACCTAAGGTGGGGGTATATACGATTTGTTAAATTACAAAACCGTATGTACCCCCACACCTAGGTATATACGACTTTGTAACCCAAAAAATAAATAAATAAATCATTTAAAAAATTTAAATTATTATTTTTTTAGAAAAATAAATTAGATATGAATATTGACCGTCTTTTGGTTCTGTTTAGTGTGTAGTTCGTTCACACGTGACGTTATTATACGCCAAGCGAATAATTTAGTCTAAAAACTCGGTTTTTGGGCAACCTAGTCCGATTGTAATGAAACCACAACCATTAAATCCGAAAAACATCAAGGATCAATACTCCTCAAGAAGGGAATTCTTTCAGGTTAGGAGGGCTCAAAATCCCAAATTTCATCGTTTACTATTTTTTATTAATTTTTTTAATTTTCCATAGTCTCCAAAAAATCTAAAAAAACATTGCATAGCCTTATTTTGGTTTTATTAGATTTTTAGTGGTATTTTTATAATTTTTGGATTAGTTTTGACTCTTTAACGGATTTTTAGTAGCATTTTTAAACTTTTTTTAAAAAATTAAAACAATTTTTTTAATAACAAGTTGTATATACATAAGGGGGGTGTATATACGACTTGTTTAAAAAAAATTCACATATATACGATTTGAATTTTTCAAAGTCGTATATATGTAGGGTGAAGTATATACGATTTTTGGTCAAATTTTTTAGGGGTATTTTCATCCAAAAAAGTCTTGTGGGGGTATATGGGAAGGTAATGGGGTACCAAAAAAACTCAAAAACAAACTACAGAATATTCAAAAAGGTGATCATCTAGAAGCAAAGTAAAGATATCTAAAAGGCAAGTTCAAAGTCATTTAGCCAAGTGGGTCTTGGAATTCTTAATTTGAGCTTTTCTCCCTGCGTAACGTTAGGCCCATTAATTAAGTCTGGTCCAATAACCTTGAGTGCCGAAATATGGCGATTTTCTTGAATAAACCTTACGGCGCGAGTTGGGTATTTCTCTATAAGGTATCTCTGAAGGCACTTTTGATGAGAGAAATCAATCCAGCCACCATCAGTTCTTATAACGAAAAGACACCTTGAGTGCCGAAATATGGGATGACGGTCAACCTACAAGAAATATAAGTCACACATACATTTCCTGTACTTCGGAAATTAACTACAGTACATCATGGACAAGCTGATGAGAACATGGGTGTGGCAGAATTGGGGCAAACAAATAGGTTTGGGAGGGTTTACTCCAGAAAGGGTAAAAGGGAAAATGCCTCAAAGTAGTGGAGGAAAAGTTGTAACCAACTCTGCTGAGTTAGCAATGAGAGAATGGATTTGGTGCTCACACAGGTTTGCTGAGCTAGTAAATAAAAGGGTGAGGTTGTAAGAGAAAGCTAGGCAAGAATTGGGCAAGGCCATCGGGTGGGAGTACAGTACTCATTCTGAGTTACCGCACTTTGTTATTTTCCTCTTTTATGCTTATATTTTGTACTTACTTCTCAGTAGTCAGTGATTCAGAGATTAATATACCTATTTCATACTATATTTGTTCTCTTTTTACACTGTACAATTGTTGGTACCTATCAATGGTATCAAAGCAGATTCGATTCGGCATCCTGTGAATGTGAAGTGAAGATGGTGCGATCAACAGTTACAACTATGGATAGGAGGTTGGATGCGTTGGAGCATCGGCTCTATGAGTTTAGGGTGGAAATGCGTAACCATATGGATGAGATCCGACGATTGTTGGAACGGCGTCCACGACGACGTCATGGACGTTCTCGTCGTCCTCGTCCTCGTCCTCGCGAAGAGAGTGGTGAAACGGTGGAACCAGCCACTGTGAAGAAGCCCATCGTGATGAGAGAACCAGAGGAAGTTGAGGAGAAGAAGGAAAAGAACATGAGAAATTTCCCTTTTTACCCTTTCTAGAGTCAACCCTCCCAAACCTATTTGTTTCCCTCCACTACTTTGAGACATTTCCCCTTTTACCCTTTCTAGAGTAAACCCTCCCAAACCTATTTGTTTGCCCGAATTCCGCCACACCCATGTTCACATCACAAGCAAATCCAAATAATAATAGTTGAAGTTCAATAACGTAAATGTAAAACAAAGCGTATGATTTACAAAATGTCATGGATAAACATAAAAAAAGTCCCACTGGAATGAATCAAATCTCAATTGACAAGGAGGGGATGCTCAGCAGAATTGAAGATTAGACAAAATATATTCAAATCCAATAATAGTGAACAAAATGAAATCAAAATAGGAAATGTTTAGACCTCAATTACTTTCTAAATCCATTTTTTGTTTCAATTTCTGAAATGTGTTAATTTAAAAGTGCTAACAAAGAGATGACATACCGTTCTAGACTTGTAGTGAACAATTATGACAGAGAGAAGATGAAAAACTAGCTAAGGGGAATCCATTTTTTGAAACGATGAAAACAGTTAATAATGCAATTAAAAGTATAACTTGAAAAACTAGTTCACCCACCTCTGCTAACAAAGCTTATCCCAGCAAATTCCGCTACCAACCGAATAAAATCTTTACATTGAAAGCCAGAGGTTCATTTAGTAACTAGGTACTACTAGTACATGGAAACAAAAGTTGGTTCAATGCTAAAACAATTTTGAGACCATTGCTTAGGTCTATCTCTACATTCAAGGATTTTATATAACACTCAGCGGACAAAACCATGGATCACCAGAATCATTTTTTTAAAAAAAAGCCTTTTGTGCATGTGCAAAGGCAGAAATTGGTGTCTGTAACATTTACAAAAGTACAAGGGAGCTTAGAATAGGCATAACATGTAGCATCAATGCACGAAAATAAAGCAGACATGTAGGGTGAGCTCAAAAGAGCCAAAAATACTAAAGAGATACCCTCTCTCACAAGTTTGTGTGAAAACTGCACTTGTGGAGTTAACACCACGTTTAGACTCACAAATTACATTAGGTCCATGCATCATCACCCTTTATATGGTCCTCAAGGTTTTAAATCATAGTCTAAGTCAGGCAAGGTTGTGATTGGGTTGCAATCATTAATATTGCAGGTAATCATGGGTGATGCATCCTCAATCATGGTCATGTTGCAATCGCGGAGATGTAAAAGTTCATGATTTTGTGGCTTAGTTTACGGTCGCCAAACCTTGATGGTCCTACTCATCAGTTAGTCTGATCTTTATTAATGAGACTGAATTGGGATTTGGGAGGAACACGCAGTTTGGCAAAGCATACCCAAAAACAAGACATATATCTGCAATGCAATTTTACACAATCTCTTGTAACCATTACTCTAGCCTTTTCACTGATCAAACTAAACCATTAGTACTGATGATCAAGAAGATAACTTAAATGGTAAGAGTCTCCAGTATTTGGATAAGTTGAAGTTCAAAAGGCTTTCTTTTTTTTTGAAATGATTCTGGTGGAAGTGTTATATAAAATCCTTGAATGTAGAGATAGACCTAAGCAGCGGTCCCAAAATTGTTTTAGCATTGAACCAACTTTTGTTTCCATGTTCTAGTAGTACCCACTACCCAGTCACTAAATGAACCTCTGCTAACATTAGTGCTTACAAATGACCTTCCAATGACGCCACTGGGAGGAATGAATCGAGGACCTTTAAGTGGACGCCGTTCGATCTTACTTAAAAGTTAAACCAACCCTAGTTGGCAGCTTTAGACAAAGCTAAATGTAGTTCAATTACTTATAGAAGCAAACCAGAAGTCAGCCCACCTGGTCAGGTTTGAAATAACCATGATTTTATGCAGAGTCTAACTACTCACACCAAAAACTATTTCACTCAGAATTAGCTCTAATAATTAATAAAGCAGAGCAGCCTTTTACTCTTTTACGTAGTACACTCTTCCACATATATACCAGACATAGATGTTTTGCCATTTAATATTTTAATAAGCGGTATTTTTAAAATAAAAATCATTTGTAAGGAATACAAAGCCCTTTGTCTTAATCGCCTTATGCTGCAACACAGTTGCAGACTAGCACTATGTATCAATATCATGATTGGAATAGTATATAGCTCCAATCAACAACAATAATAAAACACTAGTCCAGATGGATGTATATTATAAGCCACTAACCCTAATGGAAGTGTTAAGAGATCCTACCAGAGTACATAGTATAAAATATAAAATATATTAGAATATTTTAATCCACTTGCAAAGTTGTAACATTAATCCCCATAATATTCCTACTGTTAACTTAAGTTAGGACAAACAGAACTAAATTGTAAACTAGCAGAAATAAGCCATGGTAATTGGTAAAGCAACTAAAGTAAAGTGTAATCATAATAGTAACAGCATAAATAAGCAATGGCATAAAAACAAACATATATAGTATTTCAGATACAACGATTACCATAATGGATTCAAGACCACATCCAATTTTATCCTCATAGTGTGGATGGTAAGTGTTATGGTAATTGTATTACTGCTATTGACACCCTTAAAAGGCCCATTATCTCAACAGCCCATCCTCTTAGGTGAGCCCATATTTCAACGGTTCAGATACATCCAACAAATCCAACGGTTCATAACCATTATGTCAAACACTATTTCAACAGCCCATCCTCTTAGGTGAGCCCATATTTCAACGGTTCAGATACATCCAACAAATCCAACGGTTCATAACCATTATG
Source organism: Astragalus glycyphyllos (assembly GCA_963573325.1). Lineage (NCBI taxonomy): Eukaryota > Viridiplantae > Streptophyta > Magnoliopsida > Fabales > Fabaceae > Astragalus > Astragalus glycyphyllos. The sequence continues at coordinate 83,716,392 of OY754307.1, read as the reverse complement.
TCAAACACTATTCAAAGTCTATAAATACCACATTCAATGCTCATTAAAGGTAAGCAATCTGTTCATTAAATACTCTAGTTGACTACCTCACTGACTTGATCGTCGGAGTTTCATCGCAGATACCACACCCCAACCTCGGCTGGAACATCGAAGATCAATGATCTCATCTACCAACTACCTCGAAGCGACCTCTAAAGTCAGAAGTACGGTACAGAACATTGGCGACCACAGTGAGAGAGCCGACACCCTAATTCTCTCATCGCCTTGATTAACGATGGCTCCAACTCTCCGACCAAAGGCGACAGGCTTCGCGGTCGGACCCATAGTCAATCCCGTTATTCCGGAGGTCGATCCCCAGGAGACCCCGGAAGGACATGTGCAAGACATTCCAAATTCAACCCAGGCTCAGGTTCAACCCCCGAATGCGGACCTCGTACTGATCCAAGGAAGTTCGGTGAGGAATCGTTTCCCACCGCCGTCAGTGCCGGTCCCAGTCGATGCTGTTCAACCGCTCGTCCAACTTCTAGCCCGTCAGGAGTTGGTGAACCAGGCAAGAAGTTTCAGATTCACTGAACTCGAGGCAGAAGTAGCCGAACTTCGAGCTCGCGAGATCGCGGATCAAGGTTCTCCTGAGCCGGGCTCCCCAGAGAGAAGAAATCCTGCTCGTTGGAGGCACCGGTCCCCAACGAGGAAAAGGGACTACCACCGGTCCCCGTCTCGGAACGATGAATTATGGGCTTACTCGCCTCGACACCACTCATCCTGGGCCTCTTCTTCACCCAGACGACGATCAAGGAGTCGGGAGGTCACGCCGATGGAGCAACTTCAACGTCGTGCATATCCCGATCCTCATCACCGTCATCGGTCCCCACTCCGAGCTCACCCAACTAAACGCAAAGGTCCTTTTACTGAAGAAATCGACAACTACCGAGTCCCTCGGTACTTAGAAAAACCTCCGGAAGGCTTGAAGACATATGACGGAACCGGCGACCCGGACAGACACCTTAACCAGTTCGACACAAGCATGCAGTACCGGAATGTCCCTGCAGAGATAAAGTGCCGGATTTTCCCTTTAACCCTAGACAAGATAGCATCGGAATGGTTCCGATCCCTGAAACCGAATTCGATTTCATCCTGGGATCAGCTAGCAAAACTCTTCTGCGTTCACTTCGCGCATTCAAAGAGCAAACCCAAGAACAAGATCGTGTTGATGTCTGTCGTGCAAGGGGAGAACGAACCTCTCAGAGAGTATATAGAGAGATTCAACAGGGAAGCTTCTCAAGTACGTAACCTCGACGATGCCTTTCGAATTTTCTTCATGACTCAAGGTCTGCTTTCTGGAAGCCCGTTTAAGAAGCACACCCTCAGATGGGAACCTAATACCATACAGGAGTTCCTCCAGCTATCCCAATGTTTCATCAATGAGGAAGAAAGTAGCAAAATAGGGAAAGAAACGGCCCAAACCGGCCCGTCAAAACCCAGAGGCGAGAAAGATCGCCAGAACGACAACCGAGGTTACAATAATCGAGCCAATCGGGATCCCCAGTCTCGAAACTGTCATAACATGTATACCGAGCTCAACGTCTCCAATGCCCAACTTTTGGGTAAATGCTGGAATGTAGAGTTTAAAGATGTCAAGGCTCCCAAACCTCTCCCCCACCGACCTGGTCAGCGATCCAATAAATACAGTCGATACCACAAGAGCAATGGCCATGATACTAACCACTGCAACGCTCTGAAAGATGACATCGAGGACCTCATCAAAAGGGGGAAACTATCCAGTTACGTAAAGAAGCCCGGACCGTCATTAGGCGAGGTTAAGCAAGAAAGGGAAGCCGATCCTAGAAATAAAGGAAAGCAGAAAGACAGCTCGGACGATGAAGAGCTAGATCCTAGACGACCAAAGAGCCATTCGGTTATGATGATGATCTCTGGAGGATTCGAGCATGAGGAATCGACCAGAACCATGAAGCGAAAATGGAAGGAGTTGCTGAGCGTCGCGTCAACATCGGCACTTCCGACCCCCTCAAACCGTCCACTTTTGTCTTTTGGCGATAAGATCTGATAGATGGGAAACCGAACAAGCACATACCATTGATTATCTCAACAGTAATAGCCAACAGAGATGTTAGGAGGATACTTGTCGATCAAGGAAGTTCGTCAGATATTCTCTTCATCGGTCTCCTGGATAGAATGGGGATCGACAGGGACGAGCTGACCCCCTATTCAGGATCGGCATTATCCGGTTTCAACGGATCCCGTACCAAACCACTTGGTCACTTGGAGTTAATGGTTTCTTACGGAGATGAGACAATGGTGAGAATCGTCAAAACCAAATTCCTAATCTTACCTTGTGAGTCCATTTACAATGTTATCATCAGTAGGCCGACTTTGGGAAGACTCGGGGCAGTCACCTCCACCACCAACATGAAAATGAAATTCCACTCTCTTTGCAACAAAGTAATCACCGTGAAGTCCGATCTTGAATCTGCTGCGAGATGCTTCTTCTTGTGGACTAAGGCGGAGCAAAGGGCTCGGGATAAGGAAGGGGTTCCCCCTCCGGAAAATCTCAATTTGACAAAAAGAGACAAAGGGCGAGCTGAAGAAATCAACGCGACGGATTTGGACGCCAGATACGACCCAGATAGCTCGGATGAAGAAGAAGAAGATGAGCTTGCAAAAGAGCTAAAAAAGAAAATGAAAAGACCCCAGCCAGACGGGGAATTCATCAATGTACAACTCGGAGAAGATCCTTCCAAGGTCGTCAAAGTAGGGGCTGATTTGGCAGATAAGATTAGGGAGGATCTAACCCAATGTCTTAAAGACCATGTTGATCTATTCGCTTGGTCGGCAGAAGACATGCGCGGAATTCCACCGGAGGTTGCATGTCACCAGCTCGCCGTCAACCCTGAGGCCAAATGGGTCGCCCAAAGGAAGAGAGCTCAAGGCAGCGAGAATGCAGCTGCAGTCGCCAAAGCCGTAGACGACCTCATCAAGGCGAACTTCATCACCGAGGTAAAGTACACGACGTGGTTGTCCAACCCAGTGCTAGTAACGAAGAGCAATGGAAAATGGCGCATGTGCATAGACTATACCGATTTGAACAAAGCATGTCCAAAAGATGCTTTCCCGGTCCCCATCATAGATCGGTTGGTCGACAATGCGTCAGGTTTTCAACTCTTATCTTTCATGGAAGCGTACTCTGGCTACAACCTAATCGCTATGTATCCTCCTGACCAAGAAAAGACAGCCTTTATGACCAACCTTGGTAACTTCGCTTACCGTGTCATGCCTTTCGATTTAAAAAATGCTGGAGCTACATACCAAAGGATGATGAACAAGGTCTTCCGAGATCAGATCGGGAAGAACGTGGAGGTCTACCTTGACGACATGATCACAAAAAGTACTGAAGAACGTATTCATGTTTCCGACCTAAGGGAGATCTTCACAGAAGTAAGGAGAAATAGCATGAGGCTGAACCCAAAAAAATGCACCTTTGGAGTCCGAGCTGGAAAATTCCTCGGATTCTATTTGACCGAAAGAGGAATTGAAGCAAACCCTGATAAATGTAAAGTGTTATACCCTAATTTTGTCCGACAAATTCAAATTATCTTAGGAAAATAAAAAATATTACTTATTGTGCATTGACGTTTATCATTTGGTACTCGTTAGCGATTTTGCGTCTTTTTTATTATTAGTAGAACTTATTTAATTTTTATTGCAAGAAAAAGAATAAAAAAATCTGTTATTAGCAATTAACTTTAATTATCATTTTTGTTTCAAATCACTAACTAAAAATAAAAAAAAAGGGTAAGATTTTAAAATTACAAAAATTCCAAAGTAACATGTGAACCCCCATTTCACTCATGGAACCACAAACACCAAAGCCATCATCACCACACAAGAAGACCAACCAAAAAAACATAAGCAATAGAAGAGAAGAAGAAAACGAAAGTCAGTAGGAAAAGAGAAAAAAAGGAGAACTTGGGCCGTTAGTCGTTCAACCACCGTCACCATCACGCCACCGTCTCCTTCTCGCCTCTCTCACCACCACGAACCGTTCAACGTTGCCGTCAGCACCCATGTGCGGCGTTTGAGAGATGGTGGAAATGAAAACCACTCTGATTTTTAATAGTATCATCTGATTTTTATTATTATTTAATTATTTAAAGGGTTTAAAATGAAACAAAACCACTCTCTGTCATGGACACATGGGTTTCGATCCACCTCCCTAAAAAATGGTTAACAGCTCACATACTCTTCCGTTTTTATATTTTATTCCTCTCACTTGTAATATTTTTTTTTTAAGTAAACTAGAACCGTATAAATAACTAAGTTTTTTTATATAAATATATAAGTTATCCAATCCATGACCCAACTCAATTTCTATAAATTCATCCATATTCACTTTTTTATGTTCTCTTACAAATAAACAATAATTAAAAAACATACAACACCCAAATATTTTCTATCAAGAACTACGTGTGATTTGATTCTCTACCAGGAGATACGTAGGAGCAGAGGGTGGCCGACCTCTGTCAATTGCAATAATAAAAAACCCTTTTTAGTCTTTTCCAAAACTTTTCTTTTTTACTTCTCAATAGAAAATACAAAAAAAAACAATTAAATTCTTATGAAGTCATTTTCTATTCATTTTAGTATTAAAAAAGGGAAATAAATATTTTAAAGTTAATAATTTTGCATAACTGATCGTAGGTAACATTTTTCGAAAGGATGTTGTGGGGTCCTTATACCTTCCCCACACATAATCGACTCCTGAACCTAAAATCTGGTTTTCAAGACCATTTTCGTTTTTAAGGGATTTTTCAATGTTTTCCCTAATAATTAAACATTGATGGCGACTTCATTTTTGCACGAGGAATCATCGGATTTTTCGGGTGCAACACAAAGCAGTCAGAGAGATGCGTACTCCGACCACAAAGAAGGAAGTCCAGAAACTTAGTGGTATGATCGCCGCCTTATCCCGTTTTATTTCAAACGCAGCTTTCAAGTCTCTTCCCCTCTTTAAGTTATTGAAGAAAGAAGAGAAGGAATTCAACTGGACTGACGAGCAAGACCAAGCTCTTAAACAACTCCAGAAAGTTTTGTCCGAGCCTCCGATCTTAACGCGACCCGAGGAAGGAGAAACATTGTACCTATACCTATCGATCTCAGAATGATGTGAATTATTGTTACTAATTCAACTAAGATAGAGGATCGTTCCATAATCAAAGAAATAATCAAGACAATAAACAAGAAAGGGAAGAAAATCAAAAAGATGGAAAGACAATGGATGAATCTATGAGATGAAGAGAAGCCACATCTTTCATGGAAAGATGATAATTCTCATGCTTGGATCGCCACAAAAACCTAAGCTCTTGATAAGATCCCAAAGATGGTTCAAGGAAGAACCCTAGAGAGAGCACTTATGCTAATTCCTCTCAAATTAAAAATATGATCAAAGGTTCTTACAACTTGCAAAACCCCACCTATTTATAGAGAATAGGTTGTGGCTCACTAAAAAGACAAACATAACAGCTAAAAGCTCAAATTCAAGCCCAAACTAGGCCTTACACAATTAGGCTTTTATGAAAGGGAAATAACATGCCTAAAAATGTTTGGCTTATTACAATTATAAATTCCTATGAAATATTAACTATAAGAGCATTTAAAAGACTTGGAACAATTTTAGAACATTTGCTATCATTAAGCAAATTAATCATTCGAGCTTCCAATTGTTCTTTAATCTTCTTTGCTCTTCCTCTTGTTATTGGTCCAAGTGCCAAGTCTTGAATCTCCAAGCTCTTTGTGTCCATAACACAGAAGAAGCCCTGGGAGCAGTTCTTGTGAGAGAAACGGAGGCCGGTCAAAGCCCAATGTACTTCGCAAGCAAAGCCCTGCACGGTGCAGAAGCTCGCTACCAAAGGATAGAAAAGATAGCTTTGGCTTTGATCATCGCAGCTCGTCGTTTCCCGACCTTATTTCGTGGCACATCAGGTAATTGTGCGAACCAACTACCCAATCAGACAAATCCTGCATAGGCCCGATCTTGCAGGTCGCATGATAAAGTGGGTGGTAGAACTCTCGGAATTCGGAATCAAGTACGAAACCAGAGCTGCAATGAAGGCCCCAAGTCCTGGCAGATTTCGTGGCCGAGATGACGCCTGCCGATCCTGAGAATGAAGTCTGGATTCTGCACGTTGATGGTTCCTCAAACCCAAAGGGAAGTGGCGCAGGCATCATGCTGGAAAGCCCGGATGGTGTCATCATCGAAGTATCTCTTACCTTCAATTTTCAAACTTCAAATAACCAAGCAGAGTATGAGGCCTGCACAGCCGGTCTCCGTTTAGTGACCGATCTTCGAGTCCCTCGGGTAAGCCTCCATACTGATTCCCTCTTGGTAGTTTCTCAAATCGGGGACAAGTACGAAACAAAGGATCCCACCTTACAGAAATACTTGGCTAGAGTTTGGGAATTGCTATCTAAGTTTCAGAAATCTGAGGTCAAACACGTGCCGAGATTGGAAAATCAAAGAGCATACATTCTCTCTAAGCTCGTAAGCACGAAGGCCCCTGGAAATCACTGGACCATCATTCAAGAAACACTTCGCCAAGCCAGTGCGCCTCTCGATTCTGAATTTGCCTCTACTATTTGCGTGCTCGAGGAAAGCCAGAGTTGGATTCAACCAATCCAAGAATACATCAACTCCGGATTAGAACCAACAAACGAAAAAGAGGCTAAGGTCATCAGAAGGAGGGCCTCGGCGTTCTCAATGATTGACGGAACTTTATACAGAAGGAGCCTTTCCTCACCTCTGCTGAAGTGTGTTGAAGGAGAAGAAGCCGATTACATCCTGAAGGAAATTCATGAAGGAATTTGCGGCCAACACCTCGGAGCTCGTTCCCTAGCTCGGAAAGTACTCCGGTCCGGCTACTACTGGCCGACCATGGATGCCGATGCTAAGAATTATGTGAAGCTATGCAAAAAGCGCTAAATCCATGCTCGTGTCCACATCGCTCCCCTAACGGTCTTACGACCTTGTCCTTCGCATGGTCGTTCGCTTGGTGGGGGATTGATCTCTTAGGGCCGTTCTCGGTAGCCCCTGGGCAGATCAAATACCTTATAGTGGCAGTTGACTATATGAGCAAATGGATAGAAGCAGAGCCTTTGTCCACCATCACGGCAAAAAACTGCATCAAATTTTTCAAGAGAAACATCATGAGTAGGTTCGGGATCCCCGAAGTCGTGATAACAGACAACGAAACTCAATTCACCGATGCGGGTTTCAGGAAGTTAATGGCCAACCTTAAAATCAAGCACCGATTCACTTCGGTGGAACACCCCCAAACTAACGGTCGGGTCGAAGCGGCAAACAATGTCTTCCTCAACGGCTTAAGAAAACGCCTTGACGACTGGTGTGTGTAAATAGATAACAGCATGTGTGCAAGTATACACAGTCACAAGTTATAGTATAAAAGATCGAACCCACAGAGATTGGATTAACTATTGTATATGTTGTTGAAAAGAGATATAAACTAGTGCAACTACACTATTCAGAATGTTTGGTTTTGGTTGAAGTTGAAATGAAAATAAATTAAACAGAAAGCAAGTAAATTGTGTAAGAAATCAGTTGAGAATGAAAGTTGGGATGTTTTCATAAGTTAAATCACTTTTGAGTGTATTGTGTTTTCTTGTGGTGCAATTGCACTTAGTGTAGTTGCATCAGTGTGTGCTGGTCAGCTACTTTCGTCAGAGTTTCGTTATAAGCTCTATATGATCCTGTTTTTTTGCGGTAAAGAGTAGGGTTGTCAGTGCCTCTCTCGCCCCCTTACACATGATCCAAGTTGCTTAAATAATTACACTCTTGTATCTTAAGTTCTCTACACTTTGATGTAAGGACTATGTTAACCTTAAGCTAAGAATTAACAAGGAATTAACAAGCTAACTTCATTAAAACAAGTTTAACAAAAAGCTTTATTAAACACTTATCCTTACTTAGTTCTTGATTTCTAGTTATAAGCCAATTAAGTGAATATAACTCTACTTGTTCTAAGTGATCAACCTTAAAAACAAGATTAAGAATTTAAACACAAGAACTAAAGTGCTTACACCATTTGAAAACACAATAACTTTCCTCAAAAGATCATTGGAAAGCTAGAACATCCCAACTCAAAAGAGTTTAGCTCATGATGGGCATGATAAAGCAAATATAAGTGAATGAAAGCATATTGCAATGAAGAAAAGTACAAGAGGATTCAAAAGAGTAACAAATGGAAAACTCTTGCATATATTTGTTTACAACCAATTTCTTGCACCTATTAGCTCTTTGAAGAAGTGAAGAAAGAAGTTGTCAATTTCCTCTCACCTTCCTCTCAAACTAACACTATGAAACTAAAAGAAAAATAAAACTTTGAAACTAAGAAAAACTAAACTAAAAAGATGAAGAAGAATTAAAAAGAAGATGATTCTTCAAGTGAGATTTTGGGTCCTATTTATAGCTTGGGAGATTTCCTTGATTTGAGGGTTTCCTTGATGATCAAGCTGACCGAAAGTATTAACCATGGTTACTTTTAAAAAGTAAGAGATCATCTTCAATTTCAGCACTCAACCTTTGAAGAGAGGTTCAATTATATGTTGCCACATGTCTTGTAAGATAGATTTTTGTGAAGCCTTTTTGATTGTAGGCGCCTCTTTTGCAAGTGGTCATGTGCTCCCATGTGACTTCTGAGCAAGCATCAATCCAACTAAGCATTATGGCAATGGTAAGAATTGAGGTGCTTCCAATGTGGGGTTGTGAGCTGCTTCGGTGCAGAGTGGTGCAGTTGCTCCAAGTGCATTTGCACTACCCGGTGCAGTTGCATCAACTGGTGCAGTTGCACTAAACTGCGACTGCACTAAATAAACACATCAAACATACCAATATACAATAAAATGCTAAGTTATGGGCTTTTCTTATCCTAAAACTATAAATGTTGTTATTTATTCATACTAACATATTTAACACATAATAGACTTGATTTTGGGCAATTATCTAAGTGTAAAAGCACAAATAACTCTATATAAAATAGAGTTATCAACGACGCCAAAGGAAATTGGGTCGAAGAGTTGCCATACGTCCTCTGGGGATACAGGACGACCCCTCAAAGCTCGACAGGAGAAACATCTTTTAGACTCTCCTACGGCAGCGAGGCAGTCATCCCTATCGAGATTGGTGAACTGAGCTGGAGGACGTCACACCCCAAGCCTCGAGATGAGAACACCCAAGCCCTTCTGGAGGAGCTTGATCTAATTGACAAAGTCCGCGGACGGCCTCACTTAGGGAGGCCATTGTCAAGCAAGGAGTAGCGACCCGATATAACGCTAAGGTCGTCCCAAGAGATTTTGAGGCCGGAGATTTAGTGCTTTGAAGGGCCGACGTCAGACTTAAGAACGCTGCTCAAGGAAAACTCGTGCAGAACTGGGAAGAACCTTACCGTGTCAAATCCAAGACCGGCAACAGAGCTTTCACACTTGAGACCCTCAGTGGAAAACCAATCGAGCGAACTTGGAATGCAACCAAGCTGAAGAAGTACTATGTTTAAGAACATCAGAAACACTATTTAAAAGTCCCTTTCTCAAAGGGCAGTTTTCTCCTTAAGGACGCAACTTCTAGGCATGCCAACCTGCTGTAATGATTCACTCATCAATTAAAGTGGTGTTGCACCCCGAAAAATCCTTTGGAGGGATTTCTCTTCGCACAACATGAATTGGAGTCGCCACCAATATTTTTTTAGAGGTAAAACATTGAAAAAACCTTTCTTGAAAGACAATGGTCCTTGGAACCACGAGATTTGAGTTCGGGGGTCGGTTATGCATGGGGAAGGTACGAGCACCCCACACATCCTTTCTACTGAAAGGGAACCTCGATTTGACGTGTGATTTAAAAGGTTGATTTAAGAAATGCTTTGTTTTTATCTCTCTTTATCTCTCCTTACTTTATGGAAAAACTTAAGGAAAATTTAATCTTTTGCGCTTGACGGGAGGGCACCGTGCCTACGTATCCCGGGGAGGGAATCAAAGCAACGTAGTTCTTGTTTTCGAAAATTGTTTTGTTTTTAGAAATTGCCTTGTTTTGGAAAAGGGTTTGTTTTTTTTGAAAAGAGAATGGTTTTCATTTGTCGTGCTTGACGGGAATGTGACCCGCTCCTACGTATCTCCCAGTGCGATGGAGAATTCAAAGCTTACGTAGTTCTCGGTTGTCGAGAAAAGGTTTTTATTTTTTAGTTGTTTAATTGTGAAAATTGAATGTTCGCAGTGATCAAACAACAAAGGTTTCGAGTGATCACCACTAGCATCCCATTATTGACGATCGTGCAAGCAAAGGCTTCGCATTATCCTCAACAAAGTTTTTAATTTGTGAAATGAGAGTTCTTTTGAAAAATGAGTGTTCATGATAATCAATTGAGCAAAGACTCCAAGTGATCACCACTAGCACCCCATTGTTGACAATCGTGCAAGCAAAAGGCTTCGCATTATCCTCAACAAAGTTTGATTTGTGAAAAATAGTTTGAAATTGTTTTGAGAAGTGAAGTTGTTTATCAATGATTATGTAAATGCAAAAAAATGTTTTGAAGTTGGAACGTTACTAACGAGTAACAAGTTGTTCTTTGTATGCAACATGGTTTTGAAGTTTTGGAGAGTTACTAACGAGTAACAATTGGTGGAAATCAAAACAAGCAAATTGTGAACACCAATTCAACATTTTAATGCACCACAACAATTTAATGCATCAAGGCTCTAAGTGGCCTATCCTTTGCCAAAACTTCACAAGCTTCAAACAATAATTTACATTAAACTCAAAGAGCAAAGAAAGCATGATTAAACTTGAGGATGCATCAAGGTCATTGGAGACCAATCATGTGCGCAAATTCAATTGTTTATAGACCCCTTTTTGCTCACATTTCACAAGCACATCAAGTGAGAATTGAATTTTTAAATGCTTACAAGCATAGGCATCAAGGTTGAAGTAACCTATCTCTTGCCAACTTAGCATAACCCAAGATCATTTGTGGACCATAAATGAACCAAAACCCAAATTCATTTTCTCAAATCACAAATTAATCATCAATTTATTTCAACAAGTCAACCAAATCAAGCAAGCAAATGACACTAGCAAGACTTAGGAACATTTATTCACAAAATCCAAGCGATCAAACACCAAAATCAACAACTATTCATATTTTTTGATTTTTGTGAAAGTAAGAAGGCATGAAAAATGAATATTTGCAAAATCAAACAACATGTTTGGACATGGGAACTTCAAAATCAAGCCCCAATAACAAGATTGCATAAAGAAATGCATCAAAACTCGATTAAACCTATTTTTATACTAAAGGTGCGAAACATTCATAGCTTCCTAACACAATTTTATTTCACAAAATGCAACAAGCAAAATGATAACAACACAAATCACAATTTATTCAAGGGTGAGAAGCAATCTCAAACACCCAAGCCTCCCTAAGTGCTTGTCAAAATGTTTGAGACACCTCTCACCAACAACAATCAACAAATCAACAATATAACAACACTAAAATGCATGAAGATGGTAGGATGAAAAATTAGAAACATGATATCTACATTTTGATGCAAAAAAGTTGAAGATGATGCTAGGTTTTAAGAAGTTTACCTCAAATCCAAGCTAAGGAATGACTAATATGAAGAACAAGACCACAAATCAACTTGAATCTTCACCAAACTTCAATGAAACCCACGAAATGCTTGCTTAAAAATGCCCTTTGATGATGCAATTTTGAATTAAATTAGGAGAGAAGGAAGATATATGAAGTAGGAGTTAATATGAGATGGAAAATGGAAGTGAAATGAAGAAAAATGGAGGAGGGAGTGGTTGTTGGTGGTTTCGGCCAAAGGAGGAGAGGAGAGGAGAGGTTTGTGTGCTAGGGTTTTGTGAATGAATTGTGAGGCCAAAAGCTTTCTTTTTTGTGAGGTGAGGTTAATAGGGTATATATAGAAAGCAATTAGGTTTAAGGGTAGTTAGGTCATTGTGCACTAGTTGTGCTCTAGGATTTGATTTTAATTTTGAATCAAAGGCTAGGATTGAGGCTCACATGGATTGAGGACATTGAGAAAACACAAAAATGAGAGAATAGAGAGGGATAGGCGCATAAATGGGAGGGGTCCTTGGTGACCAAGTTTTGCTAGTTGTCATCTTGTACTATTGTACTATTATATGACCATTCCATTATCCCTTCATTTTTTATTATTCTTCTTAGGATAATTGTACAAAAATACACCCAATTTAGGCCACATACTAGGAATCTTAGGAATATGCCATTTTATGTGATCACCATGACCAAAAATGTCATAAAAATCACATCTTGGAACTTTTTGTAGAATATTCCCTTTTGATCCTTTTTTGAAATTTTGCGCACAATGTATGCATGCATGCGCATACATACATACATGACCAAAAATGTTTTGCCTCAAATAAATTTCTCTAAAATTGCACAAAGATTCTTGATGAGAAATTATCTTATTTTTGACAATGACCAAAATACCCTTTTGCCCTAAAAACCTTGTTTTTTAACAACAAATGCATTTCCACTCTAACAATGAATTTAAAAGCCCTAGAATGACTTTTAAAACCCAAAAATGCATGCACAATGCTCTTCACTCTTCAAAATAAAACCACACTTCTCAATTTATTTATTTTTGCGGAAAATTAGGGTTTTAAACCTAGGTGGACAAAATTAGGGTATGACAAGTGGCATCCATGCCGACGTTCATAACATCTTTATTTTTATTCAAATAAGATAATTCAAACAGGGACCGATCTTACGATCTCCCAAGTGACCATATTAGGTCGCGACTCTTTAAGACGAGTTAAATCCGAGCCGAGTCTTGGTAAACCATTTTAACGAGAGTTGGTTTTCAGGAACCAAGGTTTCTAGAACGACCATTGGCCTTAGTTGCCAAGATCCCATAAGGGCGAGTTAAATCTGAGCCGAGTCTCAGCAAACTACTCTTAGGACGACGTACATGACTTGCAAAGTTAAAGCATTCATAAACACGCGATCGATGATGAAACGACGTCAAATGCAATGTTGGAAATCAGCTAGCATACGACGATAAAAACTTAAATTAAAATTCATTACAAACCATCTCTGATACGGCCGAGTCCTCAAGTTTGAAATAGCATACTCCCATTTCAAAAAAAAAAACAAAAAAAATGAGAAAAAATGAACGAAGTTCTGGGTCTACGCAAGATCGTACGGCGATGTATAAGCTCGGAACTTCTGCAAATTTACTTCATCAAGCGTCAGGCATCGGAGAGAGGAAAGATCACGGTCTTCACCTTCGTTTTCACGTCCGTCTTAATAATCCGATCTTCCTCCACCTCATGATCGACATTGATGATTTGGTCGTCAAAATGGAGAGAAGGGTGGACCAGAGCAGCCTGCTTGAAAGCCTCCTTAAAACCGTCAACATAAAGCCCAATGGCCTCTTCGGCAGCTTCTTGCGCCTCTTTCTGACTTTCTTTTAAAGCGACTTTAGTCTTTACGAGTTGAGTTCGTAAGGCAGCCATCTGAGCATCAGGATTGGAACTCGACTCCGCTTTTCCTTCATTTGAGGACAACTTATTCTAGCTCGACCACCTGACCTTCGAGAGTCGTCACTCTCCCTTTGGCCCCAGCTTCGGACGCCTCCAACACCTTGATTTGACCCTCTAGCTCTTTGACCCTAGCCTCGGCATTTTCAGCTCTGGTAATGACGGACTTCCTGGATTCTTCAAGATTGTTCTTGCTTTTTCTCAAAGACTCCAGGTCGAAGATTGCTCGGGCCAAAGCGGTGGTCTTTGCTGCCAACACCTGCAAAGCCTCAAAGGTCTTTCCCTTCTCAACATCCACCAACTCTGAAAGAAGAGATATTCACAAAAACGACTTAGTTTGAAGGAAATTACGAGGCAATAAATTCGACAAAGTTGTGAGCCTACCTTTAGCACGTTTTTCATACTTCTCCTTCTGGATTTTATGGACGTCAGCCAAATTTAAGAAGATCTGGGCAGAGGCTGCAATAGGATCGACGCGCCCTTCCTCGAAATTCTGCTCTAAGAACTTTTCACTCAAAGGAACGGCTTTAACCGTGTGCTTCGATTTCTTGGACTCTTTAGGATTTTTGGAATCCTTCCCAGCCTCGGCATGATCAGATCGTTTCCTCTTCTCCGAGGTGCTAGCATCGGCAGCTTCCTTCCGAGGGGAGATGGTGACAGAGGTCTGCACATTCTTTCCTCGATCGACGTTGGGAGCAGCGTTCAGATCGGTCTGCTTGACGATGTTGAGGGGAACAGCTTCGGGAACGATGTTGAGGGGGTCAGCTTGGGGAGAGATGTGAGAGTCGTCCGCATCAACATCGACGATGACGTCAACTTGCCTCATTGCCAACTCCTTCAGCTTTGCGAGGCTCTTTGAAGCCATAGTATCTGCAAAAGTGGAAAAAGACGAGTTAATCAGCTTGCAAAATAAAGACAGAATATAAAGGCAAAATAACATTCAGTCGATCCCATCCCCCACCTAAAACTTTTTGCACTTCGCGTCTCTTAGCGGCTTTAACAATAACGTCGGTAGGAATACCCCTGTACTTTGCTTTGTTGTAAGGGATTTGGCCCGAAATATAGGTCAAGATCTTTTTAGTCAGGCGGTCCTCAGCATCCAGTTTTTCCTCACCAATTGCGTAAGAGTGAGTAGATCGATTATAATGCCCATTGCTCCAACCAATGGGAAATTTAGTGGATTCCAGTGTCCGACTATCAGTGCCAAACTTCCCCACACAGTCAACAGCTTTGTCATTCACGGGCTCCACCCAATAGAAAAATTTCTTCCAATTGCTTGGATCGAAGACTCACATGCTCACGTCCAAATTTATCGGTCTTCTTCTTGCCGCTATTCCGATTAAGCTCGAACAGGTGAAAGAAAAGCATGGGCTACACCGGTCTCTCCAAATGAATGCACAAAAGCTCGAAGGCTCGGAGGAATGCCTATGCATTAGGATGCAGTTGAGAAGGTGCGACATCCAACCTAGCCAGTACGGTTTGCTGAAGAGAAGTAAAAGGAGGTCGGATGTTCATGTCCTTGATCGTCACATGGTACATTGTAAACTTGAAATCCCCTGCCCAAGTCGCCACGTGCTCACCGTCCTTCATTCCTTCAACCTTCCAGATTCTGCCTGAACAACCATTGATCTTCTTCATGACAGGTCCAAACTTGTGATAAGATCGGAAAACCGACTCTGTCTCCAATACCGAACTCGAGACCCAATCGTAAGGGCGTGCTTCCCTTGCTGGAATATTTAAAGCACCAGGGCCAGTACTGGAATACCCGTCTGCAGAAGGAGCTGAAGATCGACTACTTTTTGGAGGGTGGACAGTTTGTCGTTCTTGTTCGACGATTTCATCACCAAAATCATCGTTGGAGTTATCATCGGTCTCAGCGTCAGCATCATCCAAGTAACGAGTTTTAGAGCTCCCTTGGTTTTTTGCCAGATTGAACGTCCTCCTCGGACGTGTTATCCTCATGCTTTGACCCATCTTCGTCTCCATCAGGTTTTTCTTCTTCGCCCCCTCCTGCTCCGTCGACCTCCTCACCATCTTCTCTATTGTCCTCCCCATCATCTTTGTCATCATCCTCACCATCGTCGTCACTATCATTTTCCTCGCCTCGTTCTCCGGAAGCTTCGTCACCTGCCTCGTCGATTTTGGTATCCGGTGTATGATTTTCAATGTGTAAATCGTCATCGGCCTGCTCGCTCGTCGGAGCCGAATCCAGATGATCTTGCTCTTCTGGAGTGGTAGATTCGATTCGATCTTGAACATCGGGCGCATCGACACGATTTTCTTGATGGACCCCATCAGGAACTCCACCGCCGGAGGCCATCTTCTTTGCTAGCTCGGGGGTTTAGCGGTGATTTGTCTCAGAGTTTGCTTAGTGACTGCCAGATCGGACCTGCA
Source organism: Astragalus glycyphyllos (assembly GCA_963573325.1). Taxonomy (NCBI): domain Eukaryota; kingdom Viridiplantae; phylum Streptophyta; class Magnoliopsida; order Fabales; family Fabaceae; genus Astragalus; species Astragalus glycyphyllos. The sequence continues at coordinate 83,700,392 of OY754307.1, read as the reverse complement.
GAAATGGGGACGAGGTGTCAGGGTTATACGCCGCAAAAGGGTTCGCGAACAAGTCGGAACCCAACCTGACGGCCCCCACTCTGAGGGAGTTTAACGAGTTTAGGAAACTCGACTCTATTCTAAAGAAAATAAAGGAAAGTTAAAGGGACTAACCTCGTAAAAGACGCACAAAAGGGTTAGGATCGAGAGGCAATCTAGCTTTACAAGCCCGAACGATTGAAATCCACGGAAAAGCTCCGACCCTCGCCACTTTCTGCTTGCTCGATCAAGGTTGCTAACAAAGGTCATCAGTTAGAGCAATTGAGTTGTGAAACAGATGAAATGAGGGAACTGACTCCTTATTTATAGTGGGCCGAAGAATCTGGGCCTCAGAACTGAATCGACAGGTCCAATCAATAGACCTCTGAACTATACACGCAGAACGAGACGTCACCATCATTAACAGTCATCAAAAGGTGCGCCCCTGACAGAAGCGTTTAATTCGCTGCACATAACACGAGGTGTTTCCCACGTGCACCTTTTTGGTTTCCTTTGAGAGTCGGCAAAATCAGAAGGTCGCGCAACAAAGCTCGGCCTCGACCAGAGCCTCGGACAATGAAGTTCGGACACACCCACGACGGTAATGCCAAGACCATAAAGCAGCAACATCGGAAAACAAGTCAAGATCGTCTATCAGACGACCAGACTTGGGGGCAACTGTTATGGTAATTGTATTAGTGCTATTGACACCCCTAAAGGTCCATTATCTCAACAGCCCATCCTCTTAGGTGAACCCATATTTCAATGGTTCAGATACATCCAACAAATCCAACGGTTCATAACCATTAGGTCAAACACTATTCAAAGCCTATAAATACCACATTCAATACTCATTAAAGGTAAGCAATCTGTTCATTAAATACTCTGCTTGACTACCTCACTGACTTGATCGTCGGAGTGTCATTGCAGGTACCACACCCCAACCTCGGCTGGAACATCGAAGATCAAGGATCTCATCTACCAACTACCTGGGCCGACCTCTAAGGTCAGAAGTACGGTACAGAACAGTAAGCAAGGAGCTTCTTTACTACCGTTTGTTCATCTTCCACAGTTAGTACCGCTCCATCCATGTACCTGGTGCAGAAAATCGAATAAAAAAAATAGCGAAATTTGTTGAAGCAAAATTAGGAAGCGAAGTTGACCTTTGTGAGGAGAGAATGTCCTTGGTAAGCAAGAGGATGGGCTTAATGTCTTTGAGAATCTCATATTTTTTATCCTTCCATTTGCGATCTTCCGCTTCATTGTCGTCCGATTCGTATTCATCCCACGATGAATCAGTTGCGTCGCTGAATGACCATAGCACACGTCGTAACTCAACGGCTTCCTCTGTAAAGCGTTTGAAGGATTTGGGAACCAGTCGAGCCTGCCTTAGAATTGCGGCCATCCGTTGATATCTTGAGCGTGTGAGTGAGTGACCGTGACAATCCCTGCCATAGTGGACCCCTAACACAGCAGGTTCTAGACCCACTTACCGAGTCGGGTCATTGGCATATATTTTTTGGGTTTGACTTTTCTCACATCCCCTCCTACTCACCACACATACCTCACAGCGAAAGTAACAGAATACCCTTAATGAAGCAAAGTGTTCCAAGCTTGTCTGTCTTTTTTTCCCCAGGTTTTAATGGGTTCGAAGACTGGCAACCGAACCAGTTCGGAGGTTCACAAAAATTACAAATTTTGCCAAACACCCTCTATTGCCAAAATTTTAATCACTACGACACTATGCTCCCGAACCGAAGCGGTAGCCTAATGTCGTACCATATGAGTTGATTGTCCATGAACAACGTTAATGTGGTTGTGCAATGGTCCTCTTTGTTTCCTTCCCTTTTCTCAGATTTCCAGGTTTTGTATTTTCTTTCCAAACAACTTCATTGGGTTTCTTTGCTTACTTTCGAATTGGTTAATGTAAGTTCAAAAAAATATTTAGGAAATTGGTAATTGGGATTTTGATGAGCTTGAAAATGAATTTGTATCTGGTAATTCAGCAACAAAGTAATTCGTTCAATCTCTTTTCTAAGACATTAATGTTTGCTGTTGTAATTTTAAAATGAACCAAATGCAATATTATTTTATAAATTTATAAACAAAATTATAGACCGGCTGTTAATAAACATTACAGTATATTATGAGTTTGCTTGTTCGGTGATTTGGAGTCGAACTTGTTCGGTGCTTGTGAGTCGAACTGGTTCGGGGCTCCTCTATCGTCCCCGTCAAAAACATTACATAAGGAGGTTTTAGAGCGTGTTCCATATGAGGTCATTTGGAATATTTTAGGTTTAGGGGTGTGGAGTGAGTAGGAGGGGATGCGGTAAAAGCATGAGCCATATTTTTTTGGCCATAGTTTGTATTTTTCACTACTTTCTCCTATCACAATTTTGATCCTTCTCTTTTTATTTTTTATGAGTTTTCATTTCTATGAGTTTTTGGTCTCTACACTTTTTAATTGAAATTTTATCCACTAAAATTATGATTTTTTTTTTTTGCAAATTTGATCTCAAAGGATCGTGAATTTTGAGAAAGTATGAAAGAAAAAGGGCAAAAGTCTATAATTTTGGAGGATAAAAATAGACAAAATATCATTCGGGGAGCCTTAACTTATTTTCTGTTTTCGATTAGGTCTCTTAAGCTTTCAAGGTAACGAATAGGTCCTAACTTTAAAAAAAAAAGTTGCACAATTTTCCCATTTTAATGTTTTAATATTAACACCATTAAACATGGTCTGATGTGGCCATTACAATGCCTATGTGTCATAATCCATGTCATTTTTAATTATTTCTTTGACTGCCATGTCATTTTAAATTTAATTTTTACTGAAAATAAAAAAAATGGAATATTTCTTCATCGTTTTAGTTCATCGTCTTCTTCCCGTGGATATGCACTAAGGCATTGTAACCAGCAACAGCAACACCAGTGTCCAATACCAGAAACGAAAATGAAATCCATAGATGAAAATGAAATCCATTGATGAAATCGAAAATGAAACAAACCCAGAAACATAAATCGAAATCAAACCCAGAAACGAAAATCAAAAATCAGATTGAAATTGAAACCCAAATGAAAAATCGAAATATGAAATTGTTGCTGCTGTGAGTTGAAGATGAAGAGAACAGAGAAGCATGTTTTGGGTTTAATGCCCAAATATGTTAATGAATGCATTTTTCTAACCTAACTTTTGGGAAAACAACAGTATGATTTCTGAACAAGTAGCAAGGCAAATAGGCAATCAAAGGTTCACACTTCAGCACTAACTCGTTTCTATAAACCAAAAAACTTAAGAGAAAAGAAAGTGCCAGAAGAGAACGGACCATTGATATTTTCATTCCAATACACACTCTATGATTTTGTAAAACTTATACGGGGTTCACCACTTTGTAAATGGGGCCTATTAATAGACCCATATGAAACTCATTCAATCATACAGTGAGTGGGGATAGGAAAATAATCAAAATATCAACAAAAAAAAAGTGTTATTAGCACTCTTCATTGGGGGCAAGGACCCCTTAGGATGGGATGGGAGTATGGTGCATGCTTATAGATTTCCTAAAGTAGAATTTTCCCACAAACCTCTTTTCCCCATTAATGTTCCCTCCCCATGCGGCCCCTCCCCACAACCCTCTCGATGATTGACCCTGATTTTGCGCATTAGCTTGTGGGTAGAAGGTGGTAGAGAAAATCAACTCAATTCATAGATCGCCTAAAGAGTCTACAAAAATGGATTAGAAACTTTTAGTCCCAAACTATGTTTTTGTGTTTCCCATGAAACTTTAACTCTTTAAGTGGACCATCTTGGAGAATTCGTGCATTACCACAAAAACAATGTTTCCCAAACTATGATTTTATGTTGTAGTAAATTAACAAATTGATTTGGTAATTCAGAGAAAGTATTATACAATGTAATAGGTCCACAAAATAAAACGATATATCAATGCGATTCAACGGTAAAGTAGCTTCAATTTTATTAACGTTGATTTGAGTTCGAATCTCACTTAATGCATTTTGTAATAATTACAAAATTTTCAATATTAATATCAACTCTCATACAAAGAATCAAAGATAAATATTAAAGACAAATTTAAACCAATATATAAATACCAGCCCCCATTAAACTCAAAAATAGTATCAAACTGTCAATAGTCGGATCACAGATAACATTGAAAAATTCAGATCAACGTATTTTATTTTACAAAATGTAAGGCAAAAATGTAAGGCTTGTTATGTAAGAGGTTTTATAACTGGCTAAGCTAATTATGTAAGGCTAGAATTTTCTTTTACATGTATAAGTTGAACGTTTGGTAGCAATGTCGTAAAAAATTTAGGGTGTTACATCCTCAGTAGCCGAGGTGTTTTCAAGAGGCACCTTCGAGCCTCCATACCATGAACCAAACGGACCATCTGGAGGATAGTTGAAATATTTTCCATTAAGATCTTCCCCTTTGAGAATTGAAGACCACGACCACAATATAGTTGCTACACTGCAGATAGCTTCAGAAGCCCCTCCTGGACATGCAATTAATATATTGTAATTTTTCATTCTAAGACTGTGCAATACCGATAAGTCACCGCTGTTAGATAAGTCTCCATCACTAGATATCAAAAAGTGGTGAATGGGTGGATGATTTTTATAAGACCACATCATAAGATCACTAAAAACTATGGGCATTTGTATCTGCAATAATGTAGTTTTAAGTCATCATTATGTAAAAAGAATAAAAAGATGAAATTGAATGAAAATTTTCAACAAGTCCTCACACTATGTGGACAAGAATCTCAAATATGAGAAATTTTCACCACAACAATAAGAACAGAGCCCATAACAAACAAAGACACTACATTCAAATTTGTAAATAGCAGAAGTTATCTAACAGACATTGGAAGAATTTTCATCTGGTTTTTTACCGCTACAGGGAGTTAGAAGACTACTTTAAGGCATTACATTTAAAATCAAACTTATCTTTATTTCAGAAAAAGATGCAAGTGTAACAACAGCCATTGCTCACAAACAGTATTATTTATTTCAATGAATAAAATAGTTGTATATGACCCACAATTGTTATAAAATTATTAACCACAAAATGAAATGGCATGGAAGTGGAACTTCTTGTCACATAAAAAGGTATTGATTGCACTTCAATCTACTAAGGTATTGGTGAAATAAAGTATTTGTCTAAATATAATTTAAAGTTGAAGACTTGATTTCCAAAACAAACTAGTAGAACCGTATGCATAAGTTGGGGATAGAAAAAAGAGTGAAATGCTATGAGACTTATGGTCTGAAACAACAGAAGAGAATGATCAAATGCATAGCAAATTCTTTTCCCTTCTCATTAACCAAAAGATTGACTTGCCAATTTCTACCAGACTAACGGAGACATACGTTTTGTGGTGATAAAGAAAACCACCAAGAAAGGCCAAACATAATAGGCTGAAGAAGGTTGATATAACTTGAGAGATCATTCCATTGCTATTATTTCTATTATGCTAGAATTGTGTTTCTATTATGCTGACCCATGATTCTGTTGTTAAGTTTTTGGTTGCAAATTGGCTATATATGTAAAAGTGAGACTGACACACAATTTGTTTCCCTCTAAAGAAAGTACCTTACAACAAAATCTTAAAATTTAGAAATAACTTCACAGCAAGCTTAAAATCAGATGATTTTTGTTAATAAATAAAGAAAATCAAGGGAATCGAAAATGAAGATAATAATAGATAGTGATAGGGTAAGAAAAAAGAACCGGGAGTAACGGGGCAGAGGCGAATGCGTGCTAAGAAAAGTGCTATTCGTTGGAATTTAGAAAACTGAGAAACATCGCCATAAGCGCGAATATCAATTGGGCCCTTGATACCGTTAGCTCTAACGGCTCCCATGATTGAACGTGCTATCTTGCGAACACTAAAGCCGGATGGCACGCCACAGTTGTTAAAGTTCCACCATACCACAACCCTAACATTCTCTTGCTCGAATTGTTTGCAGTGAGGTTGCGGATGAGAAGAAGATGATGATAATGAGAACTCACGCACTAATCGAATAGGAAGCGTGCGAACTTGCGGCGATGATAAAGAAGGGAGAAATGAGAGATTTTTCCGGAAAAGAGGAAACATTGTTGTGATCGCTCGCAACAACAAAGTAAGGGTTTTAAGGCGAGAAATGGATTTTTAGTCGATTAGAAAGTAACGGGTCAGGGATTGGGTTTTAAACTCTTTTTTGGACAAATCCACAAGGGCACAGAGTACAGACCGGCCCAGAAACCGAAAAATAAAGAAAGGCTCGTGCTTTTTTCAACCCCCTTTCCTACTCACCACACACCACTTAACTCGAAATATTCCAAATATGTCTCCCTTTTGAACTTTTTCAAAACGGATTTATCCAATAAATAGATAAATCCTTTTGTAAAATAATTAATAAATAAAAGTCATAAATTTGTTAAAAAATTAAAATTAATTTTTTTCCAAAAAATAAAATACATATAAATACCGGTTGTCTTTTATTTTTTCAAAAAATAAATTTAATTTTTTTTCAAAAAATAATAATAAAAAAATCACTTTTGTGTCAATGCTTTGGGCACTTTGGCGTATGCGTAATGACAAAGTGTGAGAAGCCGTGATGCAACCAGTTACTACTGTTATCTTAAGGGCGATGGAGTATATGCATGAGTGAAATTGTGTGCAAGCAAGCAGGTCAGGCGCAGGTGCAGGCACAACTCAGCAGCAGACAATGGATCATAGGTGGAAGAAACCGAGTGCTAGTAATTATAAATGTAACATTGGGCATATGTATTCGTAGCGACACATGTGAGTTTTACAAAGGGAAGACTATGTGGTTTCAAGGCATTCCAACACCTCAGGAGGCAGAGGCTATGGGACTTAGACAAACACTTCATTGGTTGGTTGAGTTGGGGCTGACGTCGGTGGCCATTGAATTGGATTATTTACCAGTTGTGAATGGTGTGACGGAGGGCCTACAAACTAATTCAGAGTTTGGTGCTATTATTTCTTATTGTAGAAATTTTCTTTCCCGTTATCAAAGCTTTCAGGTTAGCTATGTTAGGAGACAAGCTAATATTGCCGCTCATACGCTAGCGAGGGCGTCAAGATTATATGCTAGCTCTATGATTTTTGATTTGATTTCATCCTGTATTGATACTATTATTTGTAATGAAATGAGTTAAGTTTGTTTTGGTCAAAAAAAAATTAGTTAACACATGACGATGTTGCACTTCGGGTGAATAATTTAGACTAAAAAATTGGTCTTCGGGCAACCTATTCCGATTGTAATGAAACCACAGTCATTAAATCCAAAATTTCATTTTTTATTAATTTTTTAATCTTTCATAATGTCCAAAAAATCTAAAAAAATTCCGCATGACCTTATTTTGGTTTAATTAAATTTTTAGTGGTGTGTTTATAATTTTTAGATTAGTTTTACCTCTTTAACGGCTTTTAGTAGTGTTTTTATAACTTTTTTTTAAAAACTTAAATCAATTTTTTTAATGCACAACGGATTTACCTATTTATTAGATAAATCTGTTTTGAATATTTTCAAAACAGATTTATCTAATAAGTTATAAATTTACAAAACGGAATTAGGTAAATCATTTTTCGTCTAAATGAGTTTATTTTATTTAAAGATAAATCCTTTCTAGAAAAAACACTAAAATAGATTTATCTTTAAATTAGATAAATCCGTGTGAAGAATTTTATAGGGGCATTCTAGGAATAACAAATTTTGTGGGATATAGAGGGATATGGTCGGGGTAAAAAACACCAATAACAACTAATAAAGAGGCAGTTTGGGAAGGGGTCATCCTTTGTTAATTTTTTTGATTTTCTACAATTTTTCTGAGTTTCATGTGTGTCGAATGTATTTATTTTCTAAAACTTCTTGATTTTCCTGGGCCTTCAGTTTTTGCTCAATAACCCAGGCCTTCATTTGATTACGAAGCAGTATGTATGTCTTCGACAAAGAAAATATATTTGAAGTTGATTATTTTATTAGTTGTAACCAATGGGGTGTTCAAAACCGAACCAAACTAATAGAAAACACAAACTGAATCAAATCAAACCGAAAACTGCTAAAAACCGCCTCTTATTGGTTTGGTTCAGTTTCTTTTTCCATTGCACCGCGCGGTTCGGTTTGATTTGCGATTTTAATTATAGAAATCGAACCAAAACAAACCAAACCGCAATTAACACTAAGGCTAATTGACTTACAACCTTTCTTACTAACTTACTAGCCCAAATGCAACTAACACCCAACTCTCACTCACCTACTAGCCTAAATTCAATTAATTCTTTGACTCACTTACAAACAATCCATAATGTTATGCTATATTTAAAAATTAAAATAAATTATTTAATTCAAATTCTTTAAAACATTGTCTTTGCTATCTTAAAAAGTTAAAAGAACGTAATTTATATACTACATATATTTGAGTAGATTCTTTCTTAAAGATTTATGTTAACCATTTTTTATTTTAGTTAATTTTAACTTTGTTTTAAATTATGTTGTGTTGAAAAAACTGAACGAACCGAACCAATCCAAACTGCATTGATTTGGTTTGGTTTTATATTAGGAAGTTAACCGAACCAAACCAAACCGCATGTAATTTTATCTTGCGATTCGAAAAACTGAACCAAACCGCACCTTAAACACCCCTTGTAACCAACATATTGTAACTGAGTTATTGAGGTTACTATTATATTTTTGCTTTTTTTTACTCTTTTAAGCATTTTGTCTTGTAGTACATTCTAGAAGGGATGAGTTGTCAAGTTTGTTAGTAGATTCTCCCATTTGGCAAAGGAGAACTCTGTCACATCTTCAAACGTGCGTACTTAACTGTAGTTGTGCCGAGCATCTGGATTGTGTCTGCATTTACAAATATCTAGTTAACTAGAGTATTGATTTGCAATTTGGTTTAACTAGTTATTCTAATTTTAAGTTGATATGAGCATTATGCACAATCCAAAAGGTGAGTTCTCCTATCCAATGAAATCAATTGTACTCTACACTTGTACAAATCATGCTATATAGCATGTGATGAGGCAATGAATGAAGTACACTGTTCAATCATATACTCGTCTCTCTCTTAAACTCTTTGTGCACTTAATTTCCCTATGTGAACACTCTGCGAACACCCTTCATTCAAGGTGCTATGAGCTTCACCGGATCCTAACTGAGATCCACTCCCTAGAATCCAAATCGGTTTCAGCTGGTATCAAAGCAAACGATCCTGTTTGTTGTGATGACAACCCGTAACCAAACATTGCTCGCCGATCTTGACAAAAAGATAGATGAAAGACATGAGGAATTCAATTAGTGGAACTATATTGACTATAGAGATTGCATTTGATAAAGGTTGGAAGTTTCTCAATTAGTGGTTTCTGCTTTCAAGAATTGCAATATAGTTACTTGGAAGCTTAGAAATAGACGAGATAACTGTTTATACTTGATCAGACAAATGAACTTCGTTTGCACTGACATTTATAGAAAGGATAATGTTTGCGCCGATAAACTTGCAGATCATGATGCTAATTTAAGTGGTTTTGTCTGGTGGATCTTCTTATTCAAACCTTTATTGCTGATGATTTTTTCAGCAGTAGGCTAGATTTGTCTAACTTCCTTCTTGGGATTAATGTTCTTCATTTTAATGGATTCAGTTTTTCTTTTACTTATTGTTTTGGGTTTATTTCCTTTCAGTTATATTGTTGTTTATTCTCATAGGCTGGTTTAGTCCCCATGTTTGCTGTTTATTATAAATAAAAATGTTCTTTAAAACATTTGTCTCTTGCAGGCAGAACTACTTTAGCCAAGGCAGTCATTGAGGCCTTGCCTACCTACTCAATGATGTCTACTATGGTGCCTAAAGGAGTTCTCTCTGAAATTCAAAAAGTGCAACGAGCCTTCATATGGGGTGATGAAGATGGCCATAGAAGAGTTCATGCTCTTGGATGGGATACAGTTACGTCTCCTAAGTGCATAGGTGGCCTTCGTATTAGAAGGCTGTATGTGATGAACCAAGCTTGTCTCATGAAGCTTGGTTGGGAGTTAAGAAGTGGCAGTCAACAACTTTGGTGTGAAGTCCTTCGAGGTAAGTATGCTAGGAACACTAATATGAGCAGGGAGTGGACTGCTAAAGGTTACGATTCAAGCCTTTGGAAAAATTTAATTCGGTTATGGGACAATTTTGAAAACTACAGCTGCTGGTCTTTAGGGAATGGTACTAAAATCCAAGCTTGGCAAGACAAATGGTTAGACCAGGACACTAGGATATCTGATATGCCTCTGAATATCCCCACAGATCTTGCTAATTGCACTGTTGCTGATCTTCTTGATGCTAATGGTGGCTGGGACTTGAGCAAACTGCAGAATTGGTTACCTTCTGCTGTTTTAAACAAATTACATCAAAGCCTCCTCCTGCAGTGACTGATGGTGATGATCTGAGTATCTGGCCCAGTAATTCTCAAGGCAATTTCACTGTGTCTAGTGCCTACAACTTGCTGTGCCACTTTCCCACAAATGGTAGCAGTGTCCTTTGGAAGCAAATCTGGAAAATAGAAGCCAAAGAGAGGGTGAGATACCTCATATGGCTAGTCAAACATGATAGATTATTGACAAATTATAGGAAATTCAAAATGACCATTGGCAGGCCAAACTGTGATCATTGCACTGCAATTGAGACTACTATTCATGTCATGAGAGACTGTAGCCTTGCTCTGACTGTGTGGATGCACCTTGTTAGAATAGAAGCAAGAGCTGAGTTTTTCAATACAAATCTGGAGGATTGGATCGAGCTGAACATGACAAATAATTTAGGGATTCACAATGAGCTAAATTGGCAAACTGTGTGGGCAAATGCCTGCCACCTTCTGTGGAATTGGAGGAATAAGGCAGCTCATGATGATGAGTTTATTAGACCTTGGCAACCTTGGCAAGCTGTGATTGGTGAAGCTACTGACTACCAGAATAGAAAACAGAAGCAGATTATGAAGCCTCCAAAAACAGAAACGATTCTTCTGGTTTCCTGGGAACCTCCTACTGCTATGTGGACCAAATTAAATATTGATGGTGCTAGCAAACACAAAGACCAAATTGCTGGTTGTGGAGGTGTCTTTAGGGGAGCAGCTGGTGATTGGCAGGGTGGCTTCTCCAAGCACTTAGACTATTGTAGCAGTTATATGGCTGAATTGTGGAGTTTGTATATGGGTCTCCAAACAGCTAGAACTATGAAGTTAAATAAGATTGTGGTTGAAATGGACTCCAAAGGTATTATCCTTCAGATTCAGAATGGCAATCAGGGTCCCATGGAGGGCTGGAGCATTATTCGAAGGATCCATCATCTGACCCATCTTGATGACTGGGAGGTTCAGTTCACTCATACTTATAGAGAGGCAAATCAGCTTGCCAACGCCCTTGCTTGTCAAGGCTGTGGGCAAAAGGAAAATTTTGTTTTTCACCATACAATTCCTAAGAATTTAGGGCACATCTCTGTAAATGATAAAAATGGAGTTCCTACTCCAAGACTAGTGGTTGTATAGTTCTCTCTCTTGGGCTTTTAAAGTCCTCTTTATAATCAAAAAATAATAATTTAGGAGTGTTTTTTTGCAACAGAAAGTTGTAACCAGCCTCTATATCTATTTCTTTTGCATAAAAAATAGTTTTTTTCCTTTCAAAAAATAAAAGAAATGCTAAATTGCAGTTTTGGTCATTTATCTTTGGCGTTGGTGTCATTTTGGTCCTTTAACTTTTTTTCTCATTTTGGTCCCTCATCTTCTTTTTGGATGTCATTTTGGTCCTTTTTTGTAATTGTTCGTCCATTACCTTAACAAACACCACGTTGGCAATTAACTGCGAACGTGGCGCCTTAAATGTCAGTGTTGACTTGGAATAGACTCAAAATTGGTGTAGTAGTTGATTATTGGCAAAAAATTTCAACAAAAATGATAAAGAAGTTAGAACGAAATGGACATTCAAAAAAAGGTAATGGACAGAAAATTACAAAAAAACGCAAAATGACATTCAAAAAAATATGAGGGACCAAAACGAGAAAAAAAATAAAGGACCAAAATGACACCAACACAAAAAATAAAGGAGAAAAACTACAACCTAAAAAATATAATCTTATTTTGTGTCTGTGTGGGTTGTTGCCCATCGCATGGGGAAGGGACCCGAACTCTCTCATGTCGGTAAATCTTGACCACAAATAATCCAATGGTTTCTATTATTGTTGCATAAAACAATAAAATAACTTAATCTAAAATAATGGAGTAAAAATAACAATCTAAAATAATGGAGTAAAGAATTGGGGCATGTTGGGATTTAATGCAGGTTTTTTTTTTGGTATCCCCCACCTTGTCACACAGACGCCCATAATTCCATGTTGGACCGAAATACCCTTGACTTTAAAAAAAAACATTTTTTTTTTTACAATTTTCCGGATTTATACATAAATTCGGAATGTTAAAATTTGAAATTTCCGGATTTATGTGGTAACTTCGGAAAAAATGAAAAAAGGGGGGTAAATTCAAAATTTTCCGGATTTATGGAGTAAATTCGGAGTTAAAAAAAAATTCCGAATTTACTCCATAAATCCGGAAAACTCCGAATTTGCCCCTAAATCCGGAATACAATTTTTTCCATTCCGAATTTACACCCCTAAATCCGGAATACAATTTTTTCATTCCGAATTTACACCCCTAAATTCGGAATACAAATTTTTAAAATTTCCCAGATTTATTTTAAAATTTTCCAGATTTACACATAAATCCGGAAAATTTTAAAAAATTGTATTCCGAATTTACATGTAAATTCGAAAAAAATTAATTTTCAATTCCGAATTTATGTGTATTTCTGGAATGCAAAACTATGGGGGGTGGGGAAATTTTCGGATTTACCATAAATCTGGAGTGTATTTTTTATAAATCCGAAATGTATTTCGTAAATTCAGAATATTTTGTTTTTTTATTTATTCCGGAAATACGATAAATCTGGAAAACTTGAAGAAATACGTTCCGGATTTATGTGCAAATCCGGAAACTCTTAAATTTTTTTTAAAAAAAAACTTGGGGGCATTTTCGTCGAAAATGCATTTATGGGGGTATGGATGATAAGTACGGGTCATGAAAAACAAAAAACCCTTTAACGCAGTGAGGAGCTTCTGAGAGCAACTCATCATCACTAACCCCAGAAATGTAATTAAAACGATCCGTAACACGCTTTGGAACGATCCAAGCTCTAAAGTAAAGGAGTCCGATTCATGGTTTGCTTCTACAGAATGAAGCTGTTCTTGCCTTATACCAAATAATGATCAACATTCAGCCAAACGAGGAAAACGATGAACTAGAAGGACGCTGATTATCTTTAGGTTTCTGATTCCGACCTACCGACGAGGAACTCATCGATTACTACCTCCGACAGAAGATCAATGGTAATGGTGACGAGGTTTGGGGTTATCCGTGAAATTGATGTCTGCAAATGGGAACGATCTACGCCACGCCACGCCACGGAATACTAAAAGGTTGAGCCAATATTTTAGGCCCAAGAAAAACTTGCTCCAACTCCAAGTCCAAGTCCAAATCCATTAATTTCCAATTCTCTAACCTAATGCAATGCCTTCACTCTCCTGTAATCTACCGCCGCCTGCAACAATAAGACATGAACAACAAATGTTGCAACAAAGGAATAGAAGAAACACATTGCTCTTCTCCTTTCACTCGATTCATTAAAAATGACCGACCTGTAACGTAACAACGATGTTTCCTCTTTTTCCGAAAACTCTCTCCTTTCTCCCTTCTTGTCCTTCCTCTTCATCATCGCAAGTTCGCAAGCTTTTTACTAGGTTTCAACTGTGTGAGTTCTCATCATATTCTTTTCCTCCACCTCCACCACCACCTCCTCCTCCTCCGCAATCTCCCGAGGTTTCAGTATGGTGGGACCTTGACAGATGTCCCGTGCCTTCTGGGGTTAGCTTTTGGAAGGTAGCACCTTCAATTATGGCAGCCGTTAGAGCTAACGGGATTATGGGTAGAATTGAAATTCGCGCTTATTATAGTGATTTTAATTCTTCTATGCTTGACAAAGAGGCTCTTAAATCAACCGACATTTCTCTCCGCAGGCTTTTTGTCAAAAATAAAACAAATAAAGGTACCTTTTCCTTACCTATCACTATTATTTTCTGTATTTATTAGAAATTAGAAATTAACATGAATCAACTTTTGAAATGTTGAACATCGCTCTTTCATTATCACAACACACTGAGAAAAAGGGGAAGGAAACTCTTTTAGAGGGAATTAATTTCTATGGACACAGGCGGAAATTTTCCATGTACACTGAGCCAAATTGTTCTTGAATGTTATTTTGTACTTTTATTGCAACCAAATCTAATGCCTCATATATTGCCCATCTTATGTTTGAAAGACGTATATGTCTCTGTTGAAAGCACTGGAGATATGGTAACCTGATAGAAATTTGGCAAGTCAATCTTTTGGTAAATGAAAAAAAAAAAAATTGCTATGCCTATCATCCTCTTTCATTAAACTAAGATCGTGTTTTATGTTAATTTTGACTTTTAAGTCTTGTAGCATTTCACACTTTCTTCTATCCGCAACCTATGCATGTGCCCCTACTTGTTTGTTTTGGGATCAAGTCTTGATCCTTATATTTAGACCAACCCAATTTTGGCAAAAACTACATCTGATTGTTTAGGGGATGAATCCTACCTTTTGAAAAGTTTGTGGGTGTAAATGGTGGATATAATTTTTTTTGCACTAAGGTTTATTTGACTAATACCTTAGATGGAGTGAAGGGCAATCAATCCCTTTTTTATGTGACATGCAGTTCGAACTTCCACTTCCATGCCATTTTATTTTGCATATAATAATTGTGGGTCATATGCAATTATTTTATTCATTGAAATAAATAATCAGCAACTGTTTGTGAACAATGGCAATTGTTAAACACTTGCACTCATATTTTTGAAATAAAGATAAATTTGATTTTAAAGGTAGTGTGTTAAAGTAGTCTACTAATGGCAGTAAGGAGGTAGATGAAAATTCTTTCGCATGTCTGTTAGATAACTTCTGTTAGTCGCAAATTTGATTGTAGTGTCTTTTTTTTTTTTGTTACAGTACTCAGTTCTTGTTGTTGGTGTGAAAATTCATCAAGATGGAGGTATAGCTAACAAAATCATAATAAACGATTTACGACACATAACTTAGAATCTTGTCCACATAATGTTAGGACTAAATTAAATGTTTCTTTCAATTCCATATTCTTTTTTATCTTTTCAAATAATAATGACTTACAGCTACATTGTTGCAGTTGGAACCTGTGAGCGTCTTCTTACGAATCTTAGTGATTGGGTTTCCGTAAATCCTCCACCCTTACACCTCTTTTTGATATTTGGTAATGGAGACTTCTCTGGCAATGGCATATTGCACCGGTTAAGAATGCGTAACTACAATATCTTGCTTGCTTGTCCAGGAAGGGCTCATTTTGCTCTCTGCCATGCAGCAACTATAATGTGGGAGTGGTCTTCGATCCTCAAAGGGGAAGACCTTATAGGAAAACATTTCAACTATCCTCCTGATGGTCCGTTTAATTCGTGGTACGGAAACTCAAATGTGCCTCTTGAAAACCCCTTCTTAGTTGCTGAGTTGCACACATCTTCACAAAATGCAGAGATCTACAAACCTTCCTTGGACATAAAGTTAGATGAACCTTCAAAGTTAGTTTCTAGGCAGGTTATGGAGATATTGTGTTCGCACCCAAATGGGATCTCCATGGGAGATCTTCGTGCAAAGTTGACAAAGTGTGATTTGCCTTTGGGTAAACGGTTCTATGGACATAAAAAGTTTTCCAACTTTCTAGTATCTATACAACATGTAGAAATCCAGTATTTAGGAGAAGGTGATTTTTGGGTGCGTTTGGTCCCGTCAACGACACCCGCTGTTAAGAATAAGCAGAAAGACGGTGTTGCAACTCAAAAGCTACACAATGAGGGTAAAAATATGGATAGAAGTGCAGATGGGATTCTCAGAATATCCTCTTCGTATGTTAGCAGCGAGGATGATTATTCAAAATCATTCCAATCTATCCCTTCACAAGGAAAACCTGTTGGGGTGTTTGTGGATGGTAAATCATCATTACCTTCGTCCATGGAATGTAATGTGCATCGGCCTCCGGATGAGTTGCAGAAAACATCTCTGGAGGTGGAAGTGTCTCGTGCACTATTGCCACAGATTCAACTTCCTCCAAATGACAACGATATTTCCAAAAAATCTGACGATGACATTGTTAGATCTGATGATGCAAGTCCTAAAATTCTGGAAAAGAAAAACCCTTCACAAAATCTCTCTACTTGTAATGATTTCACCATGTTGAAAAACAATGATATTGCAAATCTTGAATCTGGAAAAGTAGAGAACAAGCATGAGATTCCAACTAGAAAGGAGGTTGATGAAGTTTGTCGTAGCCCATTTACTTCAACTTTCTTTCGTTGGATTAGTAGTTGGTGGACATTTTGGAAAAGCAATGCTAATTTCGATGATTTGATTGTACACCGGGGTGTTGTTTATTCGGGAAAGCCTGAGTTGTTTGAAGATTCAAAGTTATATGAAGTAGACCAGAGTGCTAGTCATTTTGAAGAGTCGAATTCATCAGAACTGCAACAGGATCTTAGTCATCCTCTACAACCTCATTGGGATAACTTTAGGGTTTCAGTATGGTGGGACTTCGACAGTTGTGGCGTCCCTTCCGACATTAGCTTTTTGAATGTAGCACCTTCAATTATGGGAGTTCTTAGAGCTAACGGGATTAAGGGCCCTATTCATATTGATGCTTATGGTGATGTTTCTCAGCTTTCAGAGATCAAACAAAGCGCACTGTTCTTGTCCGGCATTGATTTCCACCATATTCCAGGTTTTTTTCTTACCTTATACCTAAAACTATTACCATCTTCATTTTCAGTTTTATTATTTTTCTTTATTTATTAGAAATTAAGGGGGTGTATTGATTTTGGATTTTAAAGGACTATTTTGTCAGGAAAAGATTTTGAAAGAATTTGTTGAAATTTCATGACTTTTAAGACTCTGCAGGACTTTCAGAACTGTTTAATTTCGATTTTAATGGATTTGTATCATAGGAATTTCTAAGACTTAAATGGATTTTTGGTCTTATGAGATTTTACAAGACTTTGATGATTGTTAGCATACATACAAAGTTTAAGGGAATTGAAGACAAAAAAAACCGATAATGTTGAAATAAAGAAAATAAAATTAGTCAATTATTATTTAATTCACTGCAACTTCATAATGTCAAAAGCAAGCATAAAAAGATTATTACGGCATAAACCAATTACATCAAAAGAAACTTCATCAAAAAAATTTAATAAGAGAGAACATAATAAGGTTATTATTGCAACACAATTTTACTTTTTTTCTCCTCATAGGAAGATTAAGCAATTGAGAGCAGAATGAACAGCAGTTAGCAGCTATACCATCACATTATTTGCAATACATAGGATAGGAACAATGGTTATAATGATGGATAAACTCTGAGCAGAGATGGATTTGCAGCTAACAAATCAGTCTTAGAATTTTGTCCAGGCGAGGACTTACTGAAATGTTTCATTCAATCTTATATTCTTTTTTATTTTTTGAAATAATAATGACTTATAACTACTTTGTTACAGGTGGAAAGAACAAGAACGAATGCCTTATGGATTGGCTTTCTCTAAATCCCAAACCCAGACACCTCTTTCTGATATCTGGTGATAGAGACTTCGACTTCTCCGACATAGTGCGTCGAATACGGCGGAGGAGGAAATACAATATCTTGCTTGCATGTCCAGGAAGGGCTCATGGTTATGTTTGCAAAGCAACAATAGTGTGGCAGTGGTCTTCAGTGCTCAAGGGGAAATATCTTACTGGGAAATATTTCATACGTCCTCCTGGTTGGTATATTAAGGTGCCTCTTGAATATCCTGCTGAGTGGTATAGAAACTCGAAGGTGCCTCATGAAAACCCCTTCTCAGTTGCTGAGGAGCCCGCATCTTCTCAAAATGTAGAGATCCACGAACCTTCCTCGTACATAAATTTAGTTGAAGTTCCAAGGTCAGTTTCTAGGCAGGTTAGGAAGATATTGAGTTTGTACCCGAATGGGATCTCCATTGGAGATCTTTATTTACAGTTGAGAACGAGTTATCTGGAGGCTTTTGCGGGAGACTTCTATGGATGTAAAGAGTTTTCCAACATTCTAGTATGTATACCACATGTACAACTCTTGTATATAGGAGATGATAATTTTTGTGTGCGTTTGATCCCATCAACAACATCTAATGTTAAGAATAAGCAGAGGGATGTTAATCATTCAGGAATGCCTCTGTTATTTTCTAATGGTTCCTTTTGGGATGGTGTGGAATCGTTTTTTTTCACGTCCAGGGGATCACGTCTTCTTTCCCGGTCCAGAAGCAGGTTTGCTAGTTTTGTACTTTCTTCACTGAGTTCCCTTTCGTTATGCAATTTTCGGCCTGCTCTTGTTCATTCCTTGCTTTAATATGAACCCCAGCTACAAAAGAAAACAAATGCAACACATTAATTGTATCGTGAAATTTCTGTTGAAAGTTGCGTGATTTTCCAATATTTATGATGATCATTATGTAGCTACTTGTTGAAAGAGTAATTCATTAATATATTGCTACATGTTGTTTGTGTTGTCAGGGAGGATCTGGCTCATAGATTACAAAAGCACGGGCCCCAGTTTCTTATGTCTCTCACTGAAAATGATATCCTTCAATTGGTGGAATTGTTGATAGCAGAGAAGAAATGGTTGGAAGAAAGCCCCTCACAAGCATTTCCTTTTAGGCTAACTCAATCAGTTCAGAGGGCTAAATGATGGGCCAATCTCATGGTGCAAATTCCTTGAGATCTCTCTTTCTAAATAAAACACCACAGTCCAACATGCAGAAGTCATTCAAACATGATGTGGAGATAGATTGTCAGAGTATTCATCATGTTGAGACAAAGATGCAAAGTTGAAGAGTTCCTATTGTTAACGGGACATGAGTTATTCGTTTCACTCATCTATGTTTGTCTATGCTTCTCTATTCATTATGTATTATATTCCTTCTATTTCAGTTCGTATGTCATGGGTTACAGTTGAATAAATTGAGAAGATATTTATTTTATATATTATTTTTTATTGTTGGTTACTCATGGAGTCGGCGTTATTTTTGTTAGTGTATTTACAATTCTAAGTTTACCAAAACGTTTTATCGTGTTAGGCTGCAATTATGCATATATCTTTTGTTGTCTCCAATTATATTGTTTATTTGCTTTAATAAATGTAAACCTACTTTTATAGCCAACTCAAATAAATATTTATTTTTGACTGTGTAAGACATACTTGGTTCATTGGTGGTGATAGTGGCAAGTTTACAATTTTTTTTTTGTGAATGGTGGCAAGTTTACATGTTACAAAGTGCTACAACTTTTTTTGTGCCTTAATCTTTCACTCAAGACAAAAAGTGTGGCATTAATTTTGGGGCCAAAATTTTCTGCGTATCAACTTTTGCCTACCAATAGTTTTCAGGTTTTTTTACTCCCACCATCTTCACTTTATACCCCCACATAAAAGTCAAATCCCGAAATACCTTTAAAAAAACCACTCGGAATCCGATTTGTAAAAATACAAATAGGAATCCTATTTGTATTTTTACAAATCGGATTTATCTCCATGGAGATACATTCGATGCGATTTTTACCCCCACAAAAATACAAATAGGATTTATCTCCATAAGAGATGAATCCGATTTGTATTTTTTTGGGGTTTTTTGAGGTTTCACTTTTATGTAGGGGTATATGGGAAGATGGTGGGGGTACAAAAAAAAATCTGTTTTTTTGTTTTTTTAGTCGAGTTATGTGTTATATATTAGTTGTTGGCTTTATAAACACAACAAGTTAAGTGGTGTAGTGGTAAGATTGTTTGTAGTGGTAATATCCACATATAATATTACATTTTGCAAGTTGTTTTTTTTTTGCAGGGGATAAATGAATAATAACAACATTTGCAGGGGTAACATATATTTAAGCCTAAAAAGAATATGATTTAATATTTAAGCCAACGGGAATGCATATTTTAACTAAAATCTCATTTTCTTTTTTCTTCTTTCTACACCATTATTAAAATTATAAAAAGATACCGACTTTTTTTAAACTTCTTCAAACACGACTATTTTATCAAGTTTTTCCCATTTTTTTTATTACATTTTTACAACTATCAACGTATTTATAATTTCATAGCAAATTATAACAAATACGGTATCATCAGCACTGTATCATGTCTTTTGAATGACATTAAAAATCAGGGAATAAATTGTAGTAGGAAGTTTGACATAGATCTCTCATTATGTTCGCTTGTGCTAGCTAATCATTCATATGCGTATACGTTTTATCAATTGTTCAGGTTCGCATTTGGGGTTAGTTGGAGCACATTCCTCGCATCTCCAGATTATCGTCCCATCACCTTTCTTTTTTTTTGAGATTATCGTCCCATCACCTTTCTGGTGCAGCTTCTCTTGACAATAACTGCAACATATGCAACTTATTAACCATATTTTATAAATATCAAGCAACAAAAATGGTATACAACATCTTAAGCTTAGTTTTATCATGGGATAATAAATGTCAATGTGCCTGGTTCCTTCAACAAACATATAGGCCCATTTTGATGAGCTTATGGAAAACAACTTACGGAGATAAATAAGTTTTCATGTTAACCCATAATTTATCATTAACAAAAGTTATATCTCCATAAGTTATTTTTCCGTAAACTACATTGACAAACTTATAAATAATACAAAAAAGCTTATTTATTTACATAGGCTGTTTTTCATAAGCTCAAAATATGCTCTATCCAAAGGAACCATAGTCTCTGTTCTAGTCATTTGTATAAGGACCAAGCTAATTGATACCGTTGGTTAATTTATAAAGGGACAAAAATTACTGAGAAGTTGATCTTGCAATAGTGATAATCTGAACGATATTTTCTGCAAGTCCTCATGTAAGTGAGAAACAACTGGGAGTGCGCATTCAGACAACTAATGATTACCTATTTAGACACAAAATTTAGCTACAACAAGAATTCTGATAGATATACTAATTTGACAAAAAAGCATAGAGGCAACTTTTTTGGGTGAACAAATTATATAGATTTCAAAATGCAATTACACTTGAATAGAACCCCATCTAATTTATACAAAATCACAATATCGTTGATGAAAGAATAGACAGCATGACAATGAACTTAATTAATGTAAAAATACCTATGCTCAGCACGAACTTTACACTGGATACAATATATAAGCAGTAATGCTATTCTTACAAGGAGTTTGACAAAAATACTGACAGATATACGGTGAGTGTACATACTACCCGTAACTTACAAGCATATTTTATTATATTTATATTTTATGGGTTAAAATTAAAAGATAAAGTAAAAGAAAGAGAAACAACACACAGAAGCTCTCGCAAACGAACGATACCACGACGCCGAAATCCACTGTTTACTCTCTTCCTTTGCGCAACGCTTCCTCTCTTCCTCTGCACGCCCTTCGTTTACTACGTTAGTGTTTGGTTTCACGTCCATCCCATCAAAACGCACGATTATATGACTGTAATCGCTTCTAGCATGTTTGGTTCTTCATCTCGAGTCATTTCCACCGCACGGCAAGGCTGAAAAATCACGGCAGCAATGAAGCAAGGATTTACAGCTTCCACATCCCTCAGAACCGATTCTGCACAATTAATGGTATCTTTTATTTTCATCTCCGCCCTTCCTTGCTCTTAACCCTCTATAATTGCTAACTATTTAATATTTTCATAAACTAAGAGAAGTTGGTGTCTCTTCCCCTAACATTCATCCCAAATTCTTGTTATATAATTCAATTTATGATTTCAAGGAAACCAATTCTAGCAACTAGTTCATTGAAAGTGCAAGATAAGTCATAAGGTGTTTGATGAAATGCCTGTGAAACATTCTTACAATGAAGAAATAAACTTGATGTTTGAATAAATGACCACCTTTTAATTGTTCATTAAGTTCTGAGGCTATCATGCATTTTTTATTCAAAAGATAAAAATCAATTACAAATTCACAATACGTGTATGACTCTTCACCATACTCTGAAGAGAAGGAGATGTCTGTTGTGACTCATATCTACTATCATAAGTTTGGAATTTTGATATATATTCCTGTCATTTCTTTATAGTAAATTAAATGTCTACCCACCTCAATTCAGTGTTTGTTGCATAAGTTTTTTTTCTTAGGGAGAGATATTATAGTTTCAAACACATAAACCAAAGCTTTAACCTTGTTCCTCTGAGTTGCAACCAGTTGACTTGCTATTAGCGTGTAATTTCGACAGGGTTCATTGAAAATGGTCAACAAGGCTTGACTTATATTTCGACAAAGACCAAAGTATTTCGACAGAGAAAATGGTCATGTGCAGGGTAAATTCGACAAGCTTTCGGGGAAGCAAAAGCAAGAAAGAGGAAAATGGACACAAGCTTTCGACAGACAGAAAACAGAGCAGTTATGCGCTGAAGAACTAGCAGTTGGTCGAAAAGAGGAGCGGTTGCTATCATTTTCATAACTGTTTTAGGGCAGTTTCTGCTTAGTATAAATAGTAGTTTCTGAGAAGAAACAATGGTCACAATTTCATATTGCAATTCTCATGCTCTAACTTCTGCATTCAAGAGAAAAACGAGTCAGAGAACAATGTATGATCTTGTGTACCATTCTCTTTCATTTTAATGCAATTTACTTCTGTTTTCTCTTTACCTTTATGTGTTTTACAATTCAAGTCCTTCTTCCCTGAAATATCTTGATTGCTTCGCGCGTAAGGAATCAATTATTTCTTCTTCTTTTCTGTTTAAAACGCAAAACACTGAAGAACATCACATCAAACTAAAAACTCTAAACACAAATGGTCTTAGGATTCACTGGTTGATCCTGCAAGTTAACCAAATTGGAGACCAGCGGTGTTTACCAAAATCCACGGTAAACAAATTGGCACGCCTGGTGGGACATTTGTGTCGAAATATTAGAGTGTTAGTTAACAGAATCTTGGAATATAATTGTTTATGCGCCTGAGGAGTGGTAAATCTTTGTCAAAGATGTCACGTTCTGGCGCAAGTTCTTCGAACGCACAGAGTGGCCCTGAGAATGCGTCTGTCAATGACGCTAATCCAGTAACCGCTATGGGAATAACTGCTCCAATGCCTTCGACAGGCATGATCACAGTTACATCTCCTGTGCTTAATCTTTTACCAACAATGGCCACCACGGTGACCACACGGCCTAATGAAATGGCTTCTATGCCACAAACAATGGGAACGTCTAACCCATATATGACTAGTGGTCATATCCCATTTAGCATGCCTATAGTTGGTCGAAATCTCCCTTATGGTATGCCAACTGGCATGATGGTAGGCTTGCAAACCAATTCATCAACGTGTGCAGATAACATAATGAATGGTGGTTTCTCCCCTATGCATGCCTCTCAAGAGGGCATTTATGGTCGAAATGCCCAGCCCACATTAACTACAGCGTCTGTGTTGGCATTAAGACAACAAATAGATGAGGCCAATCATGATATGGTTAACATGTTAACCCAACAAATTGGTACAGTATTCAACCCTTTGATACGTGAGACCAATAACAGTTACCAAGCATTGGCAACTCAAATGGGTCGAATTGCAGATTTCTTTGGCACTCCAAGAATGCAGAATCAGCCAATACCCCAAGTACAACCTTTGAGGCCTGTAGAAATCCAATTAGAAAGGCCTAACATTGAATTGCCTAGAAATCAGGCACAAGCACAAGTTGTCGAACAACCCTTGCAGGGGATGGTTGAAAACGAGCCTGATATAGTGTTAGTAAATAGAAATCAAAATGCTGATGAAGTAGTCAGGCAAGTGCAACAAAACAATTTTGGAGCGCAGAACAATATAGCTAATCTTGTCGAAACAATTTCAGCCCAGAATGGCCTTAATATAGGAATGCACAGGCCAAATTTCGTGTCGCCATTATCAGAATATATTTTGCAAAGTGAATTGCCAAGGGGTTGGAAAGTCCCTAAATTCACTAAATTTGGTGGAGAAACTAGTGAATCCACCGTCGAACACATTGCTCGTTATTTAACTGAGGCTGGGGATTTAACCCAAAATGAGAATTTAAGAATGAAAATTTTCCCTAATTCTCTAACAAAAAATGCTTTTACTTGGTTTACTACACTACCCCCTCACTCTATGTTTAATTGGAACCAGTTAGAAAAAGCTTTTCACGAGCAATTCTATATTGGACACTCCAAAATTAGTCTCAAAGAATTGGCTAGTGTTCGACGTAAAACGGCAGAGACTGTTGATGACTATCTCAACAGATTTAGACTTCTCAAAGCAAGGTGCTTTACCCAAGTGCCTGAACATGAGTTAGTCGAAATGGCTGCTGGTGGTCTAGATTATTCTATTAGGAAAAAACTAGACACTCAACATTTAAGAGATATGGCCCAATTGGCCGATAGAGTAAGGCAAGTCGAAAGGCTAAAAACTGAGAAATCTAGAACTAGTAGGTTTCATAACAATAAAAAAGACAAAATTGCCTATGTCGAAATTCAAAATGAGGAACAAGAGTACGACATCTCTTACGAGGAAGTCGAAGAGGAGGTCAATGTTGCCGAATTAAAGCCAGGACCTCCATACACTTGTAAATTGCTAAAACCTTCAAATGGTAAAAATCCTGTCGAACCTAAAAACGACAAATTCGTTGCAAAAACTTATACATTTGATGTTTCTAAATGTGACGAAATATTTGACTTGTTAGTTAAGGACGGTCAAATTCTGGTTCCTAAAGGGCTAAAAACACCACCATTAGAACAAAGACAGAAAAGAGGTTTTTGCAAATACCATAATTTTTTGGGTCATAATACCTCTCATTGTGTTCTTTTCAGGGATTTGGTGCAGAAAGCGCTAAATGAAGGAAGGCTCAAATTTGGTGAAAAACCAAAAGCGCCAATGAAGATTGATGCTGATCCCTTGCCTGAAGTCGAGGCATTATACACTGAAATTAGCATCAATATGGTCGAAGCTTCTAGAACCGGGCCTAGGAAGGCTCACATTAAGAGAACTTCACCAATTTCAGAGATGGATATCGAAATGGCTACAGAAGGCCAAGGAAACGACAAGGCCAAACCCGTCTACCCAAAAGCTGAAGAGGATTTGGTGGATTTCCTCAATCGCTGCAAGATAAGTAATTCAGAGGTGATGCTGTGCCCAAGGTGCAGTGCTGTTTTCGACAAGAAAGCTCCTAAAGAACTTGAAGAGTTCAAGCCTCAAATGAAGCGCACGGGTAAGTGGGTGGATAAAAGGCCCAAGTTTGATTTTGCTGACAAGAGAATTCCCTATGGAGGAAAAGGAAAGTTAAGCACTTACGTGCCTCCTTCTTGTACTCCTATCGAAAAGTGGGTACATTCTGGTGGGAAAGGTAAAGGCCTATACCACACTGGGGGCAACGTGATTCATCGAATTAGGCCAAATATGATGGCCAAAGGAAACACAAGTGGTGCTAACCAGAATGAGGCAACTGGAAATAAGAAGTATGCCTACAACAACAACTACAAGGGAAAGAATCCTATGACAAGGACTCAATGGCGAAGATTTCAACGCCAAAAGAAAGTTGATGCTGTTGCTACAGGCAAAGTAGCAATTCCCAAGAACGAGAAAGGTAAGGAAATAGTTTTACCTTCAACTGAAGTGGTTAGGAAACCAGCCACTGAAAGAATCTTCCCTTCTTTGGCTGAGATAAAGAAAGGCTTCAAAGAAGAAGATCTCAAGTTGGAAGAGGAATTGAACTCTTCTTTTGCTGATTCTGAGCATGACTTCGACGTGCTATGTGGTGTCGTTTCAATTTTACCAATTGAATATGATGTGGTGTCTGAAGTCAATGAGGTCGAAGAAGAATTCGACGAAGGTATGGCTTACAAGCCAATATGCTATTATGTGCTGAAGAATGGTTGCATTGAAGAGCAACAAGCTGTGTTTGAAAGGCCGGATTGTGGCATGATGAATCATCTCAAGCCACTATTTATACAAGCCAAAGTCAATAATGTTGGGATCAACAAGGTCCTTGTCGATGGTGGAGCCGCTGTGAATTTAATGCCTCAACACTTGCTAAGTAAAATTGGCAAGTATGATACTGATTTAAGGCCACATAACGTGGTTCTTACCAATTATGAAGGCAAATCTGGCTACTCACTAGGGGCCATTCAGGTCGAATTGGCTGTTGGAAGCATAAAGAGGCCAACTCTATTTATGGTAATACCTTCTAAAGCAAATTACAACTTATTGCTTGGAAGAGAGTGGATTCATGCAGTGGGGGCAATCCCTTCGACTGTACATCAGAGGTTGGTAATTTGGAGAGAAGATGGATTGGTCGAAAATATTGAAGGAGATCAAAGTTACTTCAAGGCTGAAGTAAATACAATAACCAAGCAGACCTTCGACAAACAACTAGCGAACATTGCTCCATGTTCTTCCTCTAATGCTGGATTCATTGAGCAGGATAATGTTATTTCCTCTGTCAACCTCCACCCAAACTATGGTTTCATTTGGGAGAGGCAATACATTGATGATGGAAGTGCAACAAGAGGCTTTGACAAGCCTTCTGGTTGGGATGATTGATGATGATAAAACCCAGTACATGGGAAAGAATTACGGCCTATGTGGCCGAAAATAAAGAAAAAGCAATTCTCGAAGCTGAGTTGCATCACATGGTTGCTTTAACCACAAATGATAGTAACAAAGAAATTATGGTCGAATCACCTAGACTAGACGGTGTCTATGATGATGAACCATTAGGATTTGAGAAAGATCCAATGGGTTCGACCAAGAAGATACAAGCACAAGATCCCTTAGAAGAAATAGATTTGGGAGATGGAAGTGTAAAAAGACCAACATATATCAGTGCAAAAGTCAATAAAGACTTCAAGGTGCAGATAGTCGAATTGCTGAAAGAGTACAAAGACTGTTTTGCTTGGGACTACAATGACATGCCAGGTTTAAAAAGAGAAGTGGTTGAGTTGAAGCTGCCTATTCGACCAGATAAGAAGCCTGTGAAGCAAACCCCAAGGAGATTTGCACCAGAAATCATGTCGAAGATCAAAACAGAGATCGAAAGGTTACTAAAGAGCAAGTTCATCAGAACTGCCAGGTATGTTGATTGGCTTGCTAATATAGTTCCTGTAATTAAGAAAAATGGTACACTTAGAGTTTGCATAGATTTTAGGGATCTAAATAATGCTACTCCCAAAGATCAATATCCAATGCCAGTGGCAGAAATGTTAGTTGATTCCGCAACAGGTTACCAATATTTGAGTATGCTTGATGGGTATTCAGGCTACAACCAAATCTTTATTGCTGAGGAAGATGTTTCAAAGACTGCATTTCGATGCCCGGGGGCGTTAGGTGTTTATGAATGGGTAGTGATGCCATTTGGTTTAAAAAATGCTGGTGCTACGTACCAAAGAGCTATGAATACTATGTTCCATGATTTTATAGAAAATTTTATGCAAGTATACATAGATGACATAGTAGTTAAGTCAGCATCAGAAAGTGGTCATCTAGACCACCTTCGACAATCATTTGAAAGGATGAGAAAATATGGATTGAAAATGAATCCACTAAAATGTGCCTTTTGTGTAAGTGCAGGTGATTTCTTAGGCTTTGTCGTGCACAAAAAAGGCATTGAGATAAATCAAAATAAGACGAAGGCTATCATGGAAACACAACCTCCTTCGACAAAGAAAGAATTACAGTCTTTACTAGGAAAGATCAATTTCCTGAGAAGATTTATATCAAATCTAACTGGCAAGACTCAAGTATTTTCGCCATTACTTCGACTGAAGAATGAAGATGTTTTCAAATGGGAGCCATGCCACCAACAAGCTTTCGACGAAATCAAAGCCTACCTGATGAAGCCACCAATTTTATCGTCTCCAATTAGAAATAGAACAATGAAATTGTATATAGCTGCATCAGAAATGTCAATAGGCAGTATGTTAGCACAAGAGGATGAAAATGGAGTCGAAAGAGCCATATGTTACCTTAGTAGGGTTTTGAATGATGCTGAAACCAGATATCATCCTATTGAAAAACTGTGTTTGTGTTTGTATTTCTCATGTACAAAGTTAAAGCAATATATAAAGCCTATTGATGTTTATGTTTATTCTCATTTTGATATAATTAAACATATGTTATCGAAACCAATTTTGCATAGCAGAATAGGTAAATGGGCATTAGCTTTATCCGAATATTCATTGACATTTCAACCACTAAAGGCTATTAAAGGCCAGGTAGTGGCAGGTTTTATTGCAGACCATTCAGTGGTCGAATTAGCAATTGATTGTGTTCACCTTCGACTTTGGAGGCTATATTTCGATGGCTCAAACCACAAACATGGTACAGGTGTAGGAATGTTAATCATTTCACCAACAGAAATACCAACCAAATACAAGTATAAAATCGAAGAAAGTTGCTCCAACAATGAGGCGGAATACGAAGCCTTAATAGCAGGACTCGAAATTCTGTTAAACTTGGGGGCAAAGCAGGTCGAAATAAGAGGTGATTCTGAATTAGTAATCAAGCAATTAACGAAAGAATACAAGTGCATAAGGGAAAATTTGATTACTTACTTTATTGCTGCCAATGCATTATTGAAACGTTTTGATCACGTTAAAATCGAGCATGTGCCTCGTATTGCAAATCAAGAGGCGAATGATTTGGCACAGCTAGCTTCAGGTTATAAAGTTTCGAAAGAAAACTTAACGGAGCTAATCGAAATTAAAAACAAACTAATTTCGACGAACATGTCACTAGAAACTTTGTCAAGGCAAAAACTTGAGGGGGCAGAGGCCGATTCTTTAGCCTTAAGTCCTAAGCCAAATGAAATTTTTAATGAAAATGAAACTTTTGAAGTTTTTGACAAAGGGTATTGTGACAACGTGTTCGAAGGTTTTGCCATCAACAATTTGTCAAATGATGATTGGCAAAGACAAATTGTTAATTACTTGGAGAATCCCACAGGGATGACTGATAGAAAGATCAAGTATAGAGCTTTAAGTTATGTGATCATGGGCAATGAGTTGTTTAAGAAAACCCCTGAAGGAGTTTTACTCAAGTGTCTTAGTGAAAATGAGGCATACTTGGCAATATCTAATACTCACAGTGGAACTTGTGGAGCTCACCAAGTAGGCCATAAAATGAAATGGCTCTTATTTCGACAAGGTGTCTATTGGCCGACTATGTTAAAAGATTGCATAGAGTTTGCCAAAGGATGTCAAGAATGTCAAAAGCATGCAGGAATACAACATGTACCTGCAAATGAATTGCATTCTATTGTAAAACCTTGGCCATTCAGGGGATGGGCTTTGGAAATAATTGGTGAAATTAAACCAAATTCGTCGAAAGGCCATCGTTTCATATTAGTAGGAATAGATTATTTCACTAAATGGGTGGAAGCTGTTCCTTTAAACAATGTTAATCAAGAAGCAGTAATTAATTTTATTCAAGACCATATATTATATAGATTTGGTGTGCCTGAAACTATCACCACAGATCGAGGTTCAGTTTTTATTGGTCAGAAAATGGTCGAATTTGCTGCTGAAAATGGTTATAAATTGTTAAGTTCGACACCATATTATGCTCAGGCAAATGGTCAAGTTGAAGCAGCCAATAAAATTATTGTTAGTTTGATTAAAAAACATGTTGGGCAAAAACCCAAGAATTGGCATAGGACACTTAACCAAATTTTATGGGCATGTCGAACATCTCCCAAAGAGTCAATCAATAGTACTCCTTTTAAACTTATTTTTGGGCATGATGCAGTATTACCAGCAGAAATTTGTTTTCAATCAATTAGGATTCAAAGACAATCTGAAATCCCATCTGATCATTATTGGAGTATGATGCTAGATGAATTAGTTGATTTAGATGAGGACAGGTTAAATGCATTAGATGTGCTCACAAGGCAAAAGGAAAGAGTAGCTAAGGTGTACAATAAGAAAGTCAAATTGAAGACTTTCGACGTGGGAGACTTAGTTTGGAAAGTCATTTTACCTATGGATCGAAAAGATAGAGTCCTAGGTAAATGGTCCCCAAGTTGGGAAGGACCATTCAAAATTTTACAAGTCTACTCAAACGGCGCATATGAAGTCGAGGAGATTGGCGCTGATGAAAGAATTTTGCGTATAAATGGCAAATACTTGAAAAAGTATAAGCCAACGTTGCAAGAAGTTAAAATAACGCTGGAATAAAGATAAAGAAAGCGTAAGTACGTGGCATTCAAAAGAAGTTGTGATTGCCATATGAGCATTGTTAGAATTATAAGCAGAACGTTGAAGGCCACGTGGTACACCAATATAGGAATAACGCCAACAACATTTAACAGTGATGATGTCAGGTAGGTGAGATATTCCGATCAAGTGTAAAACCTATTTCGACATTGAATTCAAAAATGCTCTTTTTCTTCCTTTGCCTTAAGCTCAGTCGAAAAAGACATTTTTGGGGGGCAATTTGTTAGCCTGTAATTTCGACTGGCTTCATTGAAAATGTTCAACAAGGCTTGACTTATATTTCGACAAAGACCAAAGTATTTCGACAGAGAAAATGGTCATGTGCAGGGTAAATTCGACAAGCTTTCGGGGAAGTAAAAGCAAGAAAGAGGAAAATGGACACAAGCTTTCGACAAACAGAAAACAGAGCAGTTATGCGCTGAAGAACTAGCAGTTGGTCGAAAAGAGGAGCGGTTGCTATCATTTTCATAACTGTTTTAGGGCAGTTTCTGCTTAGTATAAATAGTAGTTTCTGAGAAGAAACAAGGGTCACAATTTCATATTGCAATTCTCACGCTCTAACTTCCGCATTCAAGAGAAAAACGAGTCAGAGAACAATGTATGATCTTGTGTACCATTCTCTTTCATTTTAATGCAATTTACTTCTGTTTTCTCTTTACCTTTATGTGTTTTACAATTCAAGTCCTTCTTCCCTGAAATATCTTGATTGCTTCGCGCGTAAGGAATCAATTATTTCTTCTTCTTTTATGTTTAAAAAGCAAAACACTGAAGAACATCACATCAAACTAAAAACTCTAAACACAAATGGTCTTAGGATTCACTGGTTGATCCTGCAAGTTAACTAAATTGGAGACCAGCGGTGTTTACCAAAATCCATGGTAAACACTTGCTCTTTCCTCAATCACATTATTTAACAAAATATGGTTTAGGTATGTTGGGTATGGTCTGCACACATCTGAGGGTGGTTGTAGGAATGTTGGGGAGTTAAAATGGGTGTTAAATGGTAAGAGGCTTAACTTGTGCTATTGTTGTTGTTACGGGCATTGCACTAAGGAGTAAGGATCTCTTTAAAAGGGATCTCCGTGCTATGCGTTTAAACTTTCAACCTGGTATTTTTCCCAATATTATGTTCATATTTTTCAGGTTGAGGAGTTGCTTGTCTTGTGAAGGACAATCTTCCTTGCAAGCATCTAGTTCTTACAATGGTAGAGATCTTAGTCAACTTTCTTCAGGCTGATGATACATGGTAACATTTATGAGATTGACTTTGAGTGCTGTTTATTCTTAGTTGTAGTTCAAGCAATCGATATGGGTCATGGAAGTTAAAGGTTTAGTTAATAAAACTATTGATGTTGTTCTTGTCTCTAAAAGTAATCTAAAATTAGCTTGGATAAACCTTTCTATTAGCAATTTGGTTAGGACGAAGTTAGACACAAGCTTTCTGTCATGCTTTAAAAATGTCATATATTAGTATCATTTGGTGAGGACGAAGTTAGACACATAATGCTGTCATATATTAGTATCATACAAGGAATAAGGTCATTTAGAAATGCTCAAATTTTATTTGCTAGTTTAATTCTGAATTCATGTTCACTTTATAGGTTAATATTTATCTCCTCATTATAGTTTAGCAATGAATATGACATGGATATAGCTTTCTGTCAGTTGTTTCACTATAAGAGGTAAATCCTGTAGAGGTATTAAGTGTTTAGAATCTATAGATATGCCCTCACATATGCAAATATGGTAGTTTGTGGCAGCTATTCAGAAGATTACTGAGTTGTTCTGGTTTAAATATATTATTATCATTGTCATACCCTAATTTTGTCCGCCTAGGTTTAAAACCCTAATTTTCCGCAAAAATAAATAAATTGAGAAGTGTGGTTTTATTTTGAAGAGTGAAGAGCATTGTGCATGCATTTTTGGGTTTTAAAAGTCATTCTAGGGCTTTTAAATTCATTGTTAGAGTGAAAATGCATTTGTTGTTAAAAAACAAGGTTTTTAGGGCAAAAGGGTATTTTGGTCATTGTCAAAAATAAGATATTTTCTCATCAAGAATCATTGTGCAATTTTAGAGAAATTTATTTGAGGCAAAACATTTTTGGTCATGTATGTATGTATGCGCATGCATGCATACATAGTGCACAAAATTTCAAAAAGGATCAAAAGGGAATATTCTACAAAAAGTTCCAAGATGTGATTTTTATGACATTTTTGGTCATGGTGATCACATAAAATGGCATATTCCTAAGATTCCTAGTATGTGGCCTAAATTGGGTGTATTTTTGTACAATTATCCTAAGAAGAATAATCAAAAATGAAGGGATAATGGAATGGTCATATAATAGTACAATAGTACAAGATGACAACTAGCAAAACTTAGTCACCAAGGAGCCCCCCAATGTCGCCTATCCCTCTCTATTTCTCTCATTTTGTGTTTTCTCAATGTCCTCAATCCATGTGAGCCTCAATCCTAGCCTTTGATTCAAAATTAAAATCAAATCCTAGAGCACAACTAGTGCACAATGACCTAACCACCCTTAAACCTAATTGCTTTCTATATATACCCTATTAACCTCACCTCACAAAGAAAAAAAAGCTCTTGGCCTCATTTTCACTCACACAACCCTAGCACACAACTCCCTCTCCTAATTCCCTCTCTTGGCCGAAATCATATCATCCTCTTCCTCCATCAATTTTTCACTTCTCCTTCACCAAATCACCATTTTTTAACCTCATTTCCATTCCTACTTCATATATCTTCCTTCTCTCCTAATTTAATTCAAGCTTACATCATCAAAGGGCATTTTTAAGCAAGCATTTCGTGGGTTTCATTGAAGTTTGGTGAAGATTCAAGTTGATTTGTGGTCTTGTTCTTCATATTAGTCATTCCTTAGCTTGGATTTGAGGTAAACTTCTTAAAACCTAGCATCATCTTCAACTTTTTTGCATCAAAATGTAGATATCATGTTTCTAATTTTTCATCCTACCATATTCATGCATTTTAGTGTTGTTATATTGTTGATTTGTTGATTGTTGTTAGTGAGAGGTGTCTCAAATATTTTGACAAGCCCTTAGGGAGGCTTGGGTGTTTGAGATTGCTTCTCACCCTTGAATAAATTGTGATTTGTGTTGTTATCATTTTGCTTGTTGCATTTTGTGAAATAAAATTGTGTTAGGAAGCTATGAATGTTTCGCACCTTTAGTATAAAATAGGTTTAATCGAGTTTTGATGCATTTCTTTATGCAATCTTGTTATTGGGGCTTGATTTTGAAGTTCCCATGTCCAAACATGTTGTTTGATTTTGCAAATATTCATTTTTCATGCCTTCTTACTTTCACAAAAATCAAAAAAATATGAATAGTTGTTGATTTTGGTGTTTGATTGCTTGGATCTTGTGAATAAATGTTCCTAAGTCTTGCTAGTGTCATTTGCTTGCTTGATTTGGTTGAATTGTTGAAATAAATTGACGATTAATTTGTGATTTGAGAAAATGAATTTGGGTTTTGGTTCATTTATGGTCCACAAATGATCTTGGGTTATGCTAAGTTGGCAAGAGATAGGTTACTTCAACCTTGATGCCTATGCTTGTAAGCATTTAAAAATTCAATTCCCACTTGATGTGCTTGTGAAATGTGAGCAAAAAGGGGTCTATAAACAATTGAATTTGCGCACATGATTGGTCTCCAATGACCTTGATGCATCCTCAAGTTTAATCATGCTTTCTTTGCTCTTTGAGTTTAATGTAAATTGTTGTTTGAAGCTTGTGAAGTTTTGGCAAAGGATAGGCCACTTAGAGCCTTGATGCATTAAATTGTTGTGGTGCATTAAAATGTTGAATTGGTGTTCACAATTTGCTTGTTTTGATTTCCACCAATTGTTACTCGTTAGTAACTCTCCAAAACATCAAAACCATGTTGCATACAAAGAACAACTTGTTACTCGTTAGTAACGTTCCAACTTCAAAATATTTTTTTGCATTTACATAATCATTGATAAACAACTTCACTTCTTCTCAAAACAATTTCAAACTATTTTTCACAAATTAAAAACTTTGTTGAGGGTAATGCGAAGCCTTTGCTTGCACGATCGTCAATAATGGGGTGCTAGTGGTGATCACTTGGAGTCTTTGCTCAATTGATTATCATGAACACTCATTTTTCAAAAGAACTCTCATTTCACAAATTAAAAACTTTGTTGAGGGTAATGCGAAGCCTTTGCTTGCACGATCGTCAATAATGGGATGCTAGTGGTGATCACTCGAAACCTTTGTTGTTTGATCACTGCGAACATTCAATTTTCACAACTAAAAAATAAAAACCTTTTAACGACAACCGAGAACTACGTAAGCTTTGAATTCTCCATCGCACTGGGAGATACGTAGGAGCGGGTCACATTCCCGTCAAGCACGAAAAATAAAAACCATTTTCTTTTCAAAAAAACAAACCCTTTTCCAAAACAAGGCAATTTCTAAAAACAAAACAATTTTCGAAAACAAGAACTACGTCGCTTTGATTCCTTCCCCAGGATACGTAGGCACGGTGCCCTCCCGTCAAGCGCAAAAGATTAAATTTTCCTTAAGTTTTTTCCATAAAGTAAGGAGAGATAAAGAGAGATAAAAACAAAGCATTTCTTAAATCAACCTTTTAAATCACACGTCAAATCGAGGTTCCCTTTCAGTAGAAAGGATGTGTGGGGTGCTCGTACCTTCCCCATGCATAACCGACCCCCGAACTCAAATCTCGTGGTTCCAAGGACCATTGTCTTTCAAGAAAGGTTTTTTTTCAATGTTTTACCTCTAAAAAAATATTGGTGGCGACTCCAATTCATGTTGTGCGAAGAGAAATCCCTCCAAAGGATTTTTCGGGGTGCAACAATCATTAATACTTGACTTCTTTTTAATTTCAGGGGTGAGTCAAAGGCAGACTACTTATTGTATCAAAAGAGGCTTAAAACAATTTGATGTACTTGGAGACTACTTATTGCGAAGATCATGTAACTAAAAACTGTAGCTGCAAGTGCAGCTCCATTGATCTGTCCTAATCCAGATGTTGATACTGAAGCTGACAACTTCATTAAGAGCTTTAGAGCTGGGTTTAGGATTGCCAGGATAAACTCAATGAAGGAGAAGCGAAGGATTAGAATGGTCCTAAATTGTCGAATTGTCAACTTTGTAGTACTTTTTGTTGTAACTAAACATCTATGTATCCTTCGAGTGGTATTGGTGTAAATGGTGTTAATGCCTTAAAGTTTCGACGAGGTTCATTTTTTGCTACACTTTTTATAGACATTGTGTAACCTCTCATCAAGTTTATATAAATTATTAAAGTTAGGATGAAGACAACATTTTGTGTCCTAAGGCATTTATATTTGTGTTATTACTTGGTGATCTTAAGTATACTGACAATAGATGTCATTTGAACACCCTATGCACATGTGCTTATATTTTTTGGGTCTCAACCCACTCTTTTAGTACCCATTTGTAGTCTCACACAGAAAATGTGAAAATAATTGATTGGTCAATTTAAAAAAAAAAACTTGGGTAATTGTGAATGGAAGCTGGTCTCGCATATTATATTAATTATTATTTTCTAATCCATGTTTCACTTACTTGCGTATAATTATACTGAATCACAAGGAAAAGATAAAAATAACAGGTTGGTTATTTATGAGAAAAACTTGGGTATTTGTGAAGGGGACTTGGCGATCTGATTCAAACTAAGAAATTAGATGCCATAAACTCTATGTATATGGGGTAGATGCCTCACAGTTTATGTAATTGAACAGGTTTGTCAAATTTGCGAAAAACTTACATTACAGGTTGGTCAATAGACCAGTTCACATGAAAATAAATGAAAGTGTGTAGGGGATTTTGATTGAAGTTGAAATGGTGGTAATGATGATGGAAGAGGAGGAAGAGTGATTTCTGGTTCGCACATTTCTCTTTTTCTTTTTTGATTCTGTTCTTGAACGGTGAGAGTTGGAAGAAGAGTGAGTGAAAGTGTGGTTTGAGTGTTCTATGATCATAGTGACGAGGCACAGCGAGTGAGTGTTTTTCTTTATTATTATTTTAGAAACATGGATGATCAAATCCGATCCAACAAATTAAAATTCCGATTTTACTACTTTATTATTATTATTTTATAAATAACAAAATTATTTTTAGAATTTAATTAGGTTTATTTATATTATTTACAAGGGTTGGTTAAGTCATCATAAAAAGTGGGTAATTCAGTTGCGATGTTGGTTATCGTTACTAGATTCCCAAATCATAGGTCAATATAGAGACATAGATGATCAAATCCGACCCAACAATTTAAAATTTTGTTTTCATTTATTATTATTATTATTATTTTATAAATAACAAAATTATTTTTTAAAATTAATTTTAGAATTTAATTAGGTTTATATATATTATTTACAAGGGTTGGTTAAGTCCTCATAAAATTTGGGTAATTCAGTTGAGAGGTTGGTTATCGTTACTAGATTCCCAAATCATAGGTCAATATAGAGACACGGATGATCAAATCTGATACAACAATTTAAAATTATGTTTTTACTACTTTATTATTATTTTATAAAAAACAAAATTAATTTTAGAATTTAATTAGGTTTATATATATTATTTACAAGGGTTGGTTAAGTCCTCATAAAAAGTGGGTAATTCGGTTGCGAGGTTGGTTACAGTTACTAGATTCCCAAATCATAGGTCAATATAGAGACACAGATGTTCAAATCCGATCCAACAATTTAAAATTATGTTTTTATTTATTATTATTATTTTATAAATAAAAATTAATTTTTAAAATTAATTTTAGAGGTTAATTAGGTTTATATATATTATTTTCAAGGGTTGGTTAAGTTGTCATAAAAAGTGGGTAATTCAGTTGCGAGGTTGGTTATTGTTACTAGATTCCAATTTTGTTTTTATTTATTATTATTATTTTATAAATAACAAAATACAATTTTAAAATTAATTTTAGAATTTAATTAGGTTTATATATATTATTTACAAGGGTTGGTTAAGTCTTCATGAAAAGTGGGTAATTCAGTTGTGAGGTTGGTTACTAGATTCCAAAATCATAGGTCACCTAAACTTTAAGGTAACAAAAATAAAGGGTAAAATATGTTTTTGGTCCCTACAAGGTTGGGTCCTTTTAAGATTAGTCCTTACATTAACGAAATAGGCGTTTTGTTCTAAGATGAACTCAATGAAGAAGAAGCAAGGGATTAGAATGGTCTAAATTGTCAAATTATCAACTTTATAGTACTTTTGTTGTAACTAAACACCTATGTATTTTTTTGATTGGTATTGGTGTAAATGGTGTTAATGCCTTAAAGTTGATGTAAATGGTGTAAATGGCTGACGGTTGATGTAAATTTCACAAGGAAAAATATGAAAATAACAAGTTGGTCAGTTTTAATAAGAACCTGGATAACTGTGAAGGGTGTTTGGTGATATGATTCAAACTCATAAATTATATGTCATTTGAACACCTCATGTCATTGTAGTTACATTTATGGGTCCCAACCCACTCCTTTAGTGACCACTTGAAGTCTCTAGTCAGTTTCACAAGGAAAAAATGGAAATAACAGGTTGGCCATTTATAAGTAAAACTTGGTTATTTGTGTAGAGGAGTGGGTTAAATTCACTTTTTTAGAATTTCTTTTATATATTTATTTTTGTTACCTTAAAGTTTATGTGACTTATGATTTGGGAATCTAGTAACCCACCTCACAACTGAATTACCCACTTTTTATGGGGACTTAACCAACCCTTGTAAATAATATATATAAACCTAATTAAATTCTAAAATTAATTTTAAAAATTAATTTTGTTATTTATAAAATAATAATAATAAAGTAGTAAAAACAGAACTTTAAATTGTTGGATTGGATTTCATCATCTGTGTCTCTATATTGACTTATGATTTGGGAATCTAGTAACGGTAACCAACCTCTCAACTGAATTACCCACTTTTTATGA
Organism: Astragalus glycyphyllos; assembly: GCA_963573325.1. NCBI lineage: Eukaryota > Viridiplantae > Streptophyta > Magnoliopsida > Fabales > Fabaceae > Astragalus > Astragalus glycyphyllos. The sequence goes on along the minus strand of OY754307.1, from coordinate 83,661,967 downwards.
TGGCTTAACCAACACTTGTAAATAATATATATAAACCTAATTAAATTCTAAAATTAATTTTAAAAAATATTTTTTTTATTTATAAAATAATAATAAAGTAGTAAAAACAGAATTTTAAATTGTTGGATCGGATTTCATCATCTGTGTCTCTATATTGACCTATGATTTGGGAATCTAGTAACGGTAACCAACCTCGCAACTGAATTACCCACTTTTTATGATGACTTAACCAACACTTGTAAATAATATATATAAACCTAATTAAATTCTAAAATTAATTTTAAAAATTAATTTTTTTATTTATAAAATAATAATAAAGTAGTATAAACAGAATTTTAAATTGTTGGATCAGATTTCATCATCTGTGTCTTTATATTGACCTATGATTTGGGAATCTAGTAACGATAACCAACCTCGCAACTGAATTACCCACTTTTTATGATGACTTAACCAACCCTTGTAAATAATATAAATAAACCTAATTAAATTCTAAAATTAATTTAAAAAAATAATTTTGTTATTTATAAAATAATAATAAAGTAGTAAAATACATAGGTGTGTATATATATACTGCATCCATTTTACTATATTGGTCCTTGGTTTTGCATCTCTTCATATCCTAATTCATATCCCTCTCTTATTTCAATTGCTGGTACTTAAAATCAGTGAGAAAGAATGGCTTGGAACTAGAAAAAATATGCCTTTGTTTACTATCACCTTTTGTAGATAGTTTGCTTGTTTCATGGCTGAAAAGAGACTCCTCAATTGAAGAGTGTAATAAACGAGTATAATATATTTCCAACTCAAAATAGTGGTTAACAATTTGATCTCAAAACTGTGTAATTACAATTCAATGCAAGAGTACAATAACTATTTTTTTTTGTACAAAGCACAATAACACTTTTGTTTACAATTTAATACAAGATCTAAAGTCTTTATTATTATTTCAACTATCTAGATGTGCAAACTGAATTTTCTACATCTTTAACTACAGTTTCTTCATTGAACTCCTAAATCCTAATGCTAATTTTACTTCTCCTTGCCGAGTCAACATTGCACCAAGATCCATGTAGTAACTTCTTTATTTTGGGATGGTTTCTAAGAAGGATGCATCGAAAAGTCTTTCGAAGGAGTGACAGATTCCAAGACTTTAAATCGTGAAGTATTTGTCGAATGAAGTACCCAGAGTTACAAACTATATCTTGTCAAAATTTCGAGAACTTGGTCCTGCACACAAACAAGTATCGTATTATATAATAACCACATTACACCCATCCATAAAAGAAGCAAGCCAATGAAACAAGCAAGAATCATGAAATGATACTATGCTCTTTGGTAATTTCTGATAAAAAATATTCTTCAGTAATTTGTCCCAAAAGTCACAATTTAGAGCAGTTTTTTGCAAATGTTAAAACATTATAAACTCCACAACGCATTGAGATTCATGATTCCACAATTCAACTTCAGTTATGAAACAAAGAAGATAATTAAATGCATAAAACAATGGTCAAAAGTGAGTAGTTTTTGCACAATCATTGCAAAGGATCCAGACTTGTCACGGACTATAACGTCAAATGCATAAAACCTATATCAACTACTAAAGTTCACCATATCTTTCCTCAGTTGGATGAAAAGGGCAATATAAAGATTCAATGGTGATCTCTAGAGAACTGGAAAAATTAAATGGAGAAACACTACCTATTGAGAACTGGTTGGCTATGACATGACAGGTGAGGCTTCAAATAAACTAGGATATGTTGCCAAATCCTTTTGAGATGTTGCCACTCCTGCATAGATATATAATCAAGTTCAAATCAATTCTATGAGTAAGAATGAAAATTGCTATAAAAGGCCCAGATTAACATGTCTCTAAATAAAAACAACTCAACCATTTTAATTGGACTATATCATACCCCGTCTCTCCAAATGGAACTTCTTAAGATGGGAATGAATGTGGATGACCAAAGTTAGTCACTTTCTAGTAATGACCTACAATTTCAAACAGGTCAATTCCCAGAGCACAGTGAAACCCATCCAAGTTCAAAGTTAGTCACTTTCTAGTCCAATATAAGTATAAATGAGTCAAGTTCTTCTGATAGAAAATAAAAACCTATAAGCTTTCTAATAAAGAACAATCACTGCAAACCAAACATTTCTCTAGTGCACCGAAAAACAAGTCTTGACTGTTCAACATGGTGGTAATTAGTTACAATTGAATCACTAGCACAAAACACTTTAGTAATGAATTTTTTACAAGATTTTTTAAAAATAAATTTTGGGACATTTAGGGTTTCTGCAATCAGTGAAATTAGGGATAAGTTAAGGAAAACAATACAAATTACCTGAGTAGAAAAAGGTTGCGGAGGAGAAGAACTGCATAAGTGGCGGAGAGACGGCGGCAAACGGCGGAGACGAAAGTGGAGAGGGGAGGGAGCGAGCAGATAGGAGGCGCGAGGGAGAAGACTGGAGGTGAGGGTTTGCGACGAGAGAGTCGAGAGGTGGAGAAAATTCTGCGTTGTGCGTTATTGAGATTGGGTGGAGACGAGAGAGAGAGAGAGAGAGTCGAGAGGGAGAGGTTCTGCGTTCTGCTGAGAGAGTGGAGTGGAGAGGAGAGAGAAAGGGTTTTGCTATTTTGGGTTTTTGTGTTTCCAATTATTTTAACATATAACTAATTATTTTTATTATTATATAAAACTAATTATTTAATCAAAAGTACGGTACCATATATTGATCCGTATTTTTGTCAGTATATTTGTCAATTAATTTGTCAAGATAGCATTATTGATATATAAGGTGTTTCACCGCATATTAGACAAATATATATTTATCTGGGAAGATGATTGAAACCATTATAAAAATACATTCTAATATTAGGCCATGAAAAAAGCTATCAGTTGACATAAAAAGGGAACTATTGCTATCAATCGCCACAAGTAAAATCTCACTTTAAGCTAAAAGAAACATTTCGACCAAAAAAAAAAAGCTAAAAGAAACACTAGAAATGCATAGCTCAATAATACATTCTAAAGCGATTTTTTTTATTCTTGAAAACGTGTCAAGGAAATTATCAACATTTAGCTCAATAATATAATATAATTGGGAAAGAGACAACCTATGTGTTGAATAGTGAATATAGAATTACAAAGGGAAGCCACATTTACATCAATGTCATAGAAGAGGCAATGTTTAAGATAGTAATCGTTTTCAGGCTTCAAGATACTAATTGAAATCGTGAAAAGAGTTCGACGTAGAGATAAATTAATAAAGAAACAAGGGTTAAATTAATTAACAATTAACAAATAATATAAAAAGAATGGGGTCTACCTTTTTGGCGGGAAGGTCGTGCGGTTTACCCAGTGTCGGTTTCTAGCCACCTTCTAACTTCTCACCAAACCGCTAGTACTACACGTTAATCATTACACTGCAGATCAATTTGGCATTGCATTTAACGCACGTTTTTTTGACAGCTTTTTTGGTTACTGTTATGGATTGGCTTTTTGCCATATACACCCACTTTTTTGGCATCTATTCACACCCCCTGTAGGCCCAATGTCAATAGGGTCCAACCCAAACATCAAGGGCTCAGATCAAACCCCCAGATCGGACGGACCTGATTCATTGGAATCAACCCCACCCCACTCTATAAATACAACATTCATTGCCTCATTAAAGGTAAGCATTCTCTTATTCATCACTTCGCTAAGACTATCCCACTGACTTTAGCATCGGAGTGACTTTGCAGGTACAACACCAGCAGGATCGGATACGATCATTGATTAAGGATATCAACCACTAACTACCTCGGACCGCTCTTCACGGTCGGAAGTACAGTGCAAAATATTGGCGACCACAGTGGGAGGTCTCAGAACCAAGATCTTCTCCCCTCGCCTTAATCAATGACGACTCGAAATCTTCGTTCCAAGGCAAACAGCCACACAGTGGGAATCCATCCCGACCCTATCCTGAGACCGGTCATGCCCCATTTGGCCGAACCTCAGGCAACCCCGGACGGATTCGTTCAGAACCTTCCAAACTCCGATCAAGGGCGAGCCCAACATCAAATTCCGGACCTCGTTTTGGTACCCGGAAGCTCCGCAAGGAACCACGTACCTCCTCAAAATCCACTTTCTATCCCGGCCGATGCTGTCCAACAGCTCGTCCTACTGCTCAATCGACATGAAGTGGCAAACCAAGAGAGGAGTTACCGATTTACGGATCTTGAAGCACAGGTGGCGGAGCTCCGAGCTCGGAATATTCCGGGTCAGGTCTCGCCCGACCGAGATTCCCCCGAAAGAAGAAATCCGGCTCGAAAGCGCCATCGATCTCCCCCCAGAAGGCGACACTACCATCGCTCTCCTCCTCGTAGGCTCGAAAGGAAAGTTTCCTGTTCGCCATGCGTCGGTAGGGCAGACGCCGATTCTTCACCCGAAGTTCATTCTTCTCTGGCATCCTCTTCTCCTAGGCAACGATCGAGGAATAGAGAATATTCACCTCAAGGATATCGCCCTCATAACCGCAGGCACCTGCACCATCGGCACCGATCTCCGCCGCAGGATCAAACAAACGAGCACAAAGGCCCTTTTACGGAAAAAATCGACCGTTACCCGGTGCCCAGATATCTCGAAAAACCTCCAGAAGGATTGAAGACCTACGACGGAACGGGCGACCCAGACAGACATTTGAGTTACTTTGACACAGTAATGCAGTATCGGAATGTCCCAGTAGAAATGAAATGCCGAATTGTCCCCCTAACATTGGAAAAAATAGCATCAGAATGGTTTGAGACCCTCAAATCAAACACAATCTCCTCCTGGGACCAACTGGCCAAATTATTCTCAGCTAATTTTTCCCATTCCAAAAGCAAGCCAAAAAACAAAAACATCTTAGCTTCCATCAACCAAGGGAGCTCCGAATCTTTAAGAGAATACATAGAAAGATTTAATAAAGAAGCAGTTCAAGTTCGAAACCTCGACGATTCTTTCCGAGTTTACTTTATGGGGATGGGCTTACGCCCTGGGAGCCCATTCAAGAAACACATAAATACTTGGGAACCAGAAAACCTCCAACATTTCCTTCAACTATCCCAGTGTTTCATCAATGAAGAAGAAAGTACCATGACCGGAAAAGAACAACACCTCCAAAGGTAAGGTTCGGAGGATTTCCTTTTCGTCCAAAGTCTCCAATTTGAAAGCACCTGTGCCGGTCTTGGCTTTGATACGGCGTTGCAGTGGTTGGTGTCATGTCCGTTGCTTTGGTGTCATGTCCGTTGCTCCGGTGATATCGACAATATTTATTGGATCGTTGACCAGGTCTTTGGGTGAGTGATTTTGGGAATTTCTCGTCTCTAAACTCTGTGTTCCAGCACTCGCCCAATATCTGGGACTGATCGACGTTGAGTTCGGTATAGAATTAATGACGATTTCGAGGTCGGGATCCCTGTTACCTCGGCCGCCACCCCTTTGTAATGCACGCACTTACCTTTTTCGATCCCATCAAAAATATAAGTGTTGCCTTTCTTATCTCAACAAAATCAGAAAGCAAAATATGACCGCCTAAATGTCTCCTTCTTCAGAAGAAACTCTTGGACCGATCTCATAAGATCTCCATACGTGGCCAAAGCAGTCGCAACCCTTAGGGGCGAGTTCAATCCGGGCCGAGTCCTGGTAAACTGCCCAAAAGGTACGAAAGGTCCTTTAAGGATTTCTCCTTAAATCGATCATTGGCCTTAGTAGCCAAGAACCCTAATGGACGAGTTAAATCTGGGCCGAGTCCTGGTAAACTGTCCTTAGGCCCGATCTTACGAGGGTTCTCAACAGGTCTTCTCTAAAATCGTTTGAAGAGCTCCTCTCAAACCTTTTTAAAACCTACGAGAATTCTCAACAGGTCTTCTCTAAATCGTTTGAAGAGCTCCTCTCAAACCTTTTACTACCTGCGTTCCACGCTTATGATTTTTGATCCAATCAAAATTATGATCGGAACCGCGTAACTACCTGCGTTCCACGCTTATGATCGGAACAGCGTAACTACCTGCGTTCCACGCTTATGATTTTTGATCCAATCAAAATCATGATCGGAACCGCGTAACTACCTATGTTCCACGCTTATGATCGGAACAGCGTAACTACCTGCGTTCCACGCTTATGATTTTTGATCCAATCAAAATCATGATCGGAACCGCGTAACTACCTACGTTCCACGCTTATGATCGGAACCGCGTAACTACCTGCGTTTCACGCTCACATCAATAGCTTTCAACGCACGCTCACACCTACCAAAGCGTCACCATCATTAGCCGCCATTGGGAAACGCGCTCTGACAGACGCAATAAATGCAAATGCGCCAATTCAAAATTTCAAATTTATTATGATCGGCGAAAACTTCGTCACCATCAGAGACCAAGTTTTAACATCGGCGAAAACTTCGTCACCATCAGAGACCAAGTTTTAACGTCGGTAAAACTTCGCCACTATCAGAAACTATGTTTAAACATCGGTAAAAAGAAAGCTTCATATCCGAACAAGTCAAGATCGCCTCTAAAGACGACCTGACTTGGGGGGCAACTGTTATGGATTGGCTTTTTGCCATATACACCCCCTTTTTTGGCATCTATTCACACCCCCTGTAGGCCCAATGTCAATAGGGTCCAACCCAAACATCAAGGGTTCAGATCAAACCCCCAGATCGGACGGACCTGATTCATTGGAATCAACCCCACCCCACTCTATAAATACAACATTCATTGCCTCATTAAAGGTAAGCATTCTCTTATTCATCACTTCGCTAAGACTATCCCACTGACTTTAGCATCGGAGTGACTTTGCAGGTACAACACCAGCAGGATCGGATACGATCATTGATTAAGGATATCAACCACTAACTACCTCGGACCGCTCTTCACGGTCGGAAGTACAGTGCAGAACACTTACAAAACAGAAATTTTTTGACAGCTCTTAACACGCGTCAGTGAAATGTTCTTTTATCCTTTCTTTTTTTAGTAAATATAATATGTGGTGGCTTTTAGAGTGAGAATAAAATATAAAATTGCATGAGTGACTGAAATTTCATATCATAACTAAGTATATTAGGATGCTGGGATTGCATTTTATATTAAATTTTAGCCCCAAAAAAAACAAATAGCAACATATAATAGTAGATAATTTTTTGTTAAAGAAATAGTAGATATTATTTCTTCTCTTTGTAGGTTTTTTATTTATTTTATAATCTCTTCTCTTTGTAGGGTGTTTTAAGGGTGAGAGAGGAAATCAAATCTCTTTAACCACTAAAATTGACTATAGGATAATGAATATTGTGTAAAATACTATGATTGGTTAAGATTAAATCAACGAGTATTAAATCTTTACCGTTAATTAATTTTTATACTACATCTTATAATATTTAACGGTTTACCGGGGATTTGATTTGAGTACCACAAAAATAATAGTAGATATCTTTTCATCCCTAACCAATGGCCTTGGACACTTAGACTTTGTTAACTCATTGCATTTGTGTGGTATTTCCATCCTTTTTCTTTATACCTTAGACTTACATCTTAGCACCAAAATAAACATCATTATAGTCCACATAAGATTTTAAACTATAATCTATGTTGGCAACAAAAGTTGGTCTAGTTGGTAAGTATTCGACAAACATCCCACAAAAACATAGATTCGAATCCCGTTGTCGATGTAAGGACTTGGTTGATTTGTTAATAGGTAATATGCAAGTACCCTGACAAACATAACAGAAGCTCTATAAGAATAGAAGGGGTTTGATGAACTACTTTCCAAAGTTTTGTTGGTGACATCTGATAGACTATTAACTTCTTACGTGCTCTTTAATTATCATTTTTTTCTTCATTTGACATACTAAAAATAGCACATAAAAGGTTACAAGCAAAGCTGAAATATCACCCATAGTAAAGGCAATTCCAAAAACTACAGAAGCTCATAACAGACAAAATTTTAATTTTTTTTGATAATGTGTACCTATTGTATATAAGTTGACTAATATTCACACAAAAAATGCTTAACAAAAGGAGTGGGATTCTTGTGGCCTGACTCTACAAGCAGACCACTTCAATCAGTATCATACTAAAATAAATGTACAAATCCTCAAAACATGTCAAAAAGGTTTGGCATCTAACATGAATTCAGCTGCTATGAGCATATTTCTAGCTGAGCAAGTTCTGGCCTTGAAACTGCATTATGAATGTGTCCATTTTCACCAAGCAAAGCCATTATATGGAAAGGCAAATCCAAAGAGCTTTGAATTTCAGGAACTTGCTATCTTGCACTAACAAAGCCATGATAGTGTTTCTAAAGCCTAACAGGAAATCCAAAGTTGTGAAATGTTTTGATAGTTCCATCACAACCAGCTGCAACAATTGATTGTCCCCATGTTTCTGGTACACAATTGTCATACCTTGGATCTTTGAGACAAAGCTCCTCGTGATCGAATTCAAATTCTGCAAGAGGTAAATCCCAGCTAGGAAGCTTCTCCTCAGGCCATGTCATAGAACCTCGGCATGAACCATCGATGGAGAACCAACTGCCAAAAGAAAAACGTTCCGACTCTCTACAACAAGGAGAAGTCTCTAATTGGAGTTGCTTTTCCGCGGAATAGTTAGCAACATTGTCGCCTGAACAACTGCGTTCTGCACTCATGCCCGACCAAGGTATTGCAACAGTAACCCCCTCGGAGGAAAAGTACTCGCAGGAATTCCCAGATTTCTTTTGTTTGGAAGAAGTATTTCCCGAGTCGTTGAAGTTCCAAATATACACACGAGAATCGCCTCCAACTGATACTATATGTTTTCCACTTGATGTGAATGAACCAGACATCTGACTTCCTGACTTTGGAAGGCCTGCATTTAGTGATATAATAAACCAACTTAGAATATTCCAAGTAGAGCAAGTGTCAATAATATAAATAGTGGAAACAATTATCTTATATTTATCAATGTTCTACTAGTGAGTTTAGCATTCATACCACTTAGTTAATAAAGCAAAAATTCAGATATCAGATAAGGAATAAGGAATACACATTTAAAAGACTGGTAATATAAAATCTTTTTGCCATGCCAATTAAACAATCTTAATATAAAATTACTAGTTTCTCTCTTACACTTGATGCTCTATACCTTTATATGTCTGAACAAATTCAACGCCTTCCAATATTCTAACTTTGGAATCTTCTGAAGTGATCATAACTCTCTGATGGTTTTTCTGGGAAAACTGCAATGGAAAAACGGTTTTGTTAACTAAAGGAAGCAAAAATGCATTACTTTTTGGCAGTGAGGAAGTTCAAGAATAAAAACCTGAATGCCAGTAATCTTGTTGCCATATGTTCTCTTCTTTCCATTGACACAAATCTGCGCCTCAAGCTCAAAATGTTTGCCTATAAATAACCATAAAATCCAATTTAGGCATTCCTTTTAATTTATGTTAATTTTCTTGTTGCTTATAGTAATGGACAAGTAAATACCTGAAGCAACATAAAATCGGCAAGTGCCCGAGAGCGAACCAACTACGAACCCCTGCATAGATAAAAGACAATAGGCTCAAAATCTTACAGAGAAAAGTTACCAGAAATAAAAGACAGTTTTGAAAAGATTCATAACATACCTTTCCATCTGGCTGGTAACTTACGGCACTTACGACATCGCGTATGTCAGCCCAGTCAACAACTCGCTCTTCATGCACTCCCCATATTCGAACTTTACCATCTATGGAGCCAGTGATGAAGTAATTTTCATCAACTGGGTTGAATTGAATGCATGTTACTGCTTCCAATAGAAGAAGATACACAATTATGATCATACTTGTGAGATAAATATCAGCTAATACATCACATCCTAGCAAATTAAGAAAATGAAGCAAGCATATGCTGCAAATATATTAATAAAGATTAAAAGGCCTGGTGCTCTAATACTTACCATAATTGCTGTGACGGAAAACTCGTAAACATTGATCGCAACCAATTTTCCACATTCGAACAGTTTTATCCATGGAAGAGGAAAGAAGGATCTGCAACAAGTACTTCAGTTCAGATTTCATTTCAAAAGCAGAACAAATAGAGTTTATTTCATAATTGCAGGATAAAAATACCAAACTCACATCTGAATTAGACCAAGCCAAATCCATAACATCACTGGAATGGCCATATAACACTTGCAAGGGAGATTCCTCAATTTTGAGAATATTATTTGGAAGAACAATGGGGGACTGACTCGAGTGTCTCATCGGAGAACAAGTATCTTGTTTCACTTTACTAAATGCACTGTCTTCTGCAGCAAAGCAAATACTAGAAGTATTCAGTGATGACACACGCCATATGCGTACAACGCCATCTTCACCTCCAGTAGCTAGATACTGTCCATTAGGACTAAATTTCATAGTCCAAATTAACCCTTCGTGTGCTCTAATCTCTTGTCCAATATACATCGCGCTGAACTCCTTCCACCTCTTTTTATTGTGTCTAACATTTATCCTTCGCGATTTCTTTCTCCCCGAATTCAATTTCGATCTGACTTTCCCTCTGTTTACAAAGTGCTTCCACCACTTATTCCTTTTCTTTTTAACAACATCAATAACCTGAAATTCTTCTAGAGCCTCAGCTTCTCTATGCCTAAGCTCATTTACACTTCCATCTGGTTTATCATTGTTGCAGCTGCTAAATTCATCAAACAAAACTTGTTCCTCGGAAGTTGGTTCTCTTCCTGAGAGAAGTAACTTCTGAGGACCTTGTTCAGTTGAGATAGTTCCACTGAAATCCCTGACCCTCTCCTCAATCCCCAATTCAACTACTGATGAGAAATCACAGCACATAATCTTGTCTTCACTAGAACAAAAGTTTGAAGAAGCATCAACCAAACCCATCCCCTGCAGAAATCTTTCCCTTCTTTCCTTAACACTAAGAGGCTCATTCACCCAAATCTCATAACCATGATCTTGTTTTGTCAAAAGAGAATCTTGTGTAGGTGACAAACAATCCACAGAATCAAAGAACAGATCATTATCTCCTTCATCAGAGATCAGCATAGCTTATGTAGTTAGATACAAAAGTCCCAAACCTTTCCACTCTCACAAGACCTTAAATATGAACAAAGGCTCACCCTCAATGGAATAAAAAATGTTAGCAGGGACCAAGTACGAGGAACTAAGAAGAAGCCCCAGAAAAGAACCAATGACAAGAGTTGTTTGCATGTTGGAAACCCTCATCACCAGGATATCAATAGTTAAAACTAAGAATAATAAACTATTACCCCAAACCCCAATAACAAACTATAGAATAGAATAACCAAATACAAAATCATAAACACAAAAATAAATTAAAAAAGCAAAAGAATAGTACCCGTGTGAGAGAGTTGAACTGGAAAATTAAGCAAAGAGACACAAAAAAATTCAAAACAAGAAGCACCGACCTTTCCAGTAATTGTGGGTAGAGAAACAAGTCAAGGGTCATATAAGAACACAAAGTGCAGTGAATGGAAGGTGATGTGAGAGTGGCAAGGTTCAAGACACGAGAAATTGGCGGAGGAAGGAAGGGAAGAAAAAAAGGAATTGAGATTGTTTCGTGTCGCCAAGAAAAGAAACCAAGCCTCGAGATATGGGGATTGTAGAAAGAAAGAGAGCCGCACGCACGAGCGACAAACACGAGCGGCGCGGCTCAGGAAACAAGACACACCACTACTACTACTGCTGCAACAACCACCACTCTATAACTTCATCATCATCATGCTTTTCTTTTCTTTCTTCTTTGTAATTGTAGTAGTTCTATTCTAGTTCTAGTAGTAATCCCCACCTATCGCTTTCTCCTTCTGTCTGATAATAACTAACCAAAAAGAAAGAGAGAGAGAATTTCACTCATTAATTTAATTACTAATCAATCTTAATCATCAATCAGTGCCACAACACAATATTTAATTTTAAAAGAATAACAACGTGTCCGTATCAATAAGATTCTCAAAAAAATTACAGACAGACAACAACGCTGTCTAAATAAAAACCTGGGATTAAAATTCGGACCATTCAACAGATCATGTTGTAATTCTAGTTTTTCGCTTTTGAAGTTTGGCTAGTGTTTGTTTGTTAAGGGAAGTAATAAATAATACAGCGTGGTACGAATTAATTATTAATTAATTTAAAAAACTCACGGCCAGATGTACTCTATGATTGATTTGATGAGTCATAGCCTCGTTTTTTACAAGTAAGCGCATTAATTAATGGGCGTTACACATAATTAAAATTAAAATTGAAAATTAGTGGTAGTGGAAGTAATTAATTGTGGTACTAGAAGTGATAGGGAGAAGTAGTACTGGGGCTAGAGAAATGGGCTTTTAGTGTTGCTAGAGAAAGCGATGAGTCGAAAAGCTAGAGGGCTAAGAAAGCTAGGTGTCCACTTTGAAGCATCGTAGGGCTCCTTAATACAGCAAAACATTATACACCGACTATCTTACACTGCAATGCAGTTTCAGATTTTTAATTTCTTGGGTACCGTGTTTCAGTGTAATGTTTTGCTTCTTGCATTTAATGAATTCAATGGTGCTACCTGAGTGCTAGCTACCTCTGGTTTTTTCTCTTGTGAGTGGGTTTCTTGGTACTGTAGTAGTAGTATGATAGATAGCATAGGCTTAGTTGGCATTTAACCCAAGCAATGAAATCAATCACAACGAAAATGTCTTGTTGTGGTGTGGTGGGAATACAATTACATACAATGAGTTGAGATTACCAAACGGGTCACAACAAAAGATAAAGGAAAGTGTGACAACTACTTCTTCTACATGGACTAAAGTTCAACTCGATGACCTAGTCTTTTGGGTTGAGTTGAGCTTGTTAAATAGAGGTTCAACAAAAATTGGGTTGTTTTCGGCCCAACCTAGTTAGCTATAAGCAAGTATCAACCTGTTTTTTTTAAATATATTTATTGTGATTTCGTTTGACAGCAAGATCGACCTATTGTCCCAGTGTTTAGGATTGGGCTAGCCATCCCAACATGCTTTTGTGTTTTGGTCTATTGGATTGGGCTAGACTAGATCGGATTGCCCAGTTTAACAATTCTAGATAGGACTCATATGTAAGTCGAATAGGCACGCAATGAGCGAAAAAGCTATCGCTGAATGAGGGGGTGCATATAACAAGACACGAGGGGGTGTTCGTTTCAAGTCTAGGATAAGAATTCCTTGGAATTCACGTGTCAAGAATGAGTATTCTTGTGTTTGTTACAAGTTTGAAAAGAATTATTCCCAAGTATAAATATTCTTAGGAGTTGAAAAACTTCCAACAACCTCTATCATTCCCATGAAAATATTCTCATGGAAAAGGTTGAGAATAAGGATTTCCAAGAGGATTAAGTGAAAATTTAACATTAATTAAAAACTATTTTAATTTCTATAACTATTTTATTCTTTGGAATGTTGAAAGGTTTACCAAATACATTTTTTAGAAAAAACATGAGATTAATAATATTCGTATCACTATTTCATCGGAATGTTATTTTCGGGCGGGAGTAAGTTTATGTAACTTGAAACAAACGTCTCAAAAAAGAATTTTATTTTATTTTATAGATTCAATATTGAATGTCAATGACACATGGGAAGGACCTTTCTCTCTTAGTCTTATTATTACCGCTTTATATCAACCCGAGCTATCACTTCTGTGAAAGCCAATCACGATTTTGACCTTTTCTGCAAAAGAGATTATACAACGAGAAAAGAAAAAGAGAAACTTCTTTACAAATTGGCTTGTCCTTCTGAGTGGATTTTTTAGGAACAAGTCACAACCAGAAACTCACGTGACTCAGTTGATGCAACCCAGACACAGAGATAGAAATAGGGGACCCATCCTCATCCATTTTCAAGCACCGCAAATACCTTCTTCTTCATCTCCTCACTCACAATAGTGAAATGGAATAAAAGATGGTAATAACATGCGTCTTAGGAAATAAAATTGGTTAAAATAATAAAGTATAAGTGATAAGATGTATCATACATAGTATACATCATTATCAGGAATTAGCATCTATCGAACCTTCCAAAAATTGACCCTTTCCTTCTCTATTTACACAACTTTATAATACTTCCTCCGTCTCATATTAAGTGTTATTTAATGTTATTTGCGGGTATTAAGAAAATGATTGGATCTACTAAATTTTATAGTAAAAAGTGGAAGGACTAAAACACCATTGCACTTTTCTTGGTTGGTGCAAAGGCACGTTTTTGATATTTTAAAGTAAGGGTATTGTTCGAAAGTAATAATAAATGTTCTATTGAGATTCTAAAGTGAAGATAATTTGAGACAAAGAAAAATGACAAACAGAACACTTAATATGAGACGGAGGGAGTACTACGTTTCATTTCGCTATTTCTTTTCCATATTTATATATCATCCACACGATCAAAAAATTCCTGTATGAGTATGGATTCTTAAAATATACTTCTTATTTGGGAAAAAGACACTATTTTACGATGCAATAATTTGTCACGACTGATTACAAAAATTATATTGTATTTTTGTATCTCAAATTGTACATATTGTATTTTTGTATTCTTGAATATTTTTAATCGCAGATATGCATCAGCATTGCATACAAATTTACAATGGAGCTGTATCTTATGTGAATTATTAGGCGTTTGGCAATGAGTCAATGACAATCATTACTTTTAATTTTCCTAGCTACTAAATATCTCTCTGGTCGCATTCACTTTCTCATTCTGCTTTACAATAATGCTTCATATAAATCACAAAGTAAGAATCTTTTTTTTTTTTTTTTTCTTAAATACAGTTTTGGTCCCCCAAGTATCACCAACTCACGATTTTGATCCCCAAGTTTTAATTTCACGAATTTGATCCTCTAAGTTTCCCAATTTGTAAAATCAGGGTCCCCCACTAATTAATCTGGTTAAATTGATATTGACCTGTCGCCAGTTAACCTACGTGGCAGCCACGCTGGCATGCCAAAGTGGATTAAAATTAAAAAAACAATTTTATGTTTTCTTTTTAATTATTAATGTGCCTATTTTGTGAAGTTATTTATGAGGGATGTTATTTTATAGATTTTATTTATGAATTAATAATTAAAAAGAAAACATAAATTCGTTTTTTTTAATTTTAATTCACTTTAGAATGCCAGCGTGGCTGCCACGTAGGTTAACTGGCAACAGGTCAACATCAATTTTGACCAGATTAATTAGTGGGGGACCTTGATTTTACAAATTCGGAAACTTGAGGGATCAAATTCGTGAAATTAAAACTTGGGGGATCAAAATCGTGAATTGGTGATACTTAGGGGACCAAAACTGTATTTAAGCCTTTTTTTTTTTAAAGAAAGATAAGTTGCACTTCTAGAGATTTCCGTTGCATAATCTCATTTTTCACAGCAATTAAACAAATAATCAACACACCATGAAATTGACACAAATAGTTTCTCAAAGCCACAGAAATTTTCATTCATAAATATTCGTATATTCAAAAAAAATGACAGAATCAGTATGGAAATTAAAAAGCATAACAAGAAGGAATAGGAGTTGTGCACTAACCTCAAATAAGACCTCAAGCCTTCAATCCCTTTGCAAAATTATTTTCAAAACGCACATAGCAAAGTGGTGCATGAATAATTGATGTATTCTTATATATATATATATATATATATATATATATATATATATATATATATATATATTCTTGTGTATTTTTAAGTAATGTGCATGGGTGGAGTGTGGGTGTTTTTTTCTGTAATAACTTTTTTTTTGACACAGTAATAATTTTTTATTTATAAAAGTACGTTAATTGCACTTTTCTTCTTTGGTTTCGACTGTGCTATTTTGGCTCATCTAGTTTTTTTTGGAGTAATTTTACTCCTTCATCTAGGTTTTTTTTTTTTGAAAATTTTACTCCTTCGAATTTTAAATTATTACAATTAAGCCTATTCACCCATTTTCTTTACTTAAGCGTGACTTTGATTTGCTAAAGATTGATTTGCCAAAGAATAAGAGGGAGCAATGGACTGAACAAAGACTCAATTTCTTGTACCCACCAAATCATGATACAACTTTTTGTTCTGGTACAAACTATCTAAGGGCCCGTTCGGGGTGGTTGTGAGTTTCTGGTTTTGAAAGTCAATTTCAAAACCAAAACCTGTTCGTGTAAAATGGGGCTGAGTTGGTTTTTTTATTAATTTCAAAATAGATTTCCATCAAAATTCAAAATCACGAAAATAAGTTTGTATAATTTTTGGATTGACAGTGGTCAGAAGTGGTGGTTGACAGTGGTGGACGATGGTCATAGACTCATAGTGGGTTGACTCATTGTGGATTGTATAAGTTGGTTTCAAAATTCAAAATTAATGTCATAAAATCATTGATCAAACAATAGATAGAGTTTAACTCCTCTAATGTACTTGTTGTGTTAAATAAAAGTGATTGTGACCCATACAAAAAATAATATTTATTATATTTATGGTATGTATCATTTTCTCTTTTACATTTTTTACATTTGTTTTGATACAATTTACTTATTTAGTTGTTTTTACTTGACAGAATAAGTATTTAACCCTTGTAAAATCTTCTATTGATATAGTTCTTTAGGGCTCGTTTGAGGTAGTTGTGAGTTTCTGATTTTTGGTTTTAAAAGTCAATTTCAAAACCAAAATATGTTCGTGTAAAATGGGGTTGAGTTTATTTTTTTCTTAATTTCAAAACAGTTTTCCATCAAAACTCTAAACCACAAAAATCTGTTTTATAATTTTTGTTTCTGTTTTTATTTCATCAACCTCTAATCATTAATATATCTAATCACCACCAACTACCACTCCGACCATCGCCAACCACCATCAACTACCACTCCGACCACTGTCAACCACCACTCTGACCACCGTCGCCCACCACTTTGACCACCACCAACCACCACTGCAACCACTGTCAAGCACCACTTTGACCACCACCGCCAACCACCACCGACCACTGCCAACCACCATCAATCACCATTCTGACCACCGTCTTCCACCATCAACCACCACTCTCATCACCGTCGACCATTATTAACCACCACTCTGAATACCACCGACCACCACTCCGGCCATCGTTTTCCACCACTTTGACCACCATCAACCACCACTCTGACTATCGTCCACCACAGTCAACCACCATTTTGACCATCTCCAACCACCACTTCGACCACTGTCGGCCGCCATCAACCACCACTTTGGCCACCATCACAATCACCACTTCTGACCACCGCCAACAATCACTCTAACCATCTTCAACCACCACTCTGACCATCGCCAACCACCACTTTATTCCCACTATGAGTCTATGACCATCGTCCACCACTGTCAATCACCACTTTAACCTTCACCACCCCCCTCTGACCACCATCAACCACCACTTGGACCACCACTTCGACCACCGCAAACCACCACTTTATGTCTATTTTTGAAATTGATTTTGATTTTTGAAAATTTCTTAACTGAAAACTGAATTTGGTTTTCGAAAATTTTAAAACTCAAAACAGAAACTGTTTTTGGTTTTTGGAAATTTCAAAACAGAAAATAGAAAACCACCCCGAACGGGGCCTAACATTCTAAAATACCTTTTTTATTTTCTACTTAAAAAATCGGCTAAAATGCATTTTTGGTCCTTTAGGTTATTTTAAAATTTGGTTTCGGTCCTTTAAGTATTTTCCTAACTTGGTCATTTATGTTTCAAATTTGTTAAACATAATTTTTTTGTGTGGATATTCTGTCTATCTGAGTCAAAAATTGTTGATGTATTTGTTATGTGCTTATGTGGCACACATAACAGCTAGTTTGACGTGGCAAAAACATATTTGCCTTGGATTTCTCTTTAAATAAATAATCTAGTCATCATCTCGTAGCAACAATGGCGTCATTTCACAGCAACACATCCCATTCTCATTTTTGCAACTTCAACTTCCAATCTCGTAGCTCTAACGCAGTTAATAACATGATTGATCTATTTTTTGTTGTTGTTTATTTACATAGGTCAAAGGAGTTGATTCTGTTGCTCCTTTTTGACTGTCGTATTCAAAGCCACATGATGTCTTTTGATTTTTTTGGTTGATGTTCATTTAAATCAGTACACAAAGGACCAACATGAAACTAAAGGACATACTTAAAAGACCAAATTGAAACATGACATATAGCATGAAAGGACCAAATGGAAACTAGAAGATGTACTCAAAGGACTTAATTGAAATTATATCGTAAACATAAATGATCTAATATAACACTAACATAAGGCATACAAATTTGTTTGTAAACATAAGTATCCTGCCAAAATATGCCCAAAAAAGATTAGGGGCCGAAACATATTGGGATATCCAAAATAGATCGTTAACATGAACAACACATATTTGTTCCAAATTAAAAACTTAAAAAAAGGTCCAAATGATAGATTATAGTAGTAAACAATAAGTGTCAGCTTTTTTCTTCAAGGTTGACATGACATCTTGGACTTGGAACTTGTTCTTGGTTTCTATGAAGAAGCTTGAGCAGCTGACTTGAAATCGTTTGTTACCAGAAATTCTTCAATGAAAATTAGTTGTTGTCAATACTTCTGGTCAAAAAAAGCAGCAACCAGTATCAACTCCTTTAAACAAACTCCTTCGCCCTATGTCTAAGTCCGGTCCGCACCAAACTGGGCAAAATGGCAAGTTAGCCTATTGGCCCGCCACAACGGGTTGGATTATGCGGAGTGATGGGCTGATGAGCACAATATTTTCTTCCATTATCACTCCAGAAAGCAAACAATTGAAGCTCATATCCCAATAAACTTTCCATGTTGTACCCATCTTGTTGCCTCACTTTCTTGTTTTCCAAACGATGTGCAAAGGCAAATTCTGAAAGTGTGTTTTCCTTTTTTTTTTGTCTTAGAAATGTGTGTTTTTCTTATTGTAATAATAACATATTATTGCAACGACAAATTATATAACTTTGTTTTGCAAGGAAAAACGACTTTTTTTCTCACGGAGTTGTTAATAATGATATTAGCAATGAATAATGTCCCTGTTAGCCTGTAGTTTCGACAGGCTTCATTGAAAATGGTCAACAAGGCCTGACTTATATTTCGACAAAGACTAAATTATTTCGACAGAGAAAATGGTCATGCGCAAGGTAAATTCGACAAGCTTCCGGGGAAGCCAAAGCAAGAGAGAGGAAAATGGACACAAGCTTTCGACAGACAGAAAACAGAGCAGTTATGCGCTGAAGAACTAGCAGTTGGTCGAAGCGTGATGAAGCGGTTCTTGTCGAAAGTAGGAGTAGCAGTTATTAATTTTCAAATTTCTAGGCAGTTACTTAGTTCAGTTTTTCCCCCTCTTTTCCTTTGTATAAATAGTAGTTTCTGAGAAGAAACAAGTGTCACAAATCACAATACACAATCCGATTCCTGAAACTCTAACTTCCAAGCCAGAGCGAAAAACGAGTGGAAGAATCATTGTACGTGATCGTGTACCACTTTTACAATTCAATGCAATTTGTTTGTCTTTTCTTTACAATTCACGCACCATTTACTGCTTCTTTTCTTTTCAATTCTGTTAAATCATTGCAAATCGTCCCCTTTTCTACATTTTCTGAAACAAAAACTACGAGCAATTCAAAGGCAATTGCTTTGAGATTTTTCTAGTTTGATCTCACAAACCTTCTAATAAAACTAGTGATTGTTTGCTAAAAACACCAGCAAACAAATTGGCACGCCCAGTGGGACCTTGCCTTTGATTTTGTTCATTTTTGTACTTTCTTATTTGTATTCGCTGTTGTATGCACTTAAGAAGTGGTAAAATGGTTCGTTCTAGTACGAATAATGCGTCTAGTTCCAACCCTGTGGTTTCACAAGGGCAAGGAACAACAATGGATTCTGCGAGCATTAGCGCAGGACCATCATCGTCAACAACTGTTCCTTCATTATCAATGACTAATGTTGGTTCAACGCAGTCAGAAATGGCATCTTTTCCTATGTCTTTGCCGTTAAGTGCAGGGCTTCATAGCCCTTACATGGCAATGGGGAACGGTTTAGACCCACGTTTGAATAACGTGCATCTACCCCCATTTCCTTTGGGAATGTATGGCATGCCTACGGGAATGCCACATATTTCGACCTTTTCTCCTACACATGTCTCTTCTGAGAGTGTATTTGGTCGGAATCCCCCAGCATTAACCAATACGTCTTTGTTGGCCTTAAGACAGCAAGTAGACGAGAGTAATCACGATATGGTTAATATGCTTACCCAACAAATTGGTACAGTTTTCAATCCATTGATTCAAAATACCAATAACAGTTACCAAATGTTGGCAAATCAGATGAGTAGGATTGCAGATTTCTTTGGGGCTCCAACGGTTAATAATAGGCAAGTTCCTATTATTGCGGGTAATGCGTCGCCAGTTAACCCCCAAGGAGCAGTTGCAGTCGAAGCGTCCACAATTGTAGGCGAACTACAAGGGGCAGTAAACCACGTCCCTGAAGTAGTTTTGGTAAATAGACACCAGAACGCTGATGAAGTTGTTCGACAAGTGCAACAACACAATGTTGGCGCTGAAAACAATATAGCTACTTTAGTCGAAACTATTTTGGCGCAAAATGGCCTTAACATAGGTTTACAAAGGCCTAACTTCGTATCACCATTATGTGAATACGTATTACAAACTGAGTTACCAAGGGGATGGAAAGTTCCCAAGTTTACTAAGTTTGGTGGTGATACAAATGAGTCCACAGTCGAACACATTGCTCGTTTCTTGACTGAGGCTGGGGACTTAGCACAAAATGAGAATTTGAAGATGAAATATTTTCCAAATTCTCTAACTAAAAATGCTTTCACTTGGTTCACGACCTTACCCCCTGGTTCTATGTTCACATGGGGGCAATTAGAAAAGGCATTCCATGCACAGTTTTACATGGGCCAGTCGAAAATTAGTCTTAAAGAATTGGCTAGTGTTCGGCGCAAAATGCCTGAAACTATTGATGATTACTTAAACAGATTTAGGCTGTTGAAATCTCGTTGCTTCACACAAGTCCCTGAACATGAGCTTGTCGAAATGGCTGCTGGTGGCCTTGATTACTCAATTAGAAAGAAATTAGACACATCTCATTTGAGAGATATGGCTCAATTGGCTGATAGAGTTCGACAAGTTGAAAGGCTTAGAGAAGAAAAATCTAGGTCGAATAGGTATCATAAAAAAGAAAAAGTGGCATATGTCGAAGAAGAATTCGACGTTACATATGGTAATGTCGAAGAAGAGGAGATAGACGTGGTTGAACTTAAGCCTGGTCCTCCTTATACTTGTAAAGTATTAAGGCCTGCGAATGGGAATAACCCTGTAGAGCCTAAGAATGATAGATTTATGCCTAAGACTTATACTTTTGATGTTACGAAATGTGATGAAATTTTTGATCTTTTAGTAACTGATGGTCAAATATTAGTGCCTAAAGGCCTTAAAGTACCAACTCTTGACCAAAGAAAGAAAAAGGGTTATTGTAAGTTCCATAATTTTTTGGGACATAACACTGACCGTTGTGTGCTTTTCAGGGATATTGTGCAAAAAGCAGTTGACGAAGGAAGACTCAAATTTGCTGATAAGAAAATGAAAGCTCCTATGCAGATTGATGTTGATCCATTGCCTAAGGCTGAAGCTATGTATTCTGAACCTGTCGAAGCTGATGTAGGCATGGTGGATGCTCAAATGGCAGACCCTCCTAAGTGTGTCAAGACTGCCACCGAAAAATTAAAAGGTTTTCTGTATGCTGAAGGTAAGAAACAGGAAGTGACCCTAAAAGAATATGATGGGAAGATACATGCTGTGTATCCAAAGGCTGAGGAAGAATTGATAGATTTCCTCAATCGGTGTAAGTGGAATAACTCTGAAGTTATGCTTTGCCCAAGATGCAGCGCTGTCTTCGACAAAGAAGCAGCCAAAGCTGTCGAAGGTTATCAGGATCAACAACAACGTAAAAGAAAATGGCTTGATAACAGGCCGAAATTTGACTTTGCAAAAGGAGATCTTCCTGGCTATAAGGCTAATGTGTCAACAAAGCCTTCGACAAGCAAACGACAATTTGCTAAGGAGAAGTCCTCAGCGAAAGGGTATTTGAAGCTGTCAACAAATAAATCCTTTGTCCCAAGTGCTAGTGCTCCTGTCGAAGCGTGGGTGCCCAATAATCAACGTGCTAAAGCTGTCAAGCCAGGTACTGATGCTGCTAAGTTTAATTATAAGAATAACTATAAGGGTAAGAACCCCATGACTAAAACACAGTGGCGTCGTTACCAAAGACAACAGAAGAAGAAGGCACACTTTGACATTAACAAGGTTCCAAGTCATTTGGCTAATAACCATGTTCCACGCAGTACGATTGACATTAATCAAGTTCCACGCAGCATAATAGTGGCGAAGAGTGAGGTTCACAAAGCTGAAGTTGCCACAAAGAAGAATGCTGATGTTGCTAGTCATGTGTGTGCAGCAAATAAGGCCAAAGGCAAGGCTGTGGTAACAGAAAAGCCAAGAAGGCCTGCTCTTGAAAGAATATTTCCTCCATTGTCAACAGTGAAAGAAAAGAATGCTGATTTCGACATGGATGAAGACATGGAGTCTGATTTTGATGATTCTGAAGATGATTTCGACGTTGTTTGCAATGTGGTATCAATACTGCCTCTTGAGTACGATGTTATCACAGTACCAAATGATGTTGAAGAGGATTTTACAGAGGATATGGCTCATCACAAGCCAATGTGTTACTATGTGATGAACAATGGTTGTGTCGAAGACCAAATGGCTACCTTCGAGAAGCCAGATATGAGTATGCAAAACCACTTGAAACCCCTGTATGTCCAAGCCAAAGTCAATGGTGTTGGAATTAACAAAGTGTTAGTGGATGGTGGAGCTGCAGTGAATTTAATGCCACATGGTCTTTTGAAGAAGATTGGTAAATTCGACACTGACCTCAGGCCACATAACATTGTCTTAAGCAACTATGAAGGCAAAACTGGCCATTCTTTGGGGGCCATTGAGGTGGACTTAATCGTTGGTTCCATAAAGAGGACTACATTGTTCTTAGTGATAGCCTCTAAAGCGAATTTCAATTTACTCCTTGGTAGAGAGTGGATCCATGGAGTTGGTGTTGTCCCTTCAACTTTGCATCAACGTTTAGTAATGTGGAAGGAAGATGGTTTGGTAGAGTATGTCGAAGCAGATCAGAGCTACTTCCGTGCTGATGTCAACCAAATTACCAAGGAAAATTTTGAGAAACAAATGGCGAAGATTGCGCCATGTTCATCTTCTAATGAGGCATATGTTCCTGCGGATAATGTTCTTGCCTCAGTTCATCTTGACCCAAATTATGGTTTTGTTTGGGAAAGAGAAATAATGGGAGATGATAGTGTCTATCCTGATGGTGTTCTTCGACCAAAGGGGTGGAACACTGGTTCTTGAAAGTGTTCTTATGTCAGTGCCCAATGCATGGGACAAAATTACGGCTTATATGGCCGAAAACAAGTTTAAAGCGGCTATAGAGGCCGAAATTATTCAACAAACAATGGCTGTCGAAGCCGGTGAGTTACATGAAGAAAATGGCATAGTCATAGATGAAAGACTTGACTGCATTTATGATGATGATCCATTAGGTTTTGAAAAGGATCCTAGAGATTCGACAAAGCATATGCAAGCTCAAGACCCGTTAGAAGAAGTTGATTTGGGAAATGGCTCAATAAAAAGGCCAACTTATATTAGTGCAAATATTGATGCTTCTCTAAAAACCCAAGTCATCACATTGCTAAGGGAGTTCAAAGACTGCTTTGCTTGGGATTATGACGAAATGCCTGGGTTAAGTCGAGAAGTGGTGGAAATGCAATTACCAATTCGACCAGGGAAGAAACCAGTGAAGCAAGTGCCAAGAAGATTTGCTCCTCAAGTGTTGGCTAAGATCAAAGAGGAAATCGAAAGGCTATTCAGAAACAAATTCATCAGAACTGCCAGGTATGTCGAATGGTTAGCCAATATAGTTCCTGTAATAAAGAAAAATGGGACTCTTAGAGTTTGCATAGACTTTAGGGATTTAAATAATGCAACTCCCAAGGATGAATACGCAATGCCTGTGGCAGAAATGCTAATAGATTCAGCAGCAGGATTTGATTATCTTAGTATGCTCGATGGTTATTCTGGGTATAATCAAATCTTCATTGCTGAAGAGGACGTGTCGAAAACTGCTTTTAGATGTCCAGGGGCATTGGGTGTTTATGAATGGGTAGTAATGACCTTTGGCTTAAAGAATGCTGGTGCTACATATCAGAGGGCCATGAATTCTATGTTTCATGATTTTATTGATGATGTCATGCAAGTATACATAGATGATGTGGTGGTTAAATCTTCCTCAGAAAGTGGTCATTTAGACCATCTTCGCCGTTCTTTTGAAAGAATGAGGAAATATGGATTGAAAATAAATCCATTAAAATGTGCCTTTTGTGTACGTGCAGGTGATTTCTTGGGTTTTATGGTGCACAAAAAAGGCATTGAAATCAATCAAAATAAGACTAAGGCAATTATGGAAACGAAGGCCCCTTCGACCAAAAAGGAGCTTCAGTCGTTGCTGGGAAAAATCAATTTCCTTCGAAGATTTATATCAAATCTAAGTGGCAAAACACAAGTTTTTTCGCCATTGTTAAGACTGAAGAAGGAAGAAGAGTTCAAATGGGAACCAATGCATCAAGCAGCCTTCGACGAAATCAAGTCTTATTTGATGAAACCACCAATTTTGTTGCCTGTTATTAAACACAAAGTGCTCAAATTGTATATAGCAGCTTCTGATAGAACAATAGGTAGCATGTTAGCACAAGAGGATGATAGTGGTGTCGAAAGAGCCATTTATTACCTCAGTAGGGTCTTAATTGATGCCGAAACGAGGTACACTCCTATAGAAAAGTTGTGCCTTTGTTTGTATTTCTCGTGTACAAAGTTAAAGCAATATATAAAACCAGCTGATGTTTCTGTTTATTCGCATTTTGATGTTATTAAGCATATGCTGTCGAAACCAATAATGCATAGCCGAATTGGTAAATGGGCTTTGGCTTTGTCAGAATACAACTTAACTTATCAACCTCTAAAATCAATTAAAGGACAAGTGGTTGCTGATTTTATAGTAGACCATTCTGTTGTCGAAGAAACATTAAGTTTTGTAGACGTATATCCTTGGAGGTTGTACTTTGATGGTTCAAGCCATAAACATGGAGTTGGGATTGGTATTTTAATAATATCTCCTACTAACATTCCAACGAAGTATAAGTTTAAAATTCGAGATGTTTGCTCCAATAATGAAGCTGAGTATGAGGCTTTAATAGTAGGCCTTGAAATTTTACTTGAGCTGGGGGCAAGTCATGTCGAAATAAAAGGTGACTCTGAGTTGGTTGTCAAACAATTGACAAAAGAGTACAAATGCATTAAAGAGCACCTTATCAGATACTTTGTTGTTGCCAATGCTTTGTTAAAAAGATTTGAGTCTGTTCACTTAGAACATTTACCACGAATTGATAATCAAGTGGCAAATGAATTGGCACAAATTGCTTCAGGCTATAAAGTTTCAAAACAAAGCCTGGAAGAGTTAATTGAAATAAAGGATAAGATCATTTCTAATGACTATTCTTTGTCACTATTGTCAACACCAACAACTGGGGGGCAACAGATACAAACGCAAACGAGGAACTAGTCGTTGTCGAAAAACGTCAATTTTTTGGTGACTTTGACTTAGCAGAAATTTTTGCTCTTGACAATATGACCAATAATGATTGGCGAAGGCCTATTGTGGAATATTTGTAAAATCCCACAAGAAATACCAATAAAAAGGTAAAATACAGAGCTTTGAGCTATGTGATAATTGGAAACGAATTGTTTAAAAAGACTCCTGAAGGAGTACTATTAAAATGTCTTAGTGAAAATGAGGCATATTTAGCAGTTTCTGATACACATAGTGGAGCATGTGGTTCACACCAAGTAGGCCACAAAATGAAGTGGTTATTATTTCGACAAGGAATGTATTGGCCAACTATGCTGAAAGATTGCATAGAATTTGCTAAGGGATGCCAAGAGTGTCAAAAGCATGCTGGGATACAACATGTACCTGCAAATGAATTGCATGCCATAGTCAAACCTTGGCCATTTAGAGGTTGGGCTCTAGATGTGATTGGAGAGATAAAGCCAACTTCGTGGAAGGGCCATAGATATATCCTTGTGGGAATTGATTACTTCACCAAATGGGTTGAAGCTATACCTTTAGCTAATGTTGATCAAGAAGCAGTGATAAGGTTTATTCAAAATCATATCATTTATAGGTTTGGAATTCCAGAAACCATTACTACAGATCAGGGATCAGTTTTCACTGGTAGAAAAATGGTAGAGT
Source organism: Astragalus glycyphyllos (assembly GCA_963573325.1). Lineage (NCBI taxonomy): Eukaryota > Viridiplantae > Streptophyta > Magnoliopsida > Fabales > Fabaceae > Astragalus > Astragalus glycyphyllos. The sequence goes on along the minus strand of OY754307.1, from coordinate 83,635,578 downwards.
TTGCTTCTGAAATTGGTTTTAAGTTATCAACTTCGACACCATATTATGCGCAGGCCAACGGTCAAGTAGAAGCTGCCAATAAAGTTATTATTAATTTGATTAAAAAGCATGTTGGGCAGAAACCCAAAAATTGGCATAGTACCCTTGATCAAGTATTATGGGCTTGTCGAAATTCACCCAAAGAATCTATCAACACTACTCCTTATAGGCTAACATTTGGACACGATGCAGTGTTGCCTGTTGAAATTTGTCTACAATCAACAAGAATTTAAAGACAGTGGGAGATTCCCTCTGATTATTATTGGAATATGATGCTTGATGAATTGGTTGATTTAGACGAAGAAAGGTTATTAGCTTTAGATATGCTTATTCGACAGAAAGAGAGGGTAGCTAAAACTTATAACAAAAAGGTTAAGTTTAAAGCCTTTGATTCAGGTGATCTAGTGTGGAAGGTCCTATTGCCTATGGATAAAAAAGATAGAGTCTTTCGTAAATGGTCCCCAAGTTGGGAAGGACCATTTAAAATTTTACAAGTTTATTCAAACGGCGCATATGAGGTCAAAGAGATTGGCGCTGATGAAAGAATTTTGCGTATAAATGGCAAATACTTGAAAAAGTATAAGCCAACGTTGCAAGAAGTTAAAATAATGCTAGAATAAAGATAAAGAAAGCGTAAGTACGTGGCATTCAAAAGAAGTTGTGATTGCCATATGAGCATTGTCAGAATTATAAGCAGAACGTTGAAGGCCACGTAATACACCAATATAGGAGTGACGTCAACAACACTTAACAGTGGTGACATCAGGTATACAGCTATTTTACTCAAGTGCAAAGTCTATTTCGATGGTGAATTCAAAAATGTTCTTTCTCTTCTTCCTCCTCAAGTTCAGTCGAAAAAGACATTTTTGGGGGGCAATTTGTTGGGGGGCAAATCGTCCCCTTTTCTACATTTTCTGAAACAAAAACTACACGCAATTCAAAGGCAATTTGCTTTGAGATTTTTCTAGTTTGATCTCACAAACCTTCTAATAAAACTAGTGATTGTTTGCTAAAAACACCAGCAAACAGTCCCTTAGCTTGTTAACTAAACCAACTTTTTGTTACTCAAAACAATTCATTTTAATATTTGTTCTAGTTTATAGTCACGCTATTCTTAGAGTTAGGGCTGTGTTAACATTGAACACGATACTTAAGGAATATTTAACTACATAAAATGATCTATACTTCCTTTATTTAAAAATATTTATTTTATTGTTTATCTTGATTTTAAACTGGATTTTAAATTAACATTATGATATACAATCACCCCTAATTAACTACACACCTTTAAGTACTTGTTCCCATTAATTGAGTCATACTTATTAGACCACATGCATGTAGGCTTCTGAAGAGGAAAATTGATTGGTCTATATATAAAAATAGTATCACTTGTTTTAGGGTAGGCACCAATACATGCACCCCTAAAAATGGCTAACAAATTCGCCACTCAATGCTGCTGTATTGATTCAAATTGATGTTGTAAACTTCAATTAAGTTGTATTCAAAGTTAATTATTTCTTTATATTGAGTTTTGTATGTTTTTGCAAGCCCATTTTTCGAATTACTTACTCTTGTCCTTTCCTTCTTTCTTCTACATTTCATTATGGGTTTGCATGTGGTGAGGTACATCTGATTTCTGCAACATTCAATTTGCACCGTATATTTGTTCTCAACCTCACTATAATAATATTCATTCATCGCCACGATCAAGCAATCTTTGAATCGATCGAAAATATTAACTTATAATTTGATTATACATTTCAAAAAGTTTTCTGTTTTTGAAAGTTAAAAATAAACAAAGTTTGTGTTGTATTATTTAAAAAAAAAAAGAAAAAGAAAATGGCTCCAAAAAAAGCAAATTAAAAATACTCTTTACGTTTCATGGATGGAAGATACAAGGAATTCTTGGTGGCATATACCAAATCTATGGGTATTGCATGATTGTTTTACTATTATATTGTTACTAGTCTTATGACCCGTGCGATGCACGGGGTGCGCTAGCTAGAATTGACGAATGAAAAACCGTAAAATAGTAGTATTTATTGTAAACTATTTGAAATAGAGATTAGCAAAAATAGTAAAAGAGTAGAACGGGTAGGAAGATATAGAACAAATATGGGTACCCACTTTTAAAAAAATAAATCTGCAATTTCCAATTGAGATTTCTAGTTTGATGGAAAATCCTCCAAGGAATTGATTTTCTTCGAATAGAGGTTGCCAACCACAGAGATATACCAACTCGCTGACCTCCTTAGTTGGAAACACCAATGAACATGGCCATGCCTCGTACGTTAAGCATTTTTTTAATGTAAATACCACTATTGGATTACGACCAATATACATGGACTGATCCAGAATATTTGAAATGGAAGTAGTTTCGTCAACTAATTTAGGTTCCTCATTGAATTTAAATATTTTTGGTGGACCAGAAGGTAGAGTAGTTGAACACCGAGTTTGTTATGTCATTGTGTCAATGGTGTTAGTTTGTAAAATATGAAATTTAATAACTGTGAATAAAAATTAAATTATAACTATAAATTTAATATGAAGATTATAAAATTAAAAAAGAACATTAGCAAAGACATTTAATTTGAACATCATCCATAGATAATGAGAAGAAAAGGTCTAAAGTATTTTAATAACATAATCAACATTCATCAAATGTAAATAAAAACTTAACTCATATTAGAAAGAAAAGAAGACACCAGACACCATATAATTAAAAAGTGAAACACGTGGGTATCATGCATGGTTGGATGAAAACCCATGATAACATAGGAGCAGTTATACAAAGTTGAGAAAGTTCTGTTGTAAATGTGGCAGAAGTTCCCATTGAAAGAAGACGATTGAGGTTCTAATACCGGTTGAACAATTAACATTTTTTCTGAACCATAAATACACTAAAACACACTCCTTAGCATCTCACTTCATGTACTTTGTCATGAAATTAAATCTTTTTCCCCTAATCGGTTATTGAGGAACAAATTTTACATATTTGAACAGTTTAAATTTTTTCTGAATGCCAAAGTACCCCCCAAAATACATTGTTTAACATCTCACATTACATATTTTGCCACGAAGTTAACTATTGTTTTCACATAACTGATGACTGAGCAATGAATTTCGCGTATTTAAACATCTAAAATATTTTTTACATCAAAAAGTACTCTTTAAATATAAAATAAAAGAAAAAATAGAAGGAAAAAATGGAACCTTTATTCTGTGGAACCTTAAAATATTAAAAAAAAAGGGAAAAAAACTGGAGTTATAAAAGAAAAAAAACGAGTGGCAATCGGTGTAAATTTTGTGGAAATTGGGGATAAAGTTGTAGCTGGAGTTTGGCGCCTTACATGCCAACTCGCATATAATTCTTAGATATTATGTGACAAAAATCTAGACCCCACCCACATGCCATCTTGGAGGCTCCCCTGATTTCATTAGAATTTTTATTGTGTTTGTTATTAGAATTCGACTTGGAATGCACACAACCATACACTATATAGTATATTCACTTACCTCTTATCTGCCCACTTATTTCTTCCTAAAGATGGAAGTGGAACTCATCTAGGTTATTTTTTAAAGTGACGTATGAATAATCCAAAAATTGAATTGCTACACACCTTTTTTAGCAAACTTTGATTGGTCCATAAATATATATTTGTTACTATCCTGATTCCTGAAGATACGAAGATCCTCCCCTGCTCGGTTCCTTGCTTAATCTATTACCTGAGACTCATAGTGCCATAGTGCACGTGAACATAGATTTGGCCTACCAAATTACTGATATACCGCGATCTTTATTTATCTAAAAAATAATTGATATATAATCTTGGTTTTGGTAAGATTATGAGCAGATCATCAGAATAATCTTTTTTACAAATTTTAAAAAAGATCATGTAATTTATTTTTATTAATAGAAAAGTGCAGATATGATATAAGTATTGTGGTCCTAAAAATAATTGTAAAAGATATGACCTCAAATCATTGAGACCTCTACGTAGTTACGTTGTTCAAGTACTAGTTAAAATATACCATTCAAACACGAATGTAATGACAATCGAACTGCTGAAATAATCAAACCTTAGACAATATTGAATCATGGTTTAGGCGATTAAACTCTTTCGTTGATTCAGATTTTAGAACACTTATATATATACACATCATTCTTTGCTATTCATGATATCATTTTGTTTGTCCTTTAGAGCAAGTCCATTCAAATGTGCACAATATCTATGAAAAGTAAAAAAGGTTGTGTCGAGAAATTATTCTTCAAGTAGGTACGTGTACGTAGATTTGGTCTTGCACCTCTGTCACTTCTTGTCGTTGTTGATATATTTCACATCAAAAAGAACAAAACCTGAGAAAAATGGTAAATGTTACAGTGTTGTTTTTGTTTTGAAATGTGTCCAATAATATACTAGTAGAAAGAACAAATTAAATGAGAACAAACTTGCGGATCCTCATTCAATTAAACACATATGTAGCTACATTATTTGAAAATGTTTTTGTTAGAGATATGACATGACGAGTCGTGAAAAGTAACAGTTGTGGAATCCCCACCACACCTTAGAGTATGTGATGTGATGCATGAGATCATATAATATAATTTTGGTTAAAAATAAAAAAAGAGAAAAGCACAATACCTGAGATAGCGATCGAAATGTATCATATATATCAGCATCAAAGTCAATGGCTGGTAGTGGTAGCTAAGATGAACATGAATATGATCCTACTATGCTCTATGTCGGTCCAAAGCAGCAAGCATGCATAACATAAACATACATTTAAATAATGGGATAGTGAGCGTGGCATACATTAGTTCCACATTCTCTCTAACGGTATCTTTGCCACAAGAAACCAATCAATCAGATATATGAGTCAACTTTGGCATAACATACTACTGTTTTTGTTTTAATTAATATTAATAGGGTAAGGTGGGGAGTAGTTTATGGATAAAAATAAAAAAAGCTGCAGATAAGGTTGACTGTTGACTCTCCATTGTTATTTGTATGGGTGGGAATGGGGAGGGAATGTACACCCACCCCTGCTTAGTGTTTCCCCAATGCTAGAAGCAGTTTAGCTTCAAGTGTACTCTTTCTACAACTTTATTATTTTCATTTCATTTCTAGACTTCTTTTAGTTGAAATGAAGAAAAATATAATAGAATTTTTTTTTGTTTTATTATTCAAAATGAAAATCGGGTAAGAGCAATGTATAGAAAAGAAATATATATGTAACATCTTCATCAACTGTGACAGGGTTAAGGATAGACATGGTGCTTTTAACATTATTGTTAAATCATCCAAAAGGACTATAAAACAGTTAGGTATTTACAAAACTTCCATTACTTTTTTTGGTAGTTTTTTTTTTGGTACAACTTTTTTTTTTGGTAGTTGTTTTTGTGTGATTTAGTTTGTTGATAGTATTACAATTTTTGATAGAACTCATATGAGGGAAAAATAGAGAAAGGTAATTATAAACAAAATGTTATTGATACTTTACGTAACCATGAATCAATGAACCCTATTTATACGTATAAGTCCATATGGAAAAAGAAGAAAATAACAACTAATAATGATAACTAACTAGTACCAAAGTATTAACAAACTTTGGTTGGGTCGACTAATTAATCAATCCTACAAAATCGGCTTATAATGTGAGGGATATCTCCCACTGATAAACTCTTTTTCAGGTCATATCACATTCAATGCGGGACTCTTAACAATCTTTAATATCCCCTCACAAGCTAGAATGTATCTACATTTCTAGCTTCAAAATTACAAAAGTAGAGAGATTATTCTTTTAACCATCATTTTTTTGGGTTAGAAACTTAGAATCTAAAATACCAATAAGGCTAAAAGAATGAAGTTTCTTAACTATCCATTTTCTTTGTGGATAGAAGCCAAAATGCTATGAGGCTTAAAAGAATGGATCTTGATTGCTTAACTATTCATTATCTGTATGGATAGAAGCTAAAATGTCAATTTGGCTAAGAAGAATAAATTTTAATTGCTTAACTGCCCGTGATAGTTATGGATAGAAGCGTAAATGTCAATTAGGCTAAAAAGAATGAAGTTTGCTTAACTATCCATTATTTATGGATAGAAACTAGAAAGAATAATTTCACCAAATATTTTTCGGTAAACTTTGACAAATGGATTATAGCATAAACCATTCAAAAAATGCAGAATCTTTTTTTTTGCCTTTAGTCCACCAGTTTCTTCTTGGAGCAATCAACTAACTCTGGATTACATAGTTGCATGTTAGGGTGAACTAGCTTCAAAAAACCTTAAAGACATATTAGATCTTGTATCTCTCACACTCTTCTTACATCTTTTTTTTAAGGGTTTTCCTTGTGTCATGAAGAAACTTGGTGGAGAATATTTGCTCCACTATCGTAGAATCTTGTTTAGGAGTTGTTGCATAGTTAATATTTAGAGGTGAAAGTGTGATAAACAAAGACATCATTGCACCTAAAATACTCACATACACCATGAAGACTATCCATTAGAGGAGCAATCTGAATCAAAGTCTCGAAACATAGAAAGCCAAGAAACTTTGAAGATTAAGGCAGAAATTTATAAAGAAAAGGAGTAAAAGCCAATGCAGTGACATCTCTAAAAAACAACAAAGTGGGGGATATGAAAATCAATAACCAGCAGAAGCAAGGGGATGAAGAAGTGACGGGTGAAAATTTCTCAAAAAAAGAATTTGAGAAATAAAATTGTAGAATAGTTATCGCTCTATACCATATTACAATTCTTGATAGAACTCATATAAGCAAAAAACAGAGAAAGATATAAACACAATATCATTGATACTTCTTCAATTTACTTAACCATGAAGACAATGGTTTCTGTTTGTGGCATTTGTTGTAGTGATTTAGAGACTTCTCTCCACCTATTCCTTGCCTGTCCATTTGCCAAACACATTTGGAATTGGCTCGGAGGAATCCTAAGCCTCAATATTGACACTACTTCTTTGTAGAGCATCTTATCCTTGACTTCCCATGGTTGGAGTCCTCAATTGAATGATATTGTCTCTGCTACTATTGCAAACATTTTTTGGGTGATTTGGTATTGCAGGAATCATGCTAGATTTGATAACCACATGATCTCCTTACATACTGCTATTAATTTAAGGTTTATATATTTGACCCCCCTGCAAATATACTCATTTTCCATTTACCCCCTGTAAAAAAAAAGTTTACGGTTACCCCCTGCAAATATAAATAGTTTTCGGCCACCCCCCCTCTATTAAATTATGTAGTGTATAATGGGTATAAACCATATACGGTTACCCCTTGGAAAATATAAAAAGTTTACGGTTACCCCCCCGCAGGGGGTAACTAGAAACACTTATTATTTGCAAGGTTGATTTTAAAACTTTTTGTTTTACAGGGGGTAAATGGAAAAATGGGATATTTGCAGGGGGGATCAAATATTTAAGCCTTAATTTAATTATTTCCAATGTGACTTTAGCAGGAATGCCTCGTCTTCCTCTATTGCTGAATTTATGATTATAAAAGCCTTTAATGTAAAGGGTAACTACAAAAATTCTTCAACCATCAAAGAGGTAATTTTAACCCCACCTGCTCCTTACATGATTAAGTGCAATACAGATGGTGCCGCTAAAGGGTGCTCTGGTCCAGCTGCTTGTGGCGGGATTTTTAGAGACCGGAGTGCTGCTGTCCTTGGGTGTTTTTCTGCCTCGATAGGTGACAGTTATGCCCTTCATGCTGAGCTTATTGGAGCTACGTTGGCTATCGAGATTGCTTTTGATAAAGATTGGATGTTTTTGTGGTTAGAATGTGATTCTCAATTAGTTGTTTCGGCCTTTAAGAACTGTAACGTTTTTCCTTGGAAACTCCGCAATAGATGGAACAATCGTTTATACTTTACTAGATAGATGAATTTCGTTTGCACCCACATTTATAGAGAAGGTAATGCCTGTGCTGATAAGCTGCCAAGTCATGGAACTAATTCAAGTTGTTTTACTTGGTGGAATCTCATCCCGAGCTTCATTGCGGATGACTTTTTCAGGAATAGGTTAGGTTTGTCTAACTACGAGTTTTGTTAATTTTTTCTGTCCCTCGATGGGCTTGGCCTGGGTTCTCCTTTTGCCTCCTATTCTTGGTGTGCTGCAGATGATTGTTAGCGACTCTGGTGCCAACCTGGTTGGGATGAGAGTCGTTATAGTGATGCTTTTGCACATATTTGTAGGTTTGCTTTTATTTTTTTCCAATTATAATGAAGTTTATGCTCATGGATTTTGGTCAAGTCCTCCAATGTTTTCTGTTCATTTTCTCTTTTTTTATCAATAAAATTTAGGGAGAGTACTCTTTCCTTCCTGGTGCTTTTTTCCTAATGAGGATTTTGCATAAGGTTTTAACGAGACTCCACATCCCTTTCTTTTGTTTAAAAAAAAAGACAATGGAAGTGTTTATACATCGGAAATGATAGATAGCCCAAAAAAAAATTCCCGACCACACATTCAAATGCCTCTGCTCTCGATTGAAATCCTGATTGTTTAATTAGGCCTTTGGGAGATTTTCGGGATAACTCTCTCGAGATATTTAGCAAGGTTGTTTATACATATAAGTCGATATGGAAAAAGAAGAATATAATATCTAACATTGATAACTAACTACTAACAAAGTATTAACAAACATATCATTAAAAGAATTTGGTGGGAGGAGTTATATTACTTTGTCTGTTTCATTCTATAGTAGTTACACAATACCTATTTGTTATGGAATGTCTTTTTTTCATATACACCCCTTTTTTTGACATTTATTCACACCCCTTGTAGGCCCAATATCAAAAGAGCCAAGTCCGAACATCAAGGGCTCAGATCAAACCACCAAATCGGACGGTCCTGATTCATTGGAATCAACCCCACCCTACTCTATAAATACAACATTCATTGCCTCATTAAAGGGAAGCATTCTCTCATTTATTACTCTGTTAAGACTACTCCACTGACTTTGGCATTGGAGTGACTTTGCAGGTACAACATCAGCAGGATCGGATACGGCCATTGACTAAGAACATCAACCACTAACTACCTCGGACCACCCTTCAAGGTCGGAAGTACAGTGCAGAACACTATTAATATAAATATACCTTGTATTTTCCGATTTCAAATAATTAAAAAAATAAATCTGTGTTAAATTTTACCTCTTTACTCTCACAGATTTCTTTTCTAATTCAAGAATTCAATGAATAATGTTCTCTACATAAACTTGTCAATACTTAGTAGATCCTATCTCTTTACCTCGTGTAATTCTATTTTCTTTTCCTCATTTTCAATCTGCAGACGGAATGACAAGCACCACTCCTAAACTCACACACACAACATAAAGATTTCAAATTTGAATTCGAGTAGCCACGTAAAATATTCAACTTAACAACGTTGATTTTAGGTTGACCTTACCGACTCTTTTCCTTATTTGATTATGTAGTCTGGCTTTTTCCCATTTATTTTTTATTTTTTGAAATTGAAACAAAGAAAAAGAGTACAAGCGAGTCACTAGCAGAGAGCTCTTTCTTGTCCCACAATGTAGGCAAAATAGCCCGAAAGACAATAAGGCTAAGGCTCATATGGGACACAGCTATTGTTCCTGTCAAGCCCTGCAGCATTTAATAATATGATGATGAAAGCCCATATAAAACAAATGCACTTTTGTTTTCAAACCTTCAATTCAAGAGGAGGCCACCCCTTCACTTTTGTTCCAATGATACAATTTACCAAGAGCCTTATTTATTTTATTCTAAAAGGTTATTTGTACTTTCTAGTTATTTTGTCTCTAGATGGGGTCGCAAACGCCACTTATAAACTCACACACTCAAAGTGGAGATCTCGAATTCGAACTCAAGTAAATACAAAAAAAAGTCTAGTCCAACAATGTCAACTTTATCGGTTGTCTTGGCATGAAAGAAACTCTTTTTTTTAAGTGAAAATATCTATACTAATAACAAAATTGCAATTTTTTTATACAACACACATTTATATTGTAGCAAAAAAAATTATATAGAAAAAGGATATGCATCATTCACAGCGTAACGAATTTAGCTATGTTTTTTTTTCGTCAAGTTTTAGCTATGTTTATGCATAGCTTATCGTGTCATCTTAATAGCCGCGCTAGGACTAGCCCACTAAATTGCGGACTTTAGCAAGGGCTCAGGCCCAATTAATTTCAGTGATCTTGTGACCAACGGCTAGAAAAAAGCGAGTAGCTTCCAGCACTCCCTTTTTTTGTCTATAACATCCCCAAATTTTTTCACATTTCGGCGACCGTAATTTTACTTAATTTTAAAATAATATTTCTCTTTTAACAATGTATTTCCATCAACAAGGGATTGGTCCTAGTGGTAACTGAACTTGGATCCCACCCCAAAGTCTCGGGTTCAAAACTTAGGTGTGGCAAAAATTTTGTTGGGAGGGAAGAACCACACGGGCTTACAAAGTTGAGTATTGTCAATCTAGATGATATTACAACAAACAAAACTAGTAGTTCACGATTCAAGAAGTTAAGCAGGGGGATTTCATTTAATTTTTATAATATTAATAAAAATACTATTGAAATAAAGGGGGAGGAGATATCAATTAGATGTTAGTCGAGTGGGAACTATTTGTTCATAAAGAGAAGTTTGGTTCATACTCTTGTAGATTCACCTTAAATGATTAGTACCTGTTCCTAACCGTTCCTTGGGTCGAACGTGGCTAGGAGGTGATGAATATGAGATTAAGAGAATCGAGATGCAACCTTTTTCTTCTGCAGAAACTCCTTCTCTGTTTAGGGTTGTGCCGAAGACTCAAGATGCATCCTGCCTGGAGGTTCAGGTTGCCACTGGCAGGAGGCAGCTTCTTGGTTGCTTGGGGAGGGTTCTGCTGTTAATCCGCTGGCAATCCTCGAGTCGCTTTGTGTCTCTTCCTGCTTGGGCAGGGGGACGCCGACGGAAGCTTAAGGTTCAACGGCTTCATACTCGATTATGTTGCTTCTCTGCACCGCTTCCTTGGTCGGTGCAGCTCAGAACATTGGATATATAGCAAGCCTGCTGCGGTCTAGGCCGGGAACCTCGTCCTAAGTTTTGCGGGATTGGCAGGTACCAGGCCAGGAAGCTCGTCAGATAATCCTCTTAGCCAGCAGGTACCAGGTCGGGAAGCTCGTCAGATGATCTATTAAACAGGTTCGTACCTGCATCGAAGATGAAGAATTGGTCTCGGTCCGTGGGGCCGATGGTAGATTAGAGACTTGCCTTTCTTTGTATCTGAAACCTGATTGTAAAGAAATCTAAATGCTGGATGTAATTTAAATACAAGATGTTCTAATAAATAAATGTTATTTATTTAATGAATAATTCTTCCCTGTGTTTTAGTCGGTTTCACGCCCTCCATTGTCTTCTGAGCCGAGCGCTTGAGTGATGTGACCGTCGCGTTTCCTGGTGCTCCATTGAGGGAGCGCCATGTGTCGTGCCCCCATTGCGTGGAATTTGAACCACTGCATTTATACGCCGTTGATTAGTTAGCTGCGTTTTCCACAGTTGGATCCTTTTTCATTAAACGTTTAAATTTCCGTGCAATCCTTCATTTGGCTCTTTTCTTTACTTTTTTTTCATTTCGCGTATTCTCTTTCGTCTTCCTCTTGTGCGCCTCTGATTCTCCCATGCTTCAGTAGGGATTCCATTGTTTGTTGCGTTTTCTACTCAGAATCATTTTTCAGGAACGAGTCTTCTATTTGTGCTCTCGTATTTGAATGTTGCATTAATCCCTTCAATGTTTTCTTGCTTTCCTTTTACTGTGTTTTCTCGCCATTTATAGTTCTTTTCCTTTTGGTTTTGTCATTCGCGTTCCTTGCTGTGCTTGTCCTTTTGGGGTTTTACTGTTTCGTTTCCTGCTGTCTGTTCGTTTCACCTTGCCTGAAATAGAAATGGTGTCTATAGTAGGGATAAGTAGCGAGAGTGAGAAAGAGATAACCTTAGAATTTCGTTGTCCTAAGCACACTTCCAATTGTAACCCCTCGCGCTGTGTGTATAATTTAATGCATTCGTCAAAACGAGTGATAGATGCCTTGAAAAGGGAATTTGATAGTGAATCCTCTTCCCGTTCCGTAGGATCGGCTTAGTCTGTACACATGGCCGAGGGGGAGCATTCTGATAGCAGTTATTCCAGCGGCGAGGATTCCTGGGTAGACCAAGAGATTTTAGACTCGTATTCGGAGATGCGCACGGAGGAATCCTTGGCGAAGGTTCGACGCTTGCTGTGCCATCCTGCCAATGAGGGCTCAGCGAAGGCAAGCCCAGCTTCACTGGACGAGGCCGTTTCTGATGCTATTGAGCCGAAACAGGAACCCTACATTTATGCATACCAAACTTGGTTTGAGCACTTAGGTGTGAAGGTGCCCTTCTCCCCCTTTTACTGTCAAGTTTTGAGGATGAACAACGTAGCCCTTTCACAACTTCATCCTAATGGCTGGGCGCATATGAAGGCTTTCGAGATTCTTTGCGAGTGCCTCATAATGGAGGTATCGACTCCGAAGTTTCTTTATTTTACTGTGTTCCCAGCCGACCACCCAGCGAGGCTCGGTTACACTACACCTCCAGGCTGGCACGACGGACTCATGAAGACTATCGGAGACTGCGGCCTTCCCTTCAGAGCTGAGGGACTCCCCCTCTACCTGTGATTCGGCCTCGCCATCACCCTCGGCCGGAAGCAAGCATGGGCTGAACATATATTAATGTGCTGTAATTATTAGCATTAATTAGTGTTTGTATTATAAATATAGGCCCATGAGGTCAATGGAAGGGATCCTGAATCCAACATTCTCACTCTACACTATACTCGATTCTCTTAATCTCTTACTCTCATATTCATCACCTCCTAGCCATGTTTGGCCTAAGGAACGGTTAGGAACTGTACCCAAAGGTAAAATCATTCTCAAATAGCTAAAGTAGATAATAGACTCACAAACAAGTGTTTTTTGTCCAATGCAATATTTCATTCAAACACGGGTAAAGACCACTGAAACATTATACACAATGTAAGCTATTAGCTTACGGTGGAAGGTTCAATAGGTCCACTAATGGGACAATTATATATATATGAGGTATAGATGAAACAATAAAGATAAAATTAAGTATAAGAGCAGCACCTGAGATAGCATAGTACCTACTGAACTAACTTAGTGAAAAGCATGATAAAACACTTAACTAAAATCTGAGAACAAGGACATGATGGGCCAAAACAGAATCATAAATCTCACAGTCTAGCCCACTAAGGTTTCCAAAAACAAGCAACCTAAAAGACCAAAGTACCCCTTCCTAGTTTCACAGCTCAACAAACAAACAAAGCACAAACCAACCTTCTAACAAGCAACTGAAGTCAGCCGCAACCTTAGAACAACATATTAAGCCACCACAGCCAAAAGGAGGAACCCACATAGAAGGAATACACGTGGGAAAATGGAAAGTCCTGAACTTTCCCCGTAACTAGAGGCAACGAGGCCAAAGGGATCACATCCTTGAAAACTGGCAGCCCCCACAGATCAAGCACACACAGTGGCTGAGAGACATCACAATGTTGAAGAAAGATGATTCCAACTCCAACTCACTTCCCAATACCACATAGAGCTGAAATAGCATTATTAAAGCATTAGAGCCACCACTAATCACCACCGCATACGACTTCTAGAAATGAGCAATAAGACAATCCCATAATTAGGAAAAAAGAAGAACCACGAGGAAAATGAAGGGAGAAAGATGAAAAGTCCAGAACTTTCTCTATAAATAGAGGCCAACCGACCACGAGATCTCTTTAACCTAACATAAAGGGACAAAGTAGTCATCTGAGAGGGAAGGGGGTGTAGGGGTAATCAGAGTAGTGGACGAAGGAGGTTGTGCGAGTGGCGAAAATGGGTTTCGATCAAAGGAAGGGGTTAGCGAGGGAGATATGGATCAGGGTTGCAGAGAGAGGGACATATCAGGAGGCTATGGGCGAGGGTGGGGAGCGAGGGGGTCAGAGGTGGAAGAGGAAGAGAGTCCAGAGGGTGAGGTGGGGGCATGCAGGAGAGATCAGCTTAGGGAAGCAAAACGTGCCAGGAGAGATCGAGTAGGTGGGAGAAAGGAATGGCGGAGAGGGAAGCTGGAGATGAGAGGCTCCCGAACCGGAGTGACAGTGGTCCAACATGGCTAGGAACTTGAAGCGCCGTTGTGCTTAAGCTAACCCTAGTAGAGAGTTTTCCAATACTTGACCTAACACAACGAGATCGAAAGGCCTAGGTTATATGGAGATATTGTGGCGGGCTTCAAAAATAATGAAAGGGACAGAATCCACCATGGGGTAACACTAGGGTTGGTTAAGATATTTTAGATGTCCTGGACCAACTAATAAAGGAGAGTGTTGCAGATGATAGTAGTATTACTGTATTATAGTGCGTTTGTTTCTGCAGTAGAATGGTGCTTGATTTACGTTTGAGTCAACTCTCCAAATTGTAGAGTTCAAGTACTTGTACGTTTGCACATTCCCATTGTGCAACCAAACGACCTCTTAGTGTTTTCTTTATCTACAGAAAGAGTGGTAAATTGGTACCTATTGAGATGAAACTCTTAAATAAGAGACTCTCTCTCCTTTGATGTATGGACCACACATTTACTATTCATTAAACTATTGTTAAATTGTAAAATGATAAAAAGTTAGTGGGACCAATTTAGTAGATTTTGTTTGGGTTTGGGTTGGAGTGATGAAGTTCTTATATAAGTTTTACTATTAAAAAATTATAAAAGTGTGATGTGTATAAATGAGACCTATTTAAATACTCAATCTGGATTTCTCCATTGACGATACTCTTAACTTTCAAGTAAGTAATGATGAAGCATATACAACTAGATAAATAAATAAAAATTAAGTGATGATGCAATTATGAAAGTAATAATGCTTGCACGTACATGAGTTATATCTATTTATGTTTATTTATTTCTTATGACACACTTCACCTAATGAATTTGAACGATATAAAAAGTTTTTATGGGTAAATACTACTCCCTTCATCCCATATTACATGCCACCACTTTGGGTTGTTTCATACAAATTAAAAAAAATAGTTAATTTTATATAAGAAAAAGGAATTGAGTTTGTTTATCAAATTAATCTTCATTAATTACATTAGAAATATAAATGAGTAGAATTGGAATAAGAGATATTATTAAATAATGAAGAGTATGATAAGATTGATGAGCATTAATATTTCATTGGTATTCTAAGAAGTCATGTATTATGAGACAATTTTTTTTTGTCTAAAAAGTCAAATAATATGGGACGAAGGGAGTAGATGTTTATTACTAGGGGGACAAATGTTTGGCAGACTCAACTGGTACCCCCACAAGTGGGTGTGTTTAACTCCCGTAATTTGTTGCTAGTATGTGATTCGTAAGTGTCTCTCTTACCCAACTCGCCTATATTTTGTACCCCCTTTCTATAAGTTTGAATACTAGACTTCCTTTTTATACTTTTTTGAGTTTTTCCCGTGTTCTTTAGCTCGCAAGCACGTTTTGTTGTAAGGTTGTGGAAACCAAACTTGAGTTTAGATCTCTAAAATGTTTTCACCTGTAACTTCAATTATACCCTTCATTTTGATTTATAGGCAAAAAACGTCTAAATTTTCATGTCAATTATAGAAGCAAGTCAAAGTACTTTTTACTTTTTAGTTAATTTATCCAAACTATACCCTATTAACTGGCTACTTTTTCAATTCTCAAAAACCCATATGAGGAAGGCATTGCCATAGGTATAATTTAGGTTTTTAATACTTCCATCCTTTTTATTTTATTTTATCTATTTCTTAAATGATGTTCTCAACCATCATTTGTTTATAAATAAAAACGGTGGTAGTATAATTTGAGACGTGGAGAAACTAGAGAAATGTTACTAACAAAAAATAGGATAAATTGTATTTTTTTTCATTTATCTTTAATCAAAGTTTTAGTTTGATTATTTATCTTTTTTCTCATTTTAGTTATTTATTTTTCAAATTTGTGTTAAATTAGTCATTAATGTTTGATATGTTTCAATTTAGTCATTTAATTGATATGATATGTTTTAGTTTGGAGGACCAACCTGAAACATATCATACCAGTTGAATGATCAAACGCAAACGTATCAAAGATAAAAGATTACTTTAACACAAATTTGAAACATAAATAGTCAAAACGGGGAAAAAGATAAAGTATAAAATTGAAACTTTGGTAAAAAGTAAAGGACAAAAAATGCAATTTAGCCTAAAAAATACATAGTATACGATTAGAGAAATGTTTTTTTTATATAAAAAGCTAATTGGATGCTTGTTCATTTATCCACTTGAGATTTGTGCAGAATGCAATAGTAGATCCCAAAAACAAAGTACTAGGCAACTGGAACAAGAAAGTGCAGCAATCCACATTCAATTCAAACAAACCAAAATCCCATGCACTATAAACAAACTTTGACACGGGACTTATCATCGATTTTGTAAATATTTATTTAATTCATTTGAATAAAAAACCTACAATTATCAAAAGAATACACTTCTCACGAAATTATTCCCACATCAAACACTATTCCTTCTTATTTTCATTCAGCTACTCTGATTTATTGACTGCATAATGCATTTCGTAAATCCGAATCCCTACATATACAATATCTGGGTGTTTCAGAGTAAATAACTAAAATTACACTTTAAAATTAAAATAATGATACAAAATTAATTACTTATGGTGCGTTTTTTTGAAAACTAAAATAGTAAAGGTGGAAGCTTAATGCTCGAAACTACTGCACATTCTTAGTGCATTGATATTGGATTAAAAATGTTACGGATTGGGCCCAGTACGCTGCACTGAGGCCCAATACCAACAGTAGATCCATGAACCAACGATTAAGATCTAAATCCTAGATCGGACGACTCTGATCGATTAGGTCAACACCCCATTGACCCTATAAATAAGCATTCAATGCAGTGTCCAAGGTATGCAATCTCACCTGCATTCTTACCTGTAATCGACGCACTTGCTGACTTGAGCGTCAGAGTGTCTTTGCAGGTACCACTTGGATCAGAGCAAATAAAATCAAAGACTGAATGGAGCAAATAAGTTGACACGTCATTAAAATAAGTTAGTCAATTGGTAACCATTTTCTATGTCGATTATTCCATGAATTATTATTGGTTGTAGTTGCAAAAGTCTATACATTGCAGGACTCTAGGTGTACATAAATTAAACTCTCTAACTCCATGAAATTAATTTATCCACACAATAGATGTATAAGTATTTTACACTATCTACCAACTACAAGTCGACACATCATTAAAAATAAGTTAGTCATTTGATACCACCTTATATGTCAACGATTCCATGAATTAACCCAGGGTGGTGGTTGAGCGGTTGGCGCTCATCCTCCCTTAACCAAGTGTTGAGTGTTCGATCCTCGCCTTGGGTATGAAGCAGCTTTAAATCCCTGGGTCAGCTGTCCCACCCTTCGAGGTGCCTCCAATCCAATGAGGGGATTAGTTACTGCGTTCAGCAGTCCCTGGTCTTGACAAAAAAACGATTTCATGAATTGTTATTGCTTGTGGTTGTAAAAGCCTATACACTGTAGCCCATATATATAGGTGTACATAAACTAAACTCTAACTCTTGCAATTTAAAGAAAAAAATTAAAATAATGTAGACCTAATATAATGGTGATAATATACTATATGCTGCCCCTCTTTCTCAAGAGTCAAGATTATTGAACGGCTAATTATTTTAGGCTTAAATGCACGTTACCCTCCTGCAAATATACTCATTTTCCATTTATCTCCCTGCAAATTTTTTTTCTTCAAAAAACACATTGCAAATATTAAACGTTTCTATTTACCCCATTGCAGTTAACTTTCTGTTAAAAAAAGTGATGTGGCTGCCATTTGGCTTTATACGTGGCACATGTGGGGTACTGTACACTACTGCTACTAAAAAATAAAACTTTTAGAAAGGATGGGAGTTGAACCCATGACCACAACATGACTATCACACCCTATTACCATTGAACCACATGTTCATTTTAGTATATTGTGCAAATAACAAATATATAATACATAAAAACGACAATCATCATCTTCAACCCAAATCGTTGTTTCGTTTTTGGTTCCTCCATTTCGTTTCTGGATCTTCAACACATGAAAACAAAAATCACGCCCAATTGGATCCCATGTTATTTCGTTTCTGATTCTATTTGATTTCGTTTCCATTTGATTTCGTTTCTGGTTCACCAACAACGTTAATCTTGTTTCATTTCCATTTTATTTCGCTTCTGGTTCCATTTGATTTCGTTTCTGGTTCAACAACTATGTTAATCTGATTTGATTTTGTTTCAATTGAATCGTTGTTGTAGTTGAAGATGAAATTTGGGGTTTTTGAAATTAGGGGATTTCAATTGAATAAGGGGTTATTGAAATTAGGGGTTTTCAATTGAATTGTTGTTGTTGAAGATCTGATTCGTTGTTGTTGTTTAAGATTGGGGTTTTGTTTCTGGTTGCAGATATGAAGCTTTGATGATGATGATGAAGATGAAGAGAATAATAATGTAAATATAACAGAATTGGTGAAATATCAGAAGTGTAATATTGGTTCAGTGGTAATTTTCCTTGTGTGTGACTTGGAGGTTGCAAGTTCATGTCCTATCTCAGTCATTTTCAACATTTATTTTGAGTGTAACAACACTGCCACGTGGCAGCTATCTACTGGTTGCTGACGTGGCAGTGTTGACGTGGCTTTCCGTTTGCCATGTCCTTTTTTTTTAACAGAAAAATTAACAGAGGGGGTTAACTAGAAACATTTAATATTTACAATGTGTTTTTTGAAAGAAAAAAAATAGCAAGAGGTAAATGGAAAATGAGTATATTTGCAGATTGGTAACGTGCATTTAAGCCATTATTTTATAAAGATTTGACAAATCCAGTGACTTTGAATTTTATGACGGAGGGTGGACATTGTTTAGGGACCTAAAACCATTCAGTTTGCATGTATATATGCCATAGGTATTGGAATGGTCAAACCAATAATGTATATCTTCCCCATTCTTCTAACCCCTTTTCTTTTTCATTTTGGATTCCAATCTTTTTCAATTTTTTATGGCAAACGGACAATTTTAATTGAAAGAGAAAGCTTGCTGTTAAAGTCAGAAAAATAATCTTATAATCTCAGCGTTTTACGGCTCTCTGTCTGTTTCTCTCTATTTCTCAAGAAAATGTTTGCCGTATTTGTGGATTAAATCCAAACACAAAATTAGATGAATGTGATTTGCTTGAAATGTAATTTTAAATTAAATTTTATACACTCATAATTGTGAGTTTGTATATTAAAATAACACGTTCATGCATATTTGAAGCCTGAAATCTGGAGATGAAAAATCAAAATACAACTTAAGTAATGATCTCTCTCTAGTAGGTTCAACCCTACATAGTTCCGGAATCTCGCTGTCAGGCTATAAAGTTCAATGTATATTCACTTCTTCACTTTGAGCACCAATAAGTTTCGTAATATTTATAAAAACCGTGTTGTTATTGGTCAGAAAGGACAAAACAATGTTCCCGATCGCACCCAACGCAGCATTCCACGCAATTCAGATTTATGTACTTGAATTGAAGATTGTTTTGAATTCTTCCTGATTTGAATTTGGATAGAGACCCACCCTGTTGTTTATTACAAACGACGAAGAGCTTGTAAGAAAATTAAATGAATTCTATAGCGGAAGCAATATTAAATAACACACTAACCTCCAGCCATTGCAATTTCAGTTTCGGACTTCACACCCAATGGAGAACAATTCGAATTTGCACTTCACAACAACGGAAGAACTCTGTTCTTCTTTCCAAACCCTCACTCACTCTTAATTCGATGGTGTAATTTTTTTTCCTGAATAGAGAAGCAGGTTCGGTGACCAAAACAGAGAGTGGAAGTTGTATTTATAGAGCTCTGTCCATCACAGAGTTCAGCAACTTCCAACTACACGATAAATGGCTTAATTTTAGGAATTGAGATCATGGGTTTAGTGGGAGAAGTAAATGGATCGAATACAGAGTTAGTTTATTTCCCCAAAAATAGGAGCAAATTCAGAGCACATTCCCACTCCATAAAAATAGGAAACGTGAAACAAAACTAACATTCTCCCACTTGGTCCATTTAACCCATCACAATCATAACGAGAAACTTAATATATGAATCATGGCGATATGTCCTCTAAATACGAGTATTATCTTCCATGTATTACGATATGTCAAGCATCTCAAAATAAGTCCCTAACTTAATGAATAAACCATATGTTTATTCAAGGTCAAACTTAAATGAATTTCCTCAAATTTAAACAAATGTGTACACAAACATATGAGAAAAATCCAACTGAATATAAGAGTTTCATCAAAAGCGATAAATGTACGTAAAATGAAAATCACATCATGGAACCAAGTCCCATGTGCACTACATGATCTTTAAAATTCTTTGGTGGCGTGCCTTTAGTCAAAGGATCAGCAATCATCAACTCTGTGCTAATGTGTTCAATAACCACTTTATTTTCCTTAACACGTTCCCTTATGGCTAAGTATTTAATGTCGATATGCTTGCTTCGACTTCCACTTTTGTTATTCTTAGCCATAAATACCGCAGTAGAGTTATCACAATACATCTTTAGTGGCCTAGAAATAGAGTCAACAACTCTAAGTCCAGATATAAAACTCTTCAACCACACACCATGCGAGGTAGCCTCAAAACAAGAAACAAACTCAGCCTCCATAGTGGAAGTAGCAGTTAGTGACTGCTTTGCACTCCTCCAAGAAACAGCTCCACCGGCTAGCATAAAAACATAACCCGATGTTGATTTGCGGGTGTCAATGCAACCGGCATAGTCTGAGTCAGAGTAGCCAATTACTTCCAAGTTGTCAGTCTGTTTGTACATGAGCATGAAGTCTTTTGTACCTTGAAGATATCTCATCACTTTCTTTGCAGCTTTCCAGTGGTCAATACCTGGATTACTCTGATATCTTCCTAAAACTCCAACAGCATATGCAATGTCAGGCCTGGTGCAAACCTGAGCATACATAAGACTTCCAACAGCTGAAGCATAAGGAATATTCTTCATGTGTTCCCTTTCAAAATCATTTTTCGGGCATTGACTCAAATCGAGTTTATCACCCTTCACAATGGAAGCTATACTTGGTGAACAATCTTTCATGTTAAATCTCTCTAGAACTTTGTTGATATAGGCTTCTTGAGACAAACCCAAAATGCCTCTATTTCTATCTCTATGGATCTTAATGCCAATGACATAAGATGCCTCTCCCATATCCTTCATATCAAAGTTCTTTGAGAGAAATTGTTTCACTTCATATAACATACCCTTATCATTTGTTGCAAGCAAAATATCATCCACGTATAGCACAAGGAAACAAATATGACTCCCACTGACCTTCTGGTATATACAATGATCCATGACGTTCTCTTCAAAACCAAATGAAGTGATAACTTCATGAAACTTTAAATACCATTGGCGGGAGGCTTGTTTTAATCCATAGATGGATTTATTAAGCTTGCACACTAAGTTCTCACCATCACTAGAGGAGAATCCTTCAGGTTGTTTCATGTAAACCTCTTCCTCTAGATTGCCATTGAGGAAAGCCATTTTCACATCCATTTGATGTAACTCAAAGTCAAATTGAGCTACTAATGCCATAATTACACGAAGAGAATCTTTCTTAGATACAGGAGAAAATGTCTCGGTGTAGTCGATTCCCTCTCTTTGAGTGAATCCTTTGGCAACAAGTCTTGCCTTATGTCTCTCAATGTTGCCTTCTGAGTCTCTCTTTGTTTTGAAGACCCATTTACATCCAATGGCTTTTACACCATTTGGCAGCTTGACAAGATCCCAGACTTGGTTTGATGCCATAGAATTCATTTCTTCTTTCATAGCATTGTGCCACAAATTTGATTCTTTAGAATTCATGGCCTGTGAAAACGTTTCAGGATCATTTGCAGCTCCTATGTTATAATCTGATTCTTGTAGATACACTTGAAAATCACTAGTAATTGCTAGCCTTCTAGATCTTGTAGACCTTCTTAATGTTGCTTCAATACCTTCTTGAGGAACTTGTTGTCCAACCGGTTCATCAATAGGTTGTTCAACATTATTTTGATGTTCTTCATTAACAACTTGATCTACATGATCATTCTCAGCAACTTGTGGAACTTCAGCAGTTGGTGGTCTAACACCCGTTTGTACTTGAGGGGTGTGAATGACAATCAACCTATCACTTGATTCAGAGGGTTGAGCCTCATAGTGATCCCTTTCATGAACGGTGTCCTGAAACTGATCACTTCCACTAATCAAGTCACTTTCAAGAAATTTGGCATTTCTTGATTCCACAATCCTAGTGCTATGTGATGGACAATAGAATCTATACCCTTTGGACTTTTCAGCATATCCAATAAAATACCCACTAATAGTCCTTGGGTCTAGCTTCTTTTCTTGTGGGTTATAAATTCTCACTTCAGACGGACATCCCCAAACACGTATATGTTGCAAACTTGGTTTCCAACCTTTGAATAACTCAAAAGGCGTCTTTGAGACAGCCTTGGTTGGCACTCGGTTCAATATATACGCAGCCGTCTTTAGTGCTTCAGTCCACAAGAATTGAGGAAGTTTTGTGTTACTCCTCATACTTCTTACCATGTCCATTAAAGTTCGGTTTCTTCTTTCTGATACACCATTCTGATCCGGGGAACCAGGCATAGTGTATTGGGCAACAATCCCATTTTCTTGAAGAAACTTCGCAAATGGACTGGCAGATTGCCCATTCTCCGTGTACCTACCATAGTACTCTCCACCTCTATCAGACCTCACGATCTTAATTTGTTTTCCACATTGTTTCTCTACTTCAGCCTTAAAAACTTTAAAGGCTTCCAAGGCTTCATCTTTTGAATGAAGTAAGTAGAGATACACATATCGTGAATAATCATCGATAAAGGTGATGAAGTATTTCGGACTACTTGCGTCCATATCTGGACAACAAATATCTGTATGTATGATTTCCAATAGGTTTGAGCTCCTCTGTGCACCCCTTTTAGACTTGTTAGTTTGCTTACCCTTAATGCAATTTATACAAGTCTCAAAATCAGCAAAATCCAAGGTACTAAGTACTCCTTCATTTAATACTCTCTTAATTCTTTCGACTGAGATGTGTCCCAATCTTCGGTGCCATAACATTGAGGATTTTTCATTCACAACACATCGTTTCAAACCAGTAGTGACATGCATAGAATCGTAAGTAGCGTCATTTTGTAAATTAATTGAATAAAGACCATCGAGTATTTCACCAAAACCAACAATTCTAGATTTATCAGCTAAAGTAAAACCAGAATCCATAAATTTGAATGAAAAACCCAAAGGCTCTAGTCTTGAAACAGAAATCAAATTCTTAGAAAAACTAGGAACATAAAAAGTCTTTTCTAAAATCAAAGTAAAACCGCTACTTAAAGTCAAACTGCATGTCCGAATGGCTTCAACACGTGAACGCATCTGACTTCCTGAATAGATGTATTGTTCACTTCCCACTGGGTTCCTTAGGTTTTGCATACCCTGCAAGGTATTAGAAACATGGATTGTAGAACCAGAGTCAATCCACCATGTGTTATGATTAACATTAACCATATTAGACTCATAGCAAACAAAAGCAGATGGAATACCTTTCCTGTCAAGCCAATTCTTAAACTTTAAGCAGTCTTTCTTCATGTGCCCTTTCTTCTTACAGAAAAAACACTTTGACTCTTTCTTTATGACTTGCTCAGGAGGAATGTTGCCTTTGTTCTTGGCAGTTTCCTTCTTCTTCTTTCCATGAAAGGTCAAGTTCACTTTTTCGCCCTCCTCCATCAACAACCTTTCCTCTTCTTGAACACACATGGTCAGCAATTCATTGATTGACCACTTATCCTTATGTGTGTTGTAGGAGATTTTGAAAGGGCCGTATTGATGAGGCAGAGTGCACAAAATGTAGTGAACCAGGAAAGAATCAGACATGGTCACCTCCAAGGTTTTCAACTGAGCCGCTATATCCCGCATGCGCATTATGTGATCACGCACGCCTTTCACCCCTGTGAGCTTTGTTGTGGAGAACTTAATGATCAGAGTGCTGGCAAGGGCTTTGTCAGATGTAGCAAATTGCTCATCAATAGCCTTCAGAAGCTCCTTGACATTGGTATGCTGATCGATAGAGGCGCGGATACCAGCAGATATCTTGGTCTTTATGAGCATCATGGAGAGACGGTTAGATCTCTCCCACCTCTCATAAAGATCAACAGCATCTGGAGTGCTGGTTTCAGTAATACCCGCTGGCTCATCTTTCCTTATAGCATAGTCAATGTCCATCCAGCCCAAATGAAGAAGAATTCTCTCCTTCCAAACCTTATAGTTGTCACCACTTAGTTCGGGAATGTCACACTTAATATCAGAGAAATTCGCAGAATTAATGACTGCAAAATTCAAACATACATGCCCATTATTCATAATTGAGACAAAATAATTTTCATGTTTTACCAATGCAAACATGTCTTAATTTGTGAATCTAGTGACATAACACTTGCTTGTGGGCTAAAGTCTTACTCAATTAGACTCATCATATAAGTACTTAATGACAAAACTATCAAATTATGTTCCAATTCTTAATTCCTGTGGGTAGATTAAGAAATACAATATGATATTTTATCCTAATTAACCATACAAATATAACAAAATTCCTGTGGGTAGATTCTATTATATCACGTATGATAAATTACAACTAATGTTTCTAACGTGATCTTAAAACTAATATATAATCCTAATCAATCAAAGATGCTGTGGCTATTCCTTAATTAGCTAGAATTATATTGATCACTAAACATTGTCAATTATCTATAAGGAGCTAAATAGTTGCATGGTATTCCAAATAATGCAAATTAAATAAATAAAGCTCCCTAAATCTTAATGTGCATAAACAATTTTAACATAACATTGCATGTTTAAATAAATACCCAATTAAACATTCAATATTGTTACTCAAATAAATAAATGAGCACATTAATATAAATTAATAACAGCTAAGACAACATTAATAAACCCTGCAGGTCGTGGGTTAGAGTCTTTATGAAGCCATTTATTATCTGCTATTCATCCTATTCCTTTTATTTTAACAATTCAAAACGTAAATAAAAAGAAAACTATTTTACGTGGGGATCGAACATGAGACTAATCAGCTGTTCAAACGTATTGTTATCGCCGCACTACCACTAAGCCAATCATACAGATATGATTCAAGGCGATGACGTTTAATATATATTCAGAAAACGTTACGCAGACTTCATCTTCTACCTACAGTTGGGACCCGACTTATTTTAAGTGAATTTCAACATCAAAACCAGAAATTAATTACCCAGAATCACTATACGAATTATTTCCTACTCGTTTCTGATTTCAATTTGCATTGAAAGGGTGTAAACTAAATTACCCTAAATTGAAAATTATGAAACCTAGAAGCAAGGCAGAGGTAACAATGGCTCTGATACCAAATGTAAGAAAATTAAATGAATTCGACTTAAACATATACATCAACAACGTTTAAATCGCTATAGCGGAAGCAATATTAAATAACACACTAACCTCCAGCCATTGCAATTTCAGTTTCGGACTTCAGACCCAATGGAGAACAATTCGAATTTGCACTTCACAGCAACGGAAGAACTCTGTTCTTCTTTCCAAACCCTCACTCACTCTTAATTCGATGGTGTAATTTTTTTTCTGAATAGAGAAGCAGGTTCGGTGACCAAAACAGAGAGTGGAAGTTGTATTTATAGAGCTCTGTCCATCACAAAGTTCAGCAACTTCCAACTACACGATAAATGGCTTAATTTTAGGAATTGAGATCATGGGTTTAGTGGGAGAAGTAAATGGACCGAATACAGAGTTAGTTTATTTCCCCAAAAATAGGAGCAAATTCAGAGCACATTCCCACTCCATAAAAATAGGAAACGTGAAACAAATCTAACATATCTAGGCACTAGACCCACCCCAATGGTTGCCATAGTACAGTAAATCATAATGCTTGTTTCTCGAAAGGAAAATATACTATGAAGTTGAACTATTAGTGTACTATTATAGGTTTGTTGTAGATACCAGTTGCTTCTATGTTGGTAGACATCCATTATCGAGTTTGAATGCGTGTTTGGATTTGGAAACATGAATAGAGAGAAACGAGATTGCATTTCTTAATTATTAATGAAGTAATGTGCAACAAATACAGAGCTAGTCAGCTAGCTATAGATGAATTGAAAGGGAAACTATTTAACAACCAGCTTAAGGTAACTTACATATATAATAACTGAATGTGAACTAACTAGTCACGGCAGTAGCATAACTTACACTAGGACTAAGGATGTCCTGAAGGCCAAGCTTGGAGATGAATCCAAAATATATAGAGTAGGTAGGTGACTTGGTGAAAACATTGGCAATTTGTGCTGCAGAAGAAACCGAAAGCAGATGAATTAAACCACTTGGAATACGTTCACGAACGACATGACAATGGATTTCAATGTATTTAGTGCGTTCATAAATGAGGGGATGTGAGCGAGAAAAATAGCAGACTTATTGTCGCAATAAACAGAGATGGGACAAGGAATTTCAATTCCTAAATCAATGAACAAGTATTGAAGCTAGCCACTACAATTCGCAGGAAAGGCTAGCCAAAGCACGATATTCCGCCTCAAAACTTAAACCGAATATCGTGGATTGCTTCTTGGATTTCTACGATACTAAGGAGGTGCCTAAGAGCACACGATAACTAGATACAGACCGACGTGTGATGGCACAACTAGCCCAATCAGAATCAGTAAAGCCCGACAATGTGAGTGGGGAGGAAGATGAACAGAAGATACCATATGCGGGTGAAGCCTTGAGATAATATAAGATGGCTGCGGCGGCCAGTGGCTTGATGATGGACATCTTGTAGAGCAGAAATAAATTGACTAAGTTGTTGAACAACGAAGGCAATGTCTTGTCGTGTTGTGGTGATAGATAAGTTGCCCAAGCCTTTGAATTGCGTTGGTTGATTAAGAGACTCTGAGGACAACATGCTATTTCCAAACCCAATAAGTATCGAAGTGATCTCAAATCTTTGATTTTGAAGGTGCCATTGAGAAAGGCCTTGACAGATTCAATCTCAGAAGGGTGATAAGACGATATCATCTACATAGAACAAAAGGGGTTTGAAATATGAGGATGTTTCCTTAACAAATATATGGTTATGATTTTGTGTCAAACTCTCGCTCAACATAGACACTTCTTTGGGGCCTATATTGGATGTTTGTTTGTGCCCTTGGTCAGACCAACTGCATGATGTTGTGGTTGTCGCTGTTATGAATGTCTACTAGACTATTTGGCACTCTATGAATAAGCTTCGCTTTAAGAATGAAAGCTCATGCCACCTTTTTCTGGAAAACTTGATTATTGCAATTTCTCGATAGCAGTGTTGTCACTCTTGGTTGTTTTGTGCCGCTAGTTGTTATAAATTATTCTCTTCACGCATAACTAATTGGTGCCATGGTAGCCATTTTGAATTGGCTTATAAAAAGAGTTGGCATCGTTTATGGCTTGAGCGTGACTCTCAACTACTCTATTTGTTTCTATTCTTTGTTACTTTTGACATTTTATTTTTGCCCCAAAATAATAGTACTTTTAAAAACTCATTGTACAATTCACAATTTTTTCCAGATATACCAGTTATATGTTGAGTCTTTTAGAGACCTAATACAACTATTAACTCTTTATTTTGATTTCGATTATCTTAAGGCAACTACAAAGAGGATATTTTAGTACTTAGCTAGCACAAATTTGTGTAACTAAGCAAAAGTATCAAAGGTTAGAAACAATGAGTAGTTAGTATGTCTTTCTCTTCCCATTCCATTGTGCCTTCGAATCTCCATATTCCTTGGCTTAACTGGATGGTTTTTTCAAAGCCCGTGGCCTTCATTTGTTCTCATATCTTCAAGAAAGGGAACCATTATGTTGATAAAATTGTTCTCATATCTTTAAGAACTCATTTTTGCGCAAAGACTTTAATCACTTGTTGTATTGAAAAACAAAAATGTTACCCCACTTTTAGGTGTACGAGGGCCAATGGTTTTATTGCAACTGTGTGTCTCATAAATACGATCAAGTAGCGATGGCAATGTGTTGCCAAAAGGGTGTGTGGGTTTGAGTAGGGTATTTACGTTTCATGATAGCATTTAGGAAGATGATTTCAATTGGTATCCAAATTCGTGTAACAATCATAATGTCTTTATCCATACAAAAGCAGTACACGAGTAAGTCGAGACATTTTCTCCATTAAGCGTATGGTGTAATAATTATGAATTCATTTCATTTTTTACCTTGTGTTTTCATTTTTGCGCAAAGATTTTGGTTCATGTCCTCTTGCTTTTCTATCACAAGTAATGTACGGTAACGGGAGCTTCAAAGTAGCGATGCAACTTCTGCTTAAAATTCTTGAACTCCTCTCGGATTCAATATAATAAATTCTTACAAATTCAATATTAGAAATTCCAACACACTTGATTATATTGTGTAACACTTACAACGAGCACAAATTGAATTTTTTTCTTTCTTTTTTTATTGGTATCTTTTTGGGGTCTATAACTAACAAAAAATCGTTTGATTTACAAATTACTACTACAAGCTTCTTTTTTTGGTAGTGGATCAAAAGGGCATGATATGTGTGGTATTGGTGTCATAAGAAGAAAGGCATGATTTGGAGTTAACCCGAAAAATCTTGAGCAAATCTCTACACATTTGGCGAACCTGAGGGGAACAATTGCTTTGCATAAGCAACAGAATCTTCGTCAATCCATTGCCTTGTATAACCGCTTCTTGTGCCTTCTGATCTCGAAACAAATAACAAACGCTCCAAAGCGTCGTCACCGCGTGTTCCGTCGCCACGTTGGATACTTTCAATGCCTTATTCAGTATCGCCGCCACACAAACAGCGTCCTCGCATATCTCTTTCCTCCCTTCCTTCGTCGACGACGCTGTTTCCACCAATTTCAACACCTTCTCTACCACCGTCACGCTCGTATTGCACTCCGTCAATAACTTCGATAGATTCTTCATTGCTCCAACATTTACCAGTTTCAACTTGCTCCGTTTCGCCTTCGTGATCGCCACCAAACACGCTAGACAGTTTTCAATCAGCGCCGGATCTTTCTCCGGCGTAGCCAAATTCAGTAATTCGATCATGAGGCCTTCCTTCTCCGCAATTAGAAGCTGTGACTCTGCGTCTATAGCGATGAATTTCAAAACCCTAGCGGACGCAATTCTCGAACTGGTGCTTCCTCGTCGTAGAACCAGAAGCAGGGAATCTAGACACTGTTGATTCTTTTCCTTCAACATGTAGTTTTTCAAATCCTCGCGATCTTCGATCTTATCAAGAACCAAACCTAACGAAATAACAACTTGTTCGAGAAATTCAACACTATCGTCGTCGACATTGTGGAGCAAACGAACCAGCAGTGGAACGAAACCGTCTAGTTTGGCGAGGAAGGTACGATTCTGATCAGAATCTTGAGCGAAACGAATCACTTTCGCGAGTGAAGCGAAACGGTTGTCGTTTTGAGAGGCTAATTGGGAGATGATATGGAGGAGTTGATCTTTGGAAGGAACAGAAGGTGAAGCGGGTGGGTCAACCCGGCGGAGGACCGAGTTGGACCAGATCTGGATGAGGCTATGTAAAGTGCGATTAGGAATTAAATCTTTAGTATGGAGAAGCTGCATGGTTGCGGGGCAAGTGTTATTGCCGTCGTCTAACCAGCGTTGAATGCTGGAACGGTCGTAGGTGACGCCGGTGCAAAGGCTAACGGGGGATTTCATGAGGTCGAGTGAGATTGGACACTTGAAGAAACTGGGAATAGTGATGCATAGATCATCTCGTTGTCTCACCATGGTGAAGGAAAAGGAAAGAATAAAACAAAAGAGAGATGAGATGAGATGAGATGAGTTGAGTTGAGTTGAGACAAAGAAGAGAATAGAAGAAGGTTAAAAAGGGTGATGTGAGATGAGATGGATGGGAACGGGAAGGGGAGTCTTAGTATAGAAAGGGAGAGTCAAAGGTAGGTGACGTAGGATGCTTGCTTTTTTGTTTTTCATATATAAGTATTTTTTTTGTCTTTGCTTTGCTTTGCTTTGCTTTTGGTCTTTGGTCAACGAGGGATTTGTGGACATGGTGGGGTGCGTTACTATTGGGCAATTGAGCAAAAAGCCATTACATGATCAACGGTTCGGATGGGAAGGGCTCACACGTGCTGAGGGAGTGGTTGTTTTTAGTTTGGAACGAGTTCGTGAGGAAGTAAATCTTATGATGAGGAGGGGGGTAAGGAGGTGAGAGGGGGACTGAGGAGAAGAACGTGGGGAGTGGGGCTCTCAACTCAGCTCATCATCGCTCGGGCCATAGCAATCAAGGATTTCTTACAGGCTTCTTTTCTTGGCTTTTCTGGTTGGATCTAACCCGAAATAAAGTCGCAACCGCTTATGATACTAATAAATTTTTTAGTAATAGTTAGTAAATTTTTCGGTGATCATTATCCAATACTCTAATGGTTAGTACATACCAACCACAATTTATTATTTATGTGGTTAGTGAGCGATTAAATGAAAACACTAATTAGTACATATTTAGTACAATATAACTTTGATGTGGTCACCGAATTTTTTCATTGATGTGGAAATTACTATTATGCTCATTTAGTAACAATTACTATACTATTGTTTTGTATTATAAGTCAGACTCAAACAAGGTTATCTCTCGTAATTTATTAAATTAAATTTAATGTATTTCATGAAATATAAAGTAATGTAAATATTTATAGTTAAAGCTTAAAAATGAGAGAGACTATTTATTTTGCGAAAAGATAAATGAAGAATTTCATTAAGGTACTAAGGATCAAAATGAAATACTATAAGTTATAAGTTCAAATGCTACTTCAAGTAGCATTTAAAAAACGTTATAAACTAGTAAAAAGAATGTTTTAAAATTACTCCTATCAAACACTTATATATCTACTATAGGCCAGCAGATAAACATCGTCAAACAAATATAAGTGACTAGCTTAATCAAAATATCAACTCAATAAAATCACAGAATATTCAAACAATGAGAAATGTATATCATATAAATTAGAGTACTTTTAGGTAGAACTCGCAATTAGGCGGACCCACATAAAGTGTGATTCACAATGCCACATCACATAATCAAAGTTGTAATACAGGCTGCGATACAATAAAAAATATTGGAGCTGGCACAATGCATTAATGCTCTAGCTAAAATGTGAGCCACAATGTTTGTTTGTCTCCTAACAAAATTAACCAGAGTAGAGAGTAAAGTTTGACAAGATCTTTAAATAGAGCCATATTAATTTGGTTACAAAATCACACACTCCTCGAATGTCATCTACAATCGCTTTGCAATCCAGCTCGATGGTAGTTCGTTGGATATCTAATTCTTGTAACCAAGTGACTGCTTCTAATAAACCCAGTGCTTCCGCTTCGTGTGGTGTTGGCCGACCAGTAAAGCAAGCAGATTTGGCCTTTACGAATGCCCCCTCCTCATTCTGTATACAAAGACCAATACTAAATCTTACATCTTAAAAAATTGTTGCATCAACATTGCACTTCACCATGTTAGCTGTTGGGCGAGACCAAGTAACAACCCCACTACTGCTGTGCGAACTAGCCAGGCACTTTGGGACGTTTCGCCTCTTGCCAACGATATAGAAAGTCCAGAGCACACTGAATTGAAGCCCAAACTGGCTTCACCACATTCTCAAAATCTTTTCATTCATTCTCTTCCACAAACACCATATTATCATCACAAAACACTTTCCAGTGTCCGATTGAAGTGTTGCTAGCAACTTGAGTAGACATTTTCATAAATTTTACTCCAATTTTAAACTCTCTACAACTCAAATTGGTTCACATAACTTATCTCACCTATAATACTTTTTACTTACATAAGATTTTCTTTTAACTTAATTATGAATTTATTTATTTTGATTTTATTAAGTTGTTTTGATCACAAATGTGTTTTTCAATAGTTATTTTGGTCTTCAAATTTGTTTTTCGTTTGTCAATTTAATCTCTAAAATTAAGAAAAAAGAGACACATAAAGACGTGTTTGTTGTAATTTCAATACATTCAGGGTGTGTTTGTTTGGGGTGAAAGGGGGAAGAGAGAGTGAGGGAAGAGAGAGTAAGGGAAGAAAGAGTGATTTTAGGATGTTTGGTTAAGGAGAGAAATAAGAAAGAGAGAGGGAGGAAAGATTTAGTGGTTTTTGTAATCTCTCCACAAGTGGAGAGAAAGAGGCTCTTTCTCTCTTCCCTCACTCTCTCCTCCCTCTCTCTCCTAATCCAAACACACCCTAATGATAACACCTCACACAATTTGGAGTCAAACTGAATGTTTACCCTATACTAATGAGTTAACGTTTGATCCCTGTACTCATGACTCATTATGTGTTTCGTTTATTTACCCGTGGGAAGGGATGAGTGTTTCAATTTAACTTTTTTCCTCGGGCGTGGAGGGAAAGTTTGTGAAGTTTTGTTGTTTTTATTGGACTCATTATGTTTTTAGTTTCATAATGGCACCGAAAGCAACCCTAGAGTATTTATCATTTTTCCTTTCCATCATTTCTTGCTTTCTTCTTTGCCTTTCTTTCTTTCTTTCTTTCTTCCCATCATTTGTATTTACTTTTTATAAGAGATCAGCTAGGGAAAATTACAGCCCTGCTTTCACGGAGAAAACTATGAAGAAAGTACGCCACCTTGTCTAGAACTCTGCATTTTTTTGTTTTAATTAATAATTATAAAAGAATCCAACGAAAAATAACAATAAAAATATTTCTTTGATATTCACTAAACAGATCCCTTAGGATTAGTGGAAAAGTGAACGTATGTGAAACAGTGAAAATGAAACATGGAATATCTACTTTGACATATTATGTAGCAAGACTTTGCTTCAATATAAATAATATCTAATAGATAGATAATAAATAGACAATAAAATTCTATTATGTTATTAATTCTGTAATTAGTAAGATGGAGGTTATTCAAATTTTCATATTTGAACGCATGGATTACGTTACACGAGGGTGATGAATTTGGTGTTTAGTAGCGTAGGAGTAGTTGATTCATTATTCATGCCGCAAAAACTTTGAGCACGTAGATCGATTTGCATGACAGTGACACGAATTATTCGAAAAGTTTAACACTAGCAGGACACTGGACTTGTAAATTGGTGTCATTGTGTCAAGCCCAAAGAAATTAAGCTTGCTTAAGTCAAAGTTGGCGAATCTGCACCATACGGCACTCTCTACCTAGCGTCTGTCACTTTTTCTTGCTAGTCAATTTGGGCAAGTTTCAACGTTCATACACGCTGATGATCAGATCATGGTGCAGCTTTGAATGAGTATTTGTACATTGAATTTTGAATAAAATCAATTTTTTAAATTAATTTTAATTGATAGAGATTAAACCAACATTTTTTCTTACTGATATTAGTGTTGCTAGCACTTCTTATATGTTAGTATGTAAGTATTTGTGATGTTAGTATGCGACACTGAGGATTTAAATGTCCATCCCGCCCCGCCCCGCCCCGCCTTCCTGTGAGCCCGCCAAAAGTTTGTTTGGCGTACTAGTGGGCCGAACCTGTTTTACAATTCCTAATTTCTCGCACCGACCTTATGACTCTCTTCTTAATTATATCTTATAGATAATTTAAAGTGAAGTTATTTTTATGTTATAGAAAATAATAAAATAAATTGTAGTAAAATTAAATATCAAGTTTTCAAGTCATATATAAGTAAAAAAATTTGTTTTATCTATTCAGTTATACTAGGACAAGGGTTTAGGGGACACATTAGTTTTAACTGAAAGTAATCGTGCATCATTTTTTGTTTTTCTCTTTTGCAAAATGACATTTAAAGTGTAGACTTGATTTTAGTGGTGTTGAGTGCA
This sequence comes from Astragalus glycyphyllos, assembly GCA_963573325.1. NCBI lineage: Eukaryota > Viridiplantae > Streptophyta > Magnoliopsida > Fabales > Fabaceae > Astragalus > Astragalus glycyphyllos. The sequence continues at coordinate 83,601,460 of OY754307.1, read as the reverse complement.
AATCTAAATAGACAAATGATCAACCACCCATTACATGTAAATAGTCTTCTGCTGCGTTTGCCTAAAATAACACGTCTTTGACTGGAAATTTTAGCAGGTAGTTTAAAAATGTTATGCAACTAATTAGTTTAGTGTGTGATTTGGGTTTTTTTTACATGTGTTATGAGGGTTATAATAGCAATAATAGCAATTGTTATGCACAGTACTTCCGACCTAAAAGGCGGTTCGAGGTAGTTAGTGGTAAGAGTCCTTGATCAACGTGAACTGTCCGATCCGAGCTGGAGTTGTACCTGCAAAACCACTCTGATGCTTAAGTCAGTGAGGTAGTCTTAGCAGTGTAATAAATGTGAGATTGCTTACCATTAATGTGGCATTGAATGCAGTATTTATGGATGGTGGTAGGGTTTGACTTGATTCATCATGACCGTCCGATCTTGTGGTTTGATCTGAACCCTCGAGGTTTGGATCTGTTTTTGGGTTTGGGCCATTGGATATTGGACCCTTAAAGGGTGCAAATAGAAACTAGAAAGGGAGCGTATATAAGTAAAAAATCTCACCATAACAGCAATGAAATAGGTCTCTTTATATGGTCTCTACATGTATTTCAATGAGAATGGAGAAATAAGTCTCTCTATATTTCTAACATTTCTCTAGGCCAGTTTATAAATTATAACACCGGAGAAAAAGAAACATCAAACACCATTTTCTTTTGCTTTTTTTTTTTTTGACACAAACACCGTTTTCAAATGCACATTTTTCTGTTAGGTTTAAATATGTTTTAGGCCCCTGGTGTTTTGGTTTAAGTCTCTGCAAATTATTTTTTTATTTATAAGCCCTTGTAAAATGACACGTTTTGTTTTAAGCCCTTCTGTTAGCAAACTGTTAGTGAGACATTAAAAATCTCTCCCACATGTGTTTTTTTATTTATTTTAAGCCCCTGCCAAAATATATTTTATTTATTAGACCCTTGCAAATTTTTTTTTTTTGGTTTAAGCCCCTGCAAATATACACGTGGAAGAGATTTTTAACGTCTCACTAACAGTTTGCTAACAGAAGGGCTTAAAACAAAACGTGTCATTTTGCAAGGGCTTATAAATAAAAAAATAATTTGCAGGGGGTTAAACCAAAACACCCCATATTTGCAGGGGCCTAAAACATATTTAAGCCTTTCTGTTATTATTTTTCTCAAAATTGTGTGTATAGTGTTGGATTAGGGATTAATTAGGGGCTTCCTGTAAAAAAATAGTCTTGGACTAGGGACTAAAAAGTAAAATATCCATTTTAATATTTTACAGGTCTGACTATTGATGATATTTAGGGACAAATTTAATAACCATATATTTTATACTTTTTTCTTATCTGGTTCTCTGTTTATCATTGTGCTTCATGATTTACTTTTTGTCTTACCAAAAATAAAAAGTTGGGATGCCATAATTAAAGAGATAAGTTTTGTTGTTGTAAAGAGATAGGGATAGGATTGTGTCAAAAAAAAAGACTTAGGGATAGGATTTTAGTAATGTTTTCTTTTCTTTTGTCAAAAACAAGTAATGTTTTTTTGTTGGAAAAGTAATGCGACTAATGTCTTAAGTTGACATTGTCCTAACTCGTTGTGCTGGACCCTGAAATAGTATATTGGCCCACAAAAAGTTCAATGTGTTTTCAAGGCCCAACCCCCGTCCTACTCCACACACCCCCTAAATTCCTAAATCCCAAAAATACCCCTCACTTAAAACACCCCGTTCTCATTTTTTTTTGTTATTTGTCTAGTTCGGCTAAGGCAACCCGAACGGATTCGGCTGTGCGTAGCCGAACTATATAATTTTTGTTTTCAATTCTCGTTTTTTTTCCTAGTTAGACTAAGGCAACTCGTACCTTGTAAATTTCAAAAAAGGGAGTGTGTGTCAAATTATATAAGGTACGGGTGAGGGCAGTCCAACCTGTTTGGTTGCCTATAGCCGAACCCATTAAAATTTCCGGAAAAAATATGAACACACTGGGTTCATTAATGGTATTTTGGTCATTTCACAGGGTTTAGGGGTGTGTGGTGAGTAGGAGGAGGTTGGGAAAAGTCAAACCTTTTCAAGGGATAACCAAATTTAATCGTATATTCTAACTAACCTGACGTTAATCATGATACCTATGCAAGTGAACAGAAAAATTTGTCTAGTAATTCTACGTGTGTTACTAATTATTACGGTACTTCTAGGGTGAGGGATCAACAAAGTCTCTCACCGACGAACTACTAAAATTGATTGTATAATATAGGAAAAAATTCGTCAATAGTTGAGATTTAATACTAGTTGATTCAATCTTAAACACTCGTAGCATTTTACATAATATCCTATAGTCAATTTTCGTGGTACACCGGTGATGTATCAACTAAGTCTCTTACTGACAAACTATTAAAATTGACTGTAAGATACATTATTAAATTTCATCAATGGTTGAGATTTAATGCTGTTTGATTCAATCTTAACCATTTGTAGCATTTTACATAATATTACGATTTTTACTATATCTATTTTTTTAAAAAAGGAAAATGATTTTCATTAAAAATTATTTCAACCCACTATAATTTTAGATATTTTTATTTTGCAAAATACTATTATTTGTAATATTTAATATGTAGATTTAGAAAAAAAGGATAATTTTAATTAAATTATAATGGTCTTTATGTTATTATAGTTAAAGTGCCGTCATACACACACATATATATATATATATATATATATATATATATATATATAAAAAAAGAAGTGCATTAAAGTTGTTGCTCACGCAACGGTTTGGTTTAGGTTACTAAGTTTTTTCCTTAGTATCCTATACTAAGTTAATATCAGCTGTTTGATCCATATTTTTTTAATTAAATCCGATTCAAAGGTTGTGAATTAAAGAGGGTACTAATGTAATTTTACACATACCAACCATCCATTAATAAAAAACATTTTTATTTATTAATTATATATATACATATAAATATATTATATATAATATAAATATATAAGTGGTGGTTGCAAGTGGTGGCCGGCGGCGGAGCTACGGCGACCGACACAGCAGCTGACGGAGGAGCTCCGGTGACCGGCGGCCATGGTGGTGCCATTAACCATAAATATGAGTCTGTGGTTAGTGGCCACTGTGAGAACAATTTGTTGGTGGGAATAATGCTGCAACAAAGAAGAAGAACCAAACATAAAAAATCATTAGTTCAAATAATTGTGAATATAATGTACAATAAAGAAAGAAGAAGAAACTGAATTCATCATTGCGCAAGACTCCAAGGCGTGTGTAACACTAAGCTTTAGGTTCGATTCGCCCCCACCAATCACTCTAGATTGGATGCAATAGGAAGACCGACGAATCCCCTTCAGGATACAATGGAGTTCCATGATATGATTTGCACACCCACACAGAGCGTATCGTCAACGGTATTTTACAGAACAATAGTTCCCTAACTTCAATTTGCGCATAAGAGAAGAAAGAGAATGATTTGGAATAATGAATTTGGTGGAGTTTTGTCTTAGATATATGAACAATGTATATGTATCTATATCTTCTACTTGTAAAGTTGTTCTATATATATATATATATATATATATATATATATATAGACCAACTCGTACCATTTGGTGAAGATACTAAATGGGTATATGAGTCATTTCCACAATAATTAAAAAAATCCACTAACCACAAATATGAAGTCTGTGGTTAGTGGCCACTGGTTACCGATTCCACTAACCACAAATATGAAGTCTGTGGTTAGTGGCCACTAACCACAGACTTCATATTTGTGGTTACCGAATTTTTTTAATTATTGTGGAAATGACTCATATACCCATTTAGTATTTGTACATTTGTGCCATTGGTTTAGACAATCATATTTTGATATGTTAACAATCACAATATATGTACATTTGTGCCATTGGTTTAGACAAAATTCTTATAAGCATTCAATACCCATTTCATGTTAGAGTTCTACCTCTATTTCATCCATCTTAAATTATTTAAGATATCATTTATTGAATGCATAAAAAATACATAACAACAACCAATGCACCAATGGAATTATTTACTCAGGTACCAAAATATCTTTACACATATCTAAGGTGGGTCAATCATATAAATCACATAACATAATAACAAATAAATTCTATTTTCTTCACCTTGAAATTAATGTCAACTCCATTAGAATCATTTCCATATAGCTTAGTATACATGTAATATATGCACCATATATTCTACTAGTTAAATATTAAATATAAACTCATTATAACATTTAAATGTACTTGTCAAAATAAATAAATAGCACTTAAATGTATCAAGAAATTGGAACAGTATAACATAATATCCATGGAGAGTGACTATCAAAAACAGGTACAAAATAATGTCACAACATTTTCCATTCTGAGAAAATAAATAGTAATCACAATTTTTACTATTTAAAAATATTTAAGCGGTATTAAACAATATAAAATTAACAAAAAATAGTTTTATATGTTAATTCGATATTAAACCTAGTTAGTCAATAACTAGAGGTTAATATAAACTCCAAAAAACGACATATCAAAGGGAGCTTTATACAGTCCACACTCTCCTGCACTCTCTCGGATTCGAGAGTGGATATCGTCCCACGGTACTGATGATCTTCTACATCAAGCGGGTCAAATTCGACCCAGATATGCAGAAAATGGGTCTCCAACCCAACACCTTTAGGAAATGTTTCCTCCCTCGTTTTAGCACCGTTTTAAGTGAATCTTGAACCGATTTGATAGTACAGAAAACAAAGATTACAATGGTATAATTTTTAGACCATAAAAGCCTCAAAATCAAGTACAAGTATGTACCCAAAAATCGAAATCAAAATGGTTTTAAAAATTATACGGGCACCACCCATTTTGAAACAACATGATTCTTCACAAAAATGTGTACTGTTTCGTTAATTTTCTTTATCGCATGAACTTGCTGGTAATTAAATATCTGAATCATGTAAAATTAAAGGAAAGAAAGTTATTGAAAACGGTTCATAAAAGGCCATGATAAACCATTACGCTTTTTCATCAAAATTTTGCTCCACGTAGAAGAAACCTAAAAATGGCTCTGTGATTCAAAAAATTTCTTGTATTTTACTATACCTTATATAACAACATTGAAACATATTAATTTGATTCACGTGGACAAGTTTGGATATTTGACAATGATTTTTTACTATCCACCAAAAATCCACAAACCATAATAACGAAATGTCATAAACTTTAATTATCATAAACTATACAACCCCAGGCATAGAATAATACTGTAATATTATGTAATTGCATTCATAATCATGTACCTTTCACCCAAGTGAAACAATAAATATGAATGAGCGTTCATCTCTCCAAATTGTAAGTAGAATAACATCTTCCTTTCATGTTGCAGTCATCATCTCAACACAAATGCAAAATCGAACCTAAAGATTGTGAGAACAATTTGTTGGTGGGAATAATGCTGCAACAAAGAAGAAGAACCAAACATAAAAAATCATTAGTTCAAATAATTGTGAATATAATGTACAATAAAGAAAGAAGAAGAAACTGAATTCATCATTGCGCAAGACTCCAAGGCGTGTGTAACACTAAGCTTTAGGTTCGATTCGCCCCCACCAATCACTCTAGATTGGATGCAATAGGAAGACCGACGAATCCCCTTCAGGATACAATGGAGTTCCATGATATGGTTTGCACACCCACACAGAGCGTATCGTCAACGGTATTTTACAGAACAATAGTTCCCTAACTTCAATTTGCGCATAAGAGAAGAAAGAGAATGATTTGGAATAATGAATTTGGTGGAGTTTTGTCTTAGATATATGAACAATGTATATGTATCTATATCTTCTACTTGTAAAGTTGTTCTATATATATATATATATATAGACCAACTCGTACCATTTGGTGAAGATACTAAATGGGTATATGAGTCATTTCCACAATAATTAAAAAAATCCACTAACCACAAATATGAAGTCTGTGGTTAGTGGCCACTGGTTACCGATTCCACTAACCACAAATATGAAGTCTGTGGTTAGTGGCCACTAACCACAGACTTCATATTTGTGGTTACCGAATTTTTTTAATTATTGTGGAAATGACTCATATACCCATTTAGTATTTGTTACTAAACTTTTGACTTAGTAACCTAAGTCACTCTCGCTCACGCAAGTATGGGCTAGGGTATGAGCACGTTTTTCAAACACGGGTATAAAGGTGGACACTATAGTACATTAATTGCCCATAGGGTATCAGTTGTTATCCCTAAATGCATTTCCAATTCCAAAGGCAATGGATATATAATACTCATTCCGTTGGTATTTACTTGTCATTTTTTTTGGCTTTTTACACATATCAATTAGACCAATAAATTTTATTACATTTGATACAATTAATTCTTTTTTACCTATAACACCTTTAATAATTTATTTTCTCATTCATCTTTTTTTGGTTACATTATCTCATTCATCTATTTCTCTCTTTGCAATAAATACTTAAGAGCATTATTAACAAAACAATAATAAATGTTGCATTGAACTTTGAAAATGACAAGTAAATAGAAACAAACTTTTTCTACAAAAGCGACAAGATAAGGAACAAAGGGAGTATCAATTAAGGCTTTGTTTTGCGCGTTCCACCGCTAGCGGATAACGAATGAACCTAGCAGATGAAATTAGCGGGTGAAGAGTACGCGTGTTTAGCAAGCACTAGCGTTTAGCATTTTTTCAGAAGCTACTTCAAGTAGCGTTTTTTCAAATGCTATGGGACAACGGATAGCGTCTCATTTTTTTGACATTTTTACCCTTTTTATTTTTCTTAAATTACTTCTCTTTTCCATTAAACATTTTGTCATCATTAAGTAATTTAATCATTAATTAAATATCCTTTTATGTTATTTTACATTTATCAGCTATTTTAACCGTTTGTTTTACCAAACACATCATTTGTTATCCACTAGCTCATTCGCTATCTGCTACTTTTTACCAAACAAAACCTAAGTGTGTGTTTATTTTAGATTATGTCTGCCCTAAAGTGAGAAAGAAAATATAATTATATATGCTAAAATATTTTACTCAAATTTTTCCTTTACATATTGTTTGTCATTGTTGTGTTATGGATACTTATACTTGATGTTCATTTTATATAGTACTACTACTAGTACCTCTTTAAAAAATTGAAGTCATATATAAAGTTTCGCTCCTACAAACTTTCCTTTTCTTCACAAAATCCCATTAAAATTCTTTCTCACAATGCCATGTGTTTGGTCATATATGAGATGGAAAATTGACCCAAAGAGAACAAAAACCAAAGTCTAGAGTACCAAACAGAAATGGAAGCAGAATTGATAAAAGAGAAAGGAATGGGGGTGAGAAAATTCACAGTTCATCATGCCCCTCACATTTATGATTTGTGTTGCTATATGGTTATATTTTCTCACTTTCTTGATAACCTGACCCTTTTGGCATTACATTGTTTCGTTGTCAAAAATTTTATCCCTGGAAAATGTACCATTTCATGAATGATGAAAGCTAAAATGGAAAAAAAAGGAAAAATATGATGCAACAGGTTATAATTTTCTTAGGTAGTGGGCTCCAACCAAGCCTAGCCTAGAATGAAATTAACTTTTTGGTGATGCATGCATTCCGGGACTGTTGTTTGCGGTGCATATATACTTCCCCATACTTTTTTTCATTATGAATGTTCATTTTAACTTGTAAGTAGGATCCTTGATTTTAAGTTCTCTTACTTACTTTGGTGTTTAATATAATTGCTAGATTAGATCCAATGGTTTTTTTTCCAGTAATATCCGAGAAATTTATTTATATAATCATCAATGAATGTCTGACTAATCAGAACAAATTTTACGGGACCTCAACGGTTTGCTTATATGCCTCACTGGAGTAGTATATTGTATATAGTAGCCTAATTTAAATTCAACTTCTTTGACGTCACATGGGGTGGGGAACAGCTAATAATCTTTTCAAATATGGTAGCAAAAAATTCATTACAATAATTTGCATGTATTTGCTGAGAGGGAAAGGCATTGACAAATCCTGGAACAGGGGTGAGCTTAGATATGCATAAGTATGGGTCATATGGGTCCCCTGAAAGCTCTTGCATTGCATTTAATTGTTATCATCTATATCTGCTTAATGCAAAACCATATGTTTATTACTGGAGTTCAATGAAAATCAAATCTAGTTTGTGGAAATGAAATAGGAACAGTAGCTAGGTATGTTGAAAACTTGAACAGAGGCGAAATGAGGAAACAGTGAGGTCAGAAATGTACGGAGTAGTTTACTTACTGTGAGTGTACATTGACAAGGCAATGTAGTAGCCTCTAATTAGGGGAATGGGTTTGAAAGAGCCCTTCAATCAGAGCCTACAAAAGCTTCTCCTTGTGCCACACGTACAAACTTTCCTGTACACAAGTTGATTGAAGTGGTTCTAAACAACACAGTTCATGGTTCTGTACTCGAACCATTAATACGGAATGGCTCCAAACATTCACCTAACCACTCACACAAAATAAGATATGTCATAAAACAAAGTTACAAACCTCTTTGCCTTTGCTTTTTTTATTATTCTTATTCTTATTATCTTTTTCTTTTTTTTTTGAATGGTTCTTATTATCTTTTTCTTTTTCATTATAATTCTCACTCTGTCCCATAAAGACCCGTTCCAAAAGGCTTCTTCTCTCAGGCTTTTCAACTTTCTGCTTCCAACATTACTACTACTTGTAGAACCATCCTATTTCTTTTGACCCAATAGCTCTCTCACTTCACTCCCTCTTCTCTCACCCACATGAACTCTCAAGCAAAATCAACATCCTCAAAACTGACAACTACAGTTTTGTGTATAATTGTCCATGTTTCAGCCTATTTCCACCTCATTTTCCTCAAAAGATCATAGTCCTCCCAGCTTCATCTTCAGTCTTCTTCAGTCTTTACCACCTTGTTCTACATTGACCTTTGAGCCTCTACATAATGGTTCTACGTAGTAGTAGTAGACCTCAAATTTTTATGTTCTGGTTGATCTTATTCCTCTGCATATTTAGTCACTGTTATGGCTCAAGAACCACAAATGTTTTCAGAGTTAAGCCAAAGTCTCAACACACGGGTCACTTTTTTGGGTTCTTGCCTAAAAGAGTGCACATACCCTACTCCTCTCCTTCAAGGAAACACAATGGCATTGGCTTACTAAGGTGGAGATCACCCTAAAGATTCAGCAAGCAGTTAGGTGACTTTTCTGGTTTTTTGTTTCAATTCTCTTTGAAAAAACAGGTAATTAACTGATGTACATGGGGGGCATGAGGCTGTTTTTGATGGTTCATTCATTGTTTTTTGAGTTTGATGATGACAACAGTATTTTGTTTTAGAGAGAAGATGTAATGTAATGGACATAATAGTATGATACAATGATCTATTAGCTGGATCTCTCTCTCTCTTTTTGCTTTAAGAAGAAAAATGTATGTTTGTTTGTTTAATGAATCTCTAACTCTGTTGATGTCCTTTTGTTCCTTCCTTCATGTTTTGAAGTGTGAATTGGTCATTAATTTAGTTCTCATATCAAGTTTAAAGTTGTTCTGCTGTTATGTGAGATCATGAAAGTTTCAATTACGTATACCGTATAGCATATGTTACACATGCATTTGCTTTTTGTGTATTTCTACAAATACTAAAAATCAGTATCATCCTAAATCCTAATGAGCTTATGAAAAGGAACATGTTATTAATTATGTAAAGGATAATGGATATTAAAGGTTAATAATAGAAATGATTATTGAGGTTTTGAGCAATAACCATTGTACTGATGGGTAGCACGCACGCACGCACAAGTAGAGTAGTAGAGTGAGATTTTACCTGCTCCCTTGAAATTTGCCTTTATGCAAGAGAGAGAGAATCAAATGCCGCTGAATACGGGGTAAGGTGATATCAGTGTCATGTGGTGTGTGGCCCGGTTGCGTGTATTACATATTTACATCCCCTTTCCTCGCTCTAGCTCCAAGAGTTTTATGTCGGATCAATGTAAAACTCCCACAACTTTTTTTATATACAAAAAAACTCGAATTCCTTTGCTATATAATGCGATAGTGGTATATGAAATCATGAAATGATTAACAAGTAAAGTATAAGTTTGATGCGGGATTTTTGAAAATAAAAAATATTTATGAAGCCTTTTGCTACAATAGTTTTTTGTTTTTATGAGGAAAAGGGCCGAAGCCCAAAACGAAAGCAGTAACTACAAACCGGTTAAATCAAGCTCAACTCTATCTAAGTTGTGAGCTCTAGATAGAAAATTCGGAGGTGAGTCAAACAAGTAAAACAGAAATCCCTAAACTAAACTAATAACAGATCAAGATCCACTCTTTCGTTTCCTAAAAAAATCCATTATTTGTCCAAAAAAAGATCAACATCCATTCTATATATTGTCAAAAAGAAACAACAACCATTCTATATTACCTAATGAGGATATCGTTCTACATCCATTCTATATATTGTCAAAAGGAAACAACAACCATTCTATATTATCTAATGAGGCATATCGCTCCACTGCGTCCTTTGTTTTCAGGTTTCCACGGCTCCCTAACGAGGGAATTCAGATCTAGTGCACTCAAAGAGAGTGTTCAATCAAGCAATCGGAAAATCGTAGTCATCGAACCAAAATCAAACAGTCCGGATTTTAAGCGCAGTTTTTGATTTTTGCTTAATATAAAAATTGATTTTGAAATCTGAATCACCTAATCTTAATAGGACGACTCCAAACTTATCAAATGCATGATTGCACATCTCTCCAAGCGCACACAAAATGGTTCCCTAATGAGGCATTTCGTTGTTCATCATAAACTGTATCTCAGAGCCCTGTCTAGTTATTTTGCACTTCCTCCTAGGTTATGATGTCCACTTCTTGATCCCCAAGGAATTCAGCTCAAATTTGTTTGGTATATGCCAAGAAGGGATGGAAGGAGAGTCATAGGACTGACATAGAAGCATAATTTGTTGTGTATTTCATTTTCCTTTTATGCTGATGCAAGGCAAAACAAACAAGTAAACAGAATATATGAATCTAAATAACTACATTCAACCCCATCATCAATTTGGTTGGATTGGTTCTAGTATTACTTTCATCTCGTGGCAGAAATGTAAACATGGCCTCACAGGGATAAGTTTCAACATATGTTTGGGAAAGAAATCCACAACCCAGTTACTTACAAGTGAACCTTTCATCACAACACACTATTTACATTTTGTCACTCCCAAGGTTATGAAGGGATGAGACACAAATATTAATTAAAAAGACTAATGAAATTATTCTATGATTGTATTTTTTGTGACTGCCTTTTTCTGGTCTCCATGATAGCCTCGTGCCTTCTTTTAGATAAGTCTTTAATTGCCTCTTGATATTGCTGTTCAATCTTCTCTAACTCTATTTTCAAATCATCCTCAGGTTCAAACAAGGAGGAAGGGATGGGATAATTGTTAAATTCTATGAATGAATACTTGCTCTTTTTGTCGGGGGATTCCCCGACTTCTAATGTAGGTGGGGTTTGACTCCCTCCATTCACTGTAGGTAAGTTGAAGTCTGTAAATCGTGATGTAGCAGACATGAATGAAACTGGAGAAATATTCTTATCATTGAAGTCAGATGCTGCAGAAGTATACGACGTCGCAGCATACAAATCATCTGGCATTGTTGTTTTTGGAAGACCAATGCTTGCATGAGATGAAACCTCATCAAAAATCGCATTCTCAAGATTTTCTTTTTCTGCTGATTGAAGACCAATGCTTGCATGAGATAAAACGTCATCAAAAATCACATTCTCAAGATTTTCTTTTTCTGCTGATTGTCCAAGTGAGGGCAAGAGACCTGCATCTTCGATCACAATTTGGTTAGAAGATTCCGAGCTTTGTTTGTAATTTGACATCTCTGACTCCGGGTCTTGTTTTTGGCGACGTAGATGAGTTCGTTTGCCATTTGGAGAAAATAAGTGATCAATAGCTACACAAGGTTTCCAATCAGGAATCAAAGTTATCAATAACAGATCAATTAACTCAGCGATAAACTGAACATTGTGCTCGGCAAGTTCAAGTTGCTCAACCATTTCACTTGATACTGAGATGGCTGTATCGCTGTTGAGGTAGAATATGAAATGGATATTTCTTGCTCGCCCTGCGTTTTGCATTTTCATGTCAGACTGCATAACTCTCTATTATCAAATTCAAAACACGGTTAATGTAAGTAAAAATCATCTAATTACTCACCGTTCTGATCAGTTATCCGAAGAACTAATGATACAGAATTTGCATCATTTTCTTCACCTTTTAGATAAAATACATCAGGTCCCTTCAGCCTTCGTATCTCAACACACGGAGAAGGTGGTGCATCATCAACGGAATTATAAATCACAGTGATAAATGGTAGATCACTAGTATAACCAAGATCCTTTGAAATGGATCCAAATCCAATACGTGCACTAGCAGGACCTTCTGACATCAGGCAGCGATTTTCAAAGGCTCCCAATTTGGGAAGAACAATATCTGGTAATGGAAGAGGACGATTCTTTCCCAAACCATTCACTTCAAGAAAAGGGTCCATTAGAAGCTCCTTTGCAGACAATCTTTGAGATGCTGGGACAAGGCATTTCTCAATAAATGATTTTATTTCTGGATCTTTTAGTTTAGAAAGAGAAAAAGGCTTTATACCCTGCAACATCAAATAATATATGACCAAAATATCCTAGTACTAGCCTAAATAAAAAGAAAATCAATAATAATAATACTCACAGATGAAACTTTCTTGTATATCTGAGCTGAGTTTCTACATTCTCTGTAAGGATACTCAGAAGTCGCCAACTCAAGCATGCACATCCCAAAAGAATATATATCAGCTAATTCATTATAATTTTCATCATACAGTTCAGGTGCCATAAACTCCGGGGTTCCTACCAGAATTACACGTGTAAATACTACTAGTGTAGAAAACAAACAAAGCAGAAAGGCCAGGACAAGATTTTGTTAGTATTCTTACATTACAGCTACAAGAAGGGAACCTTGCAAAATTATTTTGTTAGTATTTGAACAACATAACAGATAAAAAGAAACACAAGAATATACCAATTACACTCTTGCAATTAGTCTGCTTCAATAGAGTTGCCAGCCCCAGATCTCCAATTTTAACTTCTCCTTGGTGACCATTTATAAATATGTTATCACATTTCAGGTCCCTATGTATTATGGGTGGGTTTTGAGTGTGGAGGTAATTTAAGCCCATTAAAATCTGTCTTGCCCATCCTTTAACCGCTCTCATATCAACCTTCTTGTGTTTCTTACGATACCTGAATCATCCATCAAATACACTAAAAAAAAGGCTGATCTCACAATAAAAGATAAAAAAAAAATTAAACACATTTAGAAAGGATAGCGAACACACTGTCTGAGATTCCCTGAGGTGAACAACTCAGTAATCATGTTAACAGTCCCGTGCTTGTCATCAATCCATGAATTGTAGAACTTCACAATGTTATTGTGGTTCAATGACTTCAAGAGATGCACTTCTGAGTACAGCCTATCTAGGTCGCCCGGCGACTGCAATACCTCATCAATCCGAACTTGGCTCCATGCAACTTCAAGTCCATCGACTTCATCAAATGCCTTAAAACTAATTCACCATGAATTAAGGAAAAGATACATACACCTTGAAACAAAAAAGTCTCAAATAATAAAAATTATTAAATATAACCACAACCCTGCATATGTTCTAACATATAAGCTGTGTTGGACATACAAAACTTCTTGAGGCAAAATATCAAAATAAATAGTGAATTATTGTTATGAAAACCAAAATATTGAGTACATGCAAGGCTAAGAAACCAAAAAAAGGATACACAGTCTTGAAAGCTCCTTTGCCGATTACTTCTTTATACTGCCATGAATGCATAAAGCAGCATCAGCGAATTAGTGCTAATTCTAAAAAATGGAAAAAGGAATTAGAAAAATGCAGAAAATTAGATTACCCTAACGTAGCGAGAGGTAGGATCAGTTTCAATAACATCGGGATCAGGAGGGTCTAGAAGCCCTGAACCCTCATCTGAGCATACTGTGTTCACCAAACTCATCTATATCGTGTTGTATGTAATCCCTACCCTACAAATCAAGAAAAATTAGTTTACGATTTTAAAGATTTGGGATCAAAATTATCAATGAACAATGTTTAACGAAGATGGGATTAAACATTTAATAAATTGTTGGCAAATAAAGAAAAACCAGAACAATATTGCAGATATGGAAAATTAAAGGGAAATAATAATTGTAAATGTACCTTAGAGCGGGTTGAGGACCTTCTGAGGTGAGTTTCTCAGGAGGGATCCCGTAGAGTTTAGAAAGAGAAAAGGGCATCAGAGAGAAAGGAAATGAAACCCTAATCCAAAAGAGGAAGATAGAGAGATAAATGGATAATGTGTCGTGTGGTTTGGTGTGGTGTTGTATCGATGAATGAATTGCAAATGGAATTGGAATTGCAATTGCATACAACCACCTCACCTCCTCTTCCAACACAACAATACCCTCTCCTTCCTTTCTCTCTTTTTCTCTTTCTCTAAAAACAGCTAAAACTTGCACGACACTCATTTTTAATACCACATCTATTTATACGTTATCCTTCTCTCACTATAAATATCTCCCGCTCCCGCTTTTTAATCTTCATCTAATCATGTCCTCCTCCTTCTTCTCTGGTTTTTTTAATTAATTAAGAATAATATTGTCAAATAATAATAATATAACAATATAAAATAAAAGGGACACTACCTCATGTTTTTACTGTTAAAATTTCTTATTACAGAAATCACAAAGATTAAAACTCCTTAAAACCACAATGGTAGATTTCCTTTTAGATGTTGTTTAATCTTATAAAATTTAAATGTTGTGTTTTTATATATAAATAAAGGACTTGCAAGTTGTCTAATTTGAACTTCCACCAAAAGCATCTTTTGTTCTTAAGAGTAAAGAGTAAAATTCCCCATTATGGTCTTTTCTTTCAATACAAGAGACATTAAAGATCTCATGAAACAATCCAAATATAACTACAATTACTTGCAAGCCTTAGGAGAATCTAGAAGTAAAGAGAAAGAGAAAGATATTTATTTAGATTCACCCAAAATTGAAAATTGAATCTCCATCTTCTTTTTTGAATAGTGTCTTGCACTAAGATTTGTCGTACGTAAACATTCATTGCTTTTGGCATTGTCATTGACATTCATTATTTGGATTTTGATCCTAATTCCTAAGGGTATGTTTGGTACATGAAAGAAAGATAGAGGAAAAGAAGAGAAAGATGAGGAAGGGAAGAGAAAGGAAAAGTAGTAGAAAATGAGATGATTATTTAGTAGTTTGGAATAAGAGAAAAATGGAGAGAAAAGAAAGAGGCATGTGTGTTAAATGACATAAATAACCCTAATATAAAGATAATATTTATATATATATATACATATTATTTATTTATATATATATATCAGATTTTTTTATTAAATATACTTTTTGTTACTTCAGTATGTTTTTTAAGATTACGTGTAAATGGAAATAATTTTTTTGTTTATTTAATATATTTTTGCATATCTTTTGTTTTAATATAAATAAATGGCATAATTGTAATTGTATAAAATTTGGAGCTTTTCATTCCTTTTCTTCCCATTTTGAGAGGAAACAAATTTTGTGTGGGCCCCATGAAATATTCTCTTTTCCTTCCTTTCAAATTATGTACCAAACAGTGGAAAACATCTAGAAATTGGTGTTTTCTTTCCCTTGTGTCAGTTTTCCTTTCTTTTCCCCTCTTCCAAACAAAGGGTAAAATTCTCGTTCTAGATTTACTATTAGCAAAAAAATCTGTTTGGGGATATAATGAGTTTAAGTAGGACTAATTTAAGACAATTTTGGATTTACTTGAATAATTTAGTTTTTTTTGGATATACTTGAAAATTTTGTTTGGGGATATAATGAGTTTGAGTAGGACTAATTTAAGACAATTTTGGACTAATCTAAGGCTAAAATATCTTGGTCACTATTTTTTCCGGCTATGCCAGCCCAAGTCATTTTAAGAAGAATGATGAGTCTTTGTTCTTTGGTCTTATATCCTTTAAGCAGAGAAATACGACTACATTCAGGGATCCTCTAGTAAGGTCTGCATTCCTACATGAACATTTTCTATGTGCATGTAGTTATAATTTTTAGCTAGATGTTCTTTTATGCCTTTTCAAGAAGTAGATAAAGTTCTTTATCATCTTTTGAGGTTTGTATTTTTGTTCAATTGTTCTGATTATATAGTCAGATTTATGAAAGAAAGATCCCCCTGATTTGTATACTCTCTCCGTCCCATATTACATGTCGTTTAAAGTTGTGGTGCATGAATTAAGAAAAGTAGCTAATTTTGTATAGAAAATAGAGATTGTGAGTTAGTTACCATATTGTCCTTCATTAATGACATTGGAAACATAAAAAGTAGAATTGTAAGAATAAATATTTTAAATAATGAAGGGTATGACTGAAAATAAAAATTGATGTTGCATTGGTATTCTAAAAAGTCATGTATTTAGGGACAAATTTATTTGGCTAGAAAGTCATATAATATGGGAGGGAGGGAGTAGATCTTTAGAAGATATTTTTGGTATCTCCCAATTATCTAAATCTCTATAGATATATTCCAAACGAATTCCTTCATTGAGGTAGAGCCAATCTTTTTCAGCTCCAAGCAGCTAAGTAGAGAAGCACAGGTCACACTCCTGACAAGTCAGGCTAGATTTTGTAAGAACCGAAAGGAGCATGGACATGGTCATGGAGAAGAGAGAATACGAGATATAATATACAAATTTGATGTCAACGTAGTAAATAAACCATCACCAAAATTAATACATCTGTCTAACAAAATGTGCACTAAATACTAATACTGATGTGTGGCATATCAACTCCAGTGGTCTCATTTTCGTTTCTTGGATCAAACTCGATACGACTAACTATGGACCCGTTTGGATTAGCTTATTTTTGAGCTTATGAGAAAGAACTTATGGAGATAAATAAGTTTTTATGTTGATTCACAAGTTCTCACTAACAAAAATTATATCTCCATGAGTTGTTTTTCCATAAACTACCTTAACAAGCTTATAAATAATACATAAAAACTTATTTATTTGCTAAAGCTGTTTTGCACAAGCTCAAAATAAGCCCTATCCAAACGGGCCCTATATACACATTGAGAAAAACTTAGTCTAAAATGGTATGAAAGTAGCACTGCTAATTCTTCCCGTTCTCACTGACAAAACAAAAGCAAGTTAAAAGGAGATTTAGCACCTACATCAATCAGTGTAGTGAACATTAAATAATTCTTCTAGTGTAACAATGAAAACTAGCCCAGTTCAATAACAGATTATAAGTCATATATGATACAGATACTGAACAAATAGAAGGCCAACCTTCATCCATATATAATATAACCAGCATAAATAAATCTACATGAAATTGTCAAAATCTACAGTGCAATACAAACAAGCAAACCCAAAACAAATGCTGGTTATATAGCATCCAGAGCATTGGTAGTCATCTAACAGGAAAACAGGCAATCACATACTCTGTCTTCCCTTGTGGAAAATGGTAGTAGAGCAGCAAGAAGCCTCCCCAACAATGAAAAACACATTTTCACTTCACTTTCCTCATAACTGCTGCTTTGAGACTTTATCCAAAGCATCAAAAACATATTGCTGAGTTACATCTTCCACAATGACTGTCTTATCTCTTGACTTAGAACCAGTACCTAAAGAGACTTGTCTTCGTTTTACGCCTAAAACCTGGTGTTACAAACAATAAGAATGTTGTAGTACTGATAATAGATCAACCAGAAGATATAAATCTCACGGGACAACAAACTCTATGATGTCTTTAGTTGCACCAACAAGTAACACTTATCGAAAACGCATCTGACAAGTTGACATCGAAACACATGTATTCTATTCAATCAATTCTATTTTCTCAAATTATTATCGAGGTAAGTATCTGCGTCCTGTCATACATGTTGTTTGGCAACAAGTGCCAGACTCTTACCATTTTTGTTCCTCTCTTTGGTAAAACTTCATCCGTAACGCTTAGCAGATACTACTCCGGACTCGTTTTTAGTGGTTTGTTGCTTATAATTTATAAGCTAACAAACCACTTTTTAGATTCATTGAGTAACTTATAACTAATAAATTCACATAAATAAAATATAAATGTTAACAACTAGCACTAGTTTATAGAGTTTTTATAAACTCTACTTGTAGTAGCACGAGTGGCTTATAGCATTTCATTTTCTCTACTAAGTTTTACTAAAAAGAGCCTAAATTGTTTAGCTTTTTCTGGTGGAAAAGAACTGAAAAGTTAGCATGAAAGCGGGAAGCGGAACTTACAGAGCTGATGTAATCGAGAAGAGCGGCATTTGCTTCACCATCCCTCGCCGGTGCATCAATTTGGACACCCACCGCATCATCGCTGACATCTACTCATCGGAAAACTAAATTACCATAATTGCATTTTAATCAACTAATATCGAAGAAACGCAAGAAAGCGAGAGAGGGAGACAGAGACCTGTCACTGATGCAGATTTGGAACCAGGTTTGGCATGGATGGTTATAGCAACGGAGGAAGGAGGCATGCACCGAATACAAGACGGAAAGTTATTAGGTTTTTCCAACGGAGTCGTTACCTTAGGCTCGGTCTTTGCTTTTCCCTTCTTCGCCGGCGGCATAGTTCAACTTACCGACAATCGATGCCGGAGACTTGCCAATAAGCGATTCCCTTGCGTTGCGTACTCGAAACGCCGTCGTTCTGAATTTGATTGCTTAATGAATAGCGATCACGATCACATTTGTCTTCTTGCATCGTGTCTGTGGATGCGCTTGCCACGTAAGATTATTTCTCTAAATCAATCTCGGTCGTTAATTTAATCCAACGGTTTCAACAATGTTATTTGAAGATCGAAGTTTTCGGTTTTTGTGAAGAAACTACCAAAAGAGTCGAATATCAGAAAATACGTCTCTTTGCAACGCGAAAGGACGCCGACGATGGGAGCGTCAACTTCGACGGAGCAAAAGGTTTCGGCGGAACAGCAGGAGGAGGAAAACGTTGCAGCCTCCACCGGAGCTCTTCCCATACTTCAGAAAGCTTTCTCTAAACTCGCCGATTCCGAAACAAATACTGTTTCTTTAGAAAATCTACAGGTACTTCTCATAAACCTTAACAAATTTCTCATCATCGCTTAATCTTATTCATTCATTTATAGTTTCATCTTTCTGACGTGTAAACAAACTATTTTTTAGCAATGCTTCGGTTTCAATCGGGAAGGTAGAAGTTACCATGCTGGAGAAGCGGTGGATTCGTTTCCGGTATTATTGGATCACTTAGGTTCATCACTAGTTGATCAATTTTTCATGGTTGATAAAGGAGGAGTAAGTTGGGTTGAATTTGTGAAAGGTTATAACAAGTGTTGTGCTAGAGTAGCTGCATCGATTGCACTGAACAAGCTTCTTAGAGTGTTTCTTGATACAGTAGGAAGAGCAAATTTGCCGGTGAATTTTGAGTTTGAATCGGGGGATGCTGATTGCAAGATTAGTGGGTACCTTCTTCCTAGCCATGTGTTTTTGCTTCTTTCCACGTGTTGGGTTATGTCATGGGATTGTAGAAATTTGAAAGAGAAAGGAAATGTCAATGTACCGGATCTGAGTCATTTGGTATTGTCGGCTGTCACTACGTGTGTTGAAGATAAGGCTGGTTTGGATGTGTGGGATTGTGATGTGTCGAGTTTGGAAGTTCAACTTCATGCTGGGAAGTTTACTACATGGGTTATGAGTACAGTGCCATGCCTCCCAGATTGCTTAAGGCAGTATTTTCATGCAAGACTGCAAATGGCAGTTGCTGGACAGGTAATTTGTGTACGTTTATTTTATTTTTAAATAGTGTAGCCATTAATAGGAATGAAATTATAAGTATGCATTTACTCATATTTTAAATAACATAGTATACGATGTCACTGAAGTATCAAATAGTTTTCGACATTGTACAAGTTTTTAAAGAGTTGAAAGAGCATTTAGAAAAGTTTATTTGAACTTATCTCAAGGCACAAACATTTGTGTAGGTTTTTAGAAGGACCTATGACAATAATATGATTTGCTTATAAGCTGTTTTAGCTTATTTTCATAAGATGTCATATGTAGCTTATGGAAACAACTTATAAGAGTTTATGCAGAGTTCATCCCCATTTCCTCTTCCATGATAGAAACATCTTTTACCTTATCTTTTATATGATAAAGCATTTCATAAAGCCATTTTCCCAAATATCCCCTTAATCTACTTAACAAAGTCTTACACTGTGAGCAATTAAATTTATTTGCTGTTAAAGTTATTGCGAAGGTGTAAATATACTAATTTCGACCCCTGTAATCAGATTTTGACCCCCCACACTCCACTTCCATACAAGATTTCTTTATTTTCTTTACTCTATGTAACATGATTAGTGTTATGATTCTTATGAACCAAACTCCAGTAATATACCTCACGACAGTGAATGGAGGAGGACGTGCTGGTGCTCTAAGCTCCGGTGGTTGTCACCTGCAAGACACTCGATGCTTAAATTAGTAGCTAATCGAGAGGAGTGTGTAGGGTAGACTGAAAGCATACCGTATTTTTTGGGCATTGCTTATCTTATATAGACATGAAGTGGAGCTTGTCGTGGAAGCCCGTAAATTTGTGTCGGCCTATTAGTTGAGCTGGGTCTGTATTCAGAATAGCTGTCCCCAAGTCAGTTTTGCTCATGCCATTGTGGAGCCGACTTGTAAGCAAGGTTATCTTCGCAGGTTGGTCGACCTGCACACGTTACTGATGTACAAAAAATGTGACAAATTTACAAAGGATTTCAACACACCGGCTAGCTCGGGTTTGCATCTAAAATAATTAGTATCACCATTCTGCCTTAACTCCCAAAATTTACAAAGGATTTCACTCCCAAGTAATTAGTATCACCATCCAAAATTTACTAAGGATTTCACTCCCAAGTGAACATACAACATTCACCCTCTATGTTTGGCTTTTCTTTCCATGATTGAAATATGAGGCTGCATCATTTTTTATGAAAAATTGGTTTTCAAACAGCTCCCACGAAGGTGCTTTCATTAATGATCTTTGTTTTTGTGTTCCTCTGGATGTTGGTGACCTGGTTAGGCCAATTTGTTTTGAAGTCCTTTCAACCTTAAACTTTATGCTTCCTTATTTGTGTGTACTATTATGGATTATGGAGAAATAATTACAAATTTTGCCATTTGGTGTCATTGTTTGGCTTTTCTGAAAGTCGATTTTTTTTTCTTGATTTATGAAAGTCAAAATGTTTTGCTTTAGTATAATTGAGAACTAAGGAGAAAACCATCATTCAAATCAATCAGAAAGGGCAATCCCTTGCATGCATTTTTTGATTTTCAGGAATTTGTCTATTTTCACTACCACATTAAATTTTAAGTCATTTTTCATTCATTTTTTTAAAAGTAAAAACACTCGTCTGTGTATGAGAGATAGTATGCATGCATTTTTTAAGTCATTCATTTTTTAAGTCATTTTTTAAGAAGAAACTGTGTTTTAAGTTCTTACTTATTATCAACAAAACCAATTAGCATGTTCTCTTCAACCTTTAGTCACTTTGTATGAAAGTATGCTGTATTTGGTTCTTAGGTGCTTTATTATCCAATAATTTATTGATTGAATGGCAGGATGAATCGGCATCCTCTAATTCCGCCTCTCTTGGAGATATTTCGTCTACCACTTCATGTGATTATATTTTAACCCAAGGAAGGGCATGGGCAATTTCTATCACACAGAGAAGTACAGTAAATGAAGAGATATCTAGAACATTTATTAGCAGTGGAGCTGGAATGAATGATAACCTTCTTTATCGGTTTGTATCTCCGGTCCTCAATCATAGCTTCATCATTGCTATTTTGGTTTGTCAATTTTTTGTTTTATTTTCTGTATATTGGTGGCTTATTAGAAAGACTATGTATACTGATGCATCATGCGTGTCACACATTATAGTCTTCTTTACAAGGCTTATCAGTGAAAAGGAACTGCCTACTGACATCAAATGTCTACCGTGTTCTAGGTCATCCACCCATGGAAGAGGCCTCAACAGATTTTGGTCTAATGTTGAAGGTTACAAAGGTCCATTGCTAATTTTGGTTGCTGCAAGTTCAGGAAATGCTCATGAGGGAAATTCCATAGACAGGAAATGGGTTTTAGGTGCCCTAACGGATCAAGGTCTTGAAAGTAAAGATATCTTCTACGGAACCACTGGTTGTTTATATTCTATAAACCCGGTGTTTCATGTATTTCCACCTACTGGTATGTAGTAGATGCGACAGGTTCCTTCTATTGTTCTTGTTGTTCCCTCTGTTTTTAGGGCTGTAAATGTGATCAGCTTGTCTCATACCCTGAAATTAGTTATGTATGTTATTATTGACAGGTAAGGAAAAAAATTTTGTTTATAGCCACACGCATCCTACTGGTAGAGCTGGAGCATATCAATCACATCCAAAGCCAGTTGGAGTTGCATTTGGAGGTACTCCGGGAAATGAGAGAATATTTATTGATGAAGATTTTGCCAAAGTGACCCTTCGCCATCATGCTGTTGACAAAACTTACCAAAGCGGTTCCCTCGTTCCAGATCAGGTACAATTTTATTACTGAAAATAGTTGCAGTTGTAACCATATACCAATTAATGCATGCATCAAAAGTTGCTGATTCTGAATGCTGTCTGGTGGAAATCTTTTTAATTATTACAAAAGGGGCCTAACGATCCAGTGAAGTCTTCCATACTGTAAATTTTCCCTTCATTATATTATGATATTGTTTCTATTATTAGCTGATATCACTTGCTAAAGAGACATGATAGTGAGCTTATGGAATATGGAGAGAATAGACATGATAATGTTTCTATTATTATGACTACGTATTTCTTAGTTGTCGGTTTATCTTATCTCGCAGGGTTTCCTACCTACTGAAGCTCAGATTTCAGAAATTGAAGTTTGGGGACTTGGTGGGAACGCAGCAAGGGAAGTGCAAAACTCATATAAGAAAAGGGAAGAACTTTTCACTGACCAAAGAAGAAAGGTATCTTACTTTATCCAATTAGTTGTTGCACATATTAATTAAATGTTGAGTAATCAATGGACAGCGATAAGTCGACAACACTGTATTATCATGCTATTTTGTAGATTGACCTGAAGACATTTTCGAATTGGGAGGATTCGCCTGAGAAAATGATGATGGACATGATCTCTAATCCAAATGCTGTTAAAAGGGAAGAACGTTGAGAACATAGAGTTTTTGCGTTGCTTAGTGCAACACTTAACCAAGCATAAGCAAGGAACAAATTTCATGTTTTATATATGTCCGGCTTGGGAATCCTCAAGTAGATGTACAGAATATAGAAATTTGTATGTAAGCAAGTTTGTTGTGTGTCGCAATAATTTTCTTCAAAAACACGGTTTGGGGTTTTATCAAATTGTTAGTATTATTAGTACTAACGGAAAGAGTTTGTTGTGTGTCGCGATAATTTTCTTCAAAAACACGGTTTGGGGTTTTATCAAATTGTTAGTATCTATTCCCTATACGAGGCAATCGAAAATTCAGCCACTTAAACACTATTCATCAATTATTTGCACTAAATTTCCTGTTCATATCCCTATTCATCAAAATAGATGGCACATTTGTAATTTGAGCAAGCATCAGATGCAAATAACCAACCCCCAACCCCAATCTGACACACTCTGCCCCTCTTTCTCTCTTATTCTCGCTCCCCACTTTCTCTGCAGTCACCCCTCTCTCTCTTTCGGTCTTCCTCTTTCTCTCTTTCAAACCCTCTTCTTCTTCCTTTCAAACCCACCACCACCTACTACTCATTTCATGATTCACTGTCATTTTGAAGATCACTGTCAAGAAAAAGAAGAAGAAAGTGAAACGAAGGAACAAAACCACTTTAGAGAAAAGGAAGAGGGAGCAAAACCACAATCAGGTTCCATTAAAGAAGGAACAAATACATAGAGAGAAATCGAAACGAAGAAGGAAGAGAGAAGCACTAGCGCTTCTGCTCACCGAACCACCACTAACGGCGACGAATGAAGAAGAAGAAACAGCGACAATACTACCACAATCAGTCAACTCTCATTTCCCTAATATGATACCTATTTCGACTTAAATCTGTATTTTTTCTTTCCATTTATCTTCTAGGGTTACAAATCGCATCCAACGACGAAGGAAGACGAAGAAACGACAGCAAG
Organism: Astragalus glycyphyllos; assembly: GCA_963573325.1. Taxonomy (NCBI): domain Eukaryota; kingdom Viridiplantae; phylum Streptophyta; class Magnoliopsida; order Fabales; family Fabaceae; genus Astragalus; species Astragalus glycyphyllos. The sequence continues at coordinate 83,577,102 of OY754307.1, read as the reverse complement.
ACTACCACAACATCTGTTTCTGCAAAGGCTGCGATTCAAGTAAAAGTTTCATCCCTCTTACTCATTCTATTATATTACTTACATGACCTCTATAATGTTTGTAGGGTTTTGTAATTGTTTATTCTTTTTCAATTTTCACTAATGTTGTTTGGGGCCTTTATCCAGGAATAGATAAAGAAGTGATGTGATTAATTGCAAAAAGAACAAAAGATTTTGTAAGACCCTACAGGTACCAGCGAGATAATAACTGAATGGATAATTGGTAACATTCTTGATTTTGTCAATAACTGAATGTTTTTATTTAGTCATTCTCATTCTTGGTTTGCATTGCTGTCAAAAAAAATACTCATTATAATATGTTGTGCTTACTTTTAATTTTACATGAGTATCTGTCAGGTGCTTCATGAGTCATGAGGCTGTCACGAGTTAATGTAGGAGGTGGTGAAGTCTCTAATTAATCTTGGATTGACAATTTTTTATATTTCGAATTTTGTTAGTTTGTCTTTGTGTGGCATACAAACATTTTGATTTCTTCTATCTTTGTATTCCTTTTATCCTTCTTATAGGTCACATGCTTTCATGATGGTCACCCTTTGGGATTCAACTACTGGTGCTTCTTACATAGATAGTGTGATGAAATTACAAGTATTCTTGAGTAAGATACTTTCCAGCATTATCTTGATATTGGAAGATGTATTCTTTTTTATGTATATTCTGATCTAGAATGAATGTTTGAATTGAAAATTTTCACCTTTTCGTGTTTTATGGCATCACCAAGACTTAGAACAATGCTCTATATAGAGACCCCAAAAGTTGTGACAAACCTCTAATTCAAACCTTCATTTTTGAGAAGGAAGGAAATTTTGGTTTGAGTTTCTCAAATTCTATTAGGTAACTAATTTTTGTTTGTCTTTGGCTTGGTTTTAGTAGATCAACAAAATCATTTTCTTAAAATGTAATAAAGTGGTTGATGAAATGTAAACTTAACAAATAAATTAATGGTGCTTATAATTATCTATTCCCTATACGACTCGATCGAAATTTCAGCCATTTGTCCACTATTCATCAAAAATTTGCACTAAATCTCCTGTTCATCAAAATTGTCACATGTTTGTAACTCCATTATGTTTCCTGTTCATACTTTTTATATAATTGTACTCTCTGTCCAACTCACCATATTTTGCAGACTTTCAATTTACTTTATTTGGTACCAGACGTGTCAGTACTGCCACCCCCACTCATAAATGCTACATCACCTTTATTTCTCATCACCATCCCATCTTTATCTGCAAGTTTGAATCTCAAACACAAAAAAAGGGGGGAAAAGAAGAAATCCAATATTCAGATCCAGAGAAAGACGAAATAGAGAGAAAGAATATGAAATGGAAAACCAAGAAAAAGAAGAAGAAAGTGAAACGAACTCAAAAGGGGAAAAAGAAGATCGCAAAATCGAAAATCAGAAAAGAAGAAAGTGAAGAAGACGAATGAACCGAGTGAAGTAAAAGCTTGAGGACTATCAAAATAGCCAAGCGGAGGGAGACCGTATTGAACTGAAGTGAGCAATGGCCATCGAAGACTCTGCTTACGAAGGTCACTGCTATTTATGATCTCTCTCAGATCTCTATTCTTCAAGCAAACTCTTCCTTCTTTCAGATCTCCCTCTCTAGGGTTTCTCTCTCTGCTATTTAAGATCACTCTCTAACAAGCTTCCCTCTTCAAATCAGGTGCTTCAGTTTATTCTTCTTCATCTTCGGTACAATGCTGAGATTTCAAATCTGCGTTTCCAATTTCCAATGCTCTTGCTTCTTTGCTGATCTCAATTGTTTTTATCTATTTTTACAGATCGGAGTTGTTTGCTGGAATTGAAGATCGTTCTCTCTTCAAGGTCGCACAAGTCTTTCTCTGGTTAGTAGTATTCTATGCGTTTCATTCTTTTCACAGGGATGATGGTCTCCAAGTTCCGCCATCCACCGAGCGCTCCGTAAGTTTATCTTCTTTGTTCATTTAGTCGTTCCTCTTTTTTCTTTGTTTTTTAATCTTTAGATTAATTAATTTGTAACTGCCATCAAGTTTTTGACTAAGATTTTGTATTTGGATTTTGTTTTTTGGTGGCAGAATCTGTCAATGTAACTTCTTTAGAGGTTCACAAGTGCCATTGCCAACCTAATGATATTTAACATAGGTTTAATGCTGATAATTTGTAAGGACTTAGTTGTAGTATTTTAAAATTAGAAGGACTTAGAAATTATAAATTTTAACATTGTAAGGATTTAGTAAGAAAAAAATAGAGGAAACTTTCTATGGAGGTTTATTTATGCAATAGTTTGATATGTTTTTATTGCTCTTCTTGCATTTTCTGCAGATTGGAGTGACCTTATGTTACCCGAGGATGATCTGGAACTTACCAACAGATGAATGAATTGGGGCTCCCAGTCTCCTTTCAAACAACCAAGGAGGTAACAATATAAAATTGTCTTCCTGAAATGCTTTAATAGAAGGTTAGAGGTTTGCATATAAGCATTGTCTAAGGAGTAAGGACTGAAAATCCTCAAGCTTTTGCTTCACTCAGTATGGATAGTGGTTCAACCTTGGCTACTTTAAGCTCATTTGGATAGTGGTTCATCCTTCTGATTTCCTTCGTGTGGATAGTGGTTCAACCTTCAGATTTCCATAGTATGTTGGTGAGCTGCTAAAAATATGAATATTTGCTTCCTCTTTGTAATTAATCCTTTATCTTTCAAATAATTTCATTTATGTTTCCAATCCGCATATATTGAATTTACTAACAACGCTGAGGTGTTGGGCATTTCATTTTGTGCCTTATTAGAAGAAAGCCTCAAGTTTTCAATGAATAGCCACAGCTTAAGGAAATATTTTATTCGTTACAATGAAGTCTTTTGTATCGCAGGTATTATAGGTTCTGAACAGCCACCATGTTGTGCAATGACTAGCCAAATAAGTTGCAAAAACTGCAATATAAGTGTCGCATAGAATTCAACTCAGAATATCGACACATGTTCTTCAACTAAGGTAGTCTTTAATATATAATCTTTAACGCATGTTCTGAGTTCAACTAAGAAAAGTATCAAATTGTTAGTAGTAAATGTTTCAATTGCAAGAGGCCCTTACTAAAGTATTTTACGTTTGATGTATAGGATGCGGGTTTCAAACAAAACAATGCTCCAGATATGGGTGGTTTAGCATGAGGCTAAAGTTGGTAGGTGATGATTCTGTTGGTATTGTCTCGGATTATTATGTAAGTATTCAATCACAAAGCATTTGTAATTTACCAGTCGGTGCAGGGCTAGGAAGAGATGGGCTTGATTTTGACTTTTTGGGAAATAGAACAGGGTAGAAGTAACCTTTTCTGTAATTTATGTAACATTTTTTTTCTCATTACTAATTAAAAAACAAGTGAATCTAGAATATGTTGAGTCAAAAAAGGAAAACTGAATATGTTTTCCTCCTAAAGCAGAGGTTCTTAACTATGTGCTTAGTAAATTTCTTCATAAAGTTGCGTCTTCGAATGTGTCGAAGCCAAGTTCAATGCATTCTACTAATGTACTATTCTACATACCTAACTACTTCACAGATGACCAGATAATTGAGCTCTCAACCCAATCTCAATTGCAACTCACTCCAGGGTCTCAGGTCAGTGATTTTGAGAGAGCAATCCAAAAGGATCCAATCAAGAGTCTGGCTGAGATAAAACAACTTAAACAGGTAATGTTAACCCTTAACCTTATCTAACACTACTATATATATTCCTTAAGCTTTGCCTTTTATTTGTCAAAAAATTTTAACCATTTTGGATTTCATCGTAGAACACTTATTAATATTTTGCAACTTTATAATTAACCTAACTCTTCATTAACAGACTACATCTGAATTGGACAAGGGGAAAAGAAATCTATCTCAATGTCAACTTCTGTAAGTTATCTAAGAATGTATCACATTCTATGCAATACTCTTGACCTTATCTCCTTTTCCTTTCTAACCATCTTAACAACTTACAAACCACATTGTAGGCAACATCTGGATCACTCAATACCAAAGACCAAATCAATGCAGAAATAGATATTGATTCAGTAAGTCTAATTGTTGTACAGCTTTTCCAACCTTTCTGCTCTTTTTTGCACAGTCCAATAAATAATGCTTTATATATTATTTGTTTCTAATTCATACCTCTCAATGCCTACAGCAAACTCACTCTGACATGGCTGACCATGATCCCCAAATTGCCCTTACCCTAACTCCAGCAAAAAGGGAGTCAGTCCATGAAGGTCTAGGAGAATTAAGCACTCCAACATTTAAAACATCACAACAGTCCTCAACAAAGACTAATAAAATGGTCAAAATTGAGAAGGTTTGACTTTCAGCTGTTCATGGCCACCAGCAGTTGCAGCATTTTCGAAAGTAACCTTCTAACATTGGGTTATCAATACCTCAAATTGATGTCTATTTTAAACTATCCGTGTACTTTAATTCACAACTCCAAACTTGATCAGCTTTATATTTTGTATGTAACTTAAGGTTGCAAAACATTTTGAGATTTGAAATGCAACTTATGCCTTCCTAGCTTATTTAGTGTTTTTTCTACTCAGAATAAAATTATGTCTGCTTGGTCTATGATAGATGTTGGCTTCACGATAAATGAAGCATACTTGAGTAGTGTTTTATATTTGAAGACAAAGATGTCTGGTGGACATTGTCACCGAATTGATACAAAATTTCAAATTAAGTTTAGCAAGGCTTCTTAGGATACCAATTCATGGATCAATCTGTACAAGCATAGTACACCAGTCAACGTGTGTCAAATTGTGTAGAGGATGCAGGGAATAGCCAATAGAAAAAGGAAAATTAATGGACTCATTTAAGCTTTAATTTGATATTTGTAAGAAGTTTCAGATACAGGGGAATAATACATGATAGCATATATTTTGAAAGCAAAATTCTTTCAGGACTGTTATGTTATTTTTAGTTCTGATCCTAATTTGAAAGTCGTACAGGTTCCAGACTATTATGTTATTTTTCAGCTCTGATCCTAATTAGTAAGTCGTTCAGGTTGTAAATTGATAAACAAAATAGGGAGTCATAAGTGGTGTCATTGAGTAACAAATTGTAAATTTTATAGAGAAAAAAAACATATTTAAGCTTATATTTTAAGTTCAAATAATAAAATCATAAGGTAGTCTTTTGAAGTCTAAAATTTCAACAAATAGATTTACATTTACCTTAATGGAATTGGAATAAATGCCTGAAAGCATAGCAAATTTAGATCAGGGGATTCAATTACAGAAATCCACATGCTTCTTGTGATTATAAAAAGCTAGAGAATATTTGCCTTTTAACATTGAGCATTTAATAATTCCTATTTTTTAATACTATGTTGCTTCCATATTTTTTATATTTTATTTTGGTTATTTGCTGTTCAAATGCATGATAAGCTACAACAAGATGTTATCCATATGGAAAAACCAATTTTAAACCTGAACATTTATTTTTACTTTCAAATAATAAAATTGTGGTGATCCGTTTTTATCAAGCTCAGAATAATAAAATATTTGGTTTCCAAAACCTCAAAGCCTAATTCCAAATTAACCAAATGCAAAGTTAAACATTAAATAAAAATTGTTTCTGATATGCATGTTCCGAAGATTTTGATTTTATTTTTTCTGATGTGCCATGTCATTCATTTATTTATTAAGATATTTTAAATAAAAAAAGTCATAAAACCAAAATCAAAACTCAAAATTCATTCGTATGATGAAACCTAATAGCACTATCAGTCTTCTTATACTACTCTCTTCTTCTCCCTCTCAAGAACTTCCGCGTTTCTATAAAAAGCGAAGTGCTTGTTAAATCTTTTTTGCGGTTAGCAGCAAGTCATGATATATTTGGTACGCATCTTTGTAAATACATTATATAATCATCGTTTAATCTCCTTTGCGTTCATTATAACCTCCTTGATTTTCATTGTTTAATCACCACTTTGTGCGTAGCATAGGTGTTTGCCCTAGGATACCATCTTTTGTGTGTCATAACAGAACCACTTTTTTGGTCAATATTAGATTTATTATAGGACAAAATGATATGACTAAATGATCATAGTAGTACAGCTCAACTAAACATCCAACTTCTCCCAGAATAACCATCGTCAAAAAATAATAATCAACTACCCTATGATTCATATGTTTGATAAAAACCGATGTACCAATCACGATATGAGTTGTACAACATTTATCACCCCGTGCATATGCACTGGTGTTCGCCCTAGTTATTAGTACTAACGGAAAGAGGGGTACTACTGTGCCCGTCTTTCAGTTTTTTTCTATTGCATTAACGTGTGTTTTTGTATATTTTATTAGATTTCTTATTTAATCTTTGTTTTGAGTAATTCGATATAGCATATTATTATGTTTTTGTATATATTAGCAAAGAGATTATTCTGTAAATTTTAAATAGTGAACTACTAGTGCCACATACATATTATTGAAAAAGTCAAACAGAGTCGATATACTAAACTAAATTCACAGCCCTAGCATATATTATCTTAAACATTTAGTTGTATTAAACATTTAAGAAAGATTATCTGCTATAAACTATCTTCTATAAACTACTGGATTACGAGACGACCCTCGTCCTCATAGGTGTTACAAATTAACCTTACCAAGAGAGCCTAATTGACTTTCTACTATTGAACCCTCTAATTTGAAGTAGGTTTCTAAAAAATTCAATAAATTAGTTGAAAAACACTTAGTTTTGCCAAACATTACAAAAAGATTATCTGTTATAAAATATCTGCCGGAAGCTAAGGAATTAAACTTGCTAAAGAGAGCCTAAATGACTATCCACAATTAAATCATCTAATTTGAAGTGGCGTTTTAAAAAAAGATTAGTTGAAAATTTATATAAAATAGTTGTGTCAAATATTTACAAAAAGATTATTCGCAAGAAGCTAGCTATTAGAATGTCTTCTCAAAGAGAGGGTAATTGAGTTTCCACAATTGAACCCTCTAATTTAAGTTTTTCACTCAAAATATAGAAATTAATTAGAGTCTTGGGCACCACGGCAAGCAAAGACAGTCAGAAAACTGAATGAACTCATCACGAGCGGATATAGAGAAGAGAGTCAATAGTAAACTATGCGACGTGGCAAAAAGATCATGGGCTGTTCCGCTTCACATGAATATACACCGGCCCCACCCACCCTCAGTCCAGTTGCTCTACCCAAACCCAAACCCAAACCCAAACCCAAGTCTCAAACGTTAATCAACCGAACCGAACAACCACATCTTCTCCATTAAAAAAATAATACAAAGAAAAACTCTTCGGATGAGAACACCCTTTCCTTCTCTTCTGCTTCCACCTTAACAATCATCATTCTCTCTTCTCTTATCTTCTTGTTTCTAAAGCCTCCTTTCTTCATGCTTGCGGTTTAACAAAAAAATGGTTTTATACGGTTCAAAACCAAACAAATCCTTAACTTACCATTCACTAAACCATTTCGCTCGATGCCGATTGCCGAAAAATCCACCACAGAACCAATACCCTTTTTCATTAACAAACAACAAACTTGTTTGTTCCTTTTCTTCAAACAACGATCATGTCCGATGATGTTTTTGTTGTGTTGACTCAAACAAACTTTTGTTCTTGTTCTTGTTCTGTTCTTCCTCCAATTAACTACTACTACTACTAGAAAAGTAGTTAGTACAAAAAAAATGGCATCTTCTCAAAGCCACACACACTCTGAAGCAGCGAAATTAGAACAAATAATAACCGAATTCTTCGCCAAAAGTCTTCACATAATACTAGAATCAAGAACACTACCTGTTTCATCTCGCAATTTCAGTACCCTTTCATCTCCATCTTCAACCTCATCATCATCTTCATCAAGCGTTCGACCTAGAGATAAATGGTTCAATCTAGCCCTAAGAGAATGCCCCGCCGCACTAGAAAACGCTGCCCTATGGCGCCACAATAATCTTGAACCGATTGTTGTTGATGTCGTTTTGGTTCAAAGACCCCTTCAATGGGATCAAAACGTCACCTTTTCTCCAAGAAGAGTTATTCCCAGAACTTCTTCTTTAAAAGAACGCCACCCCTTTTGCTGGAATACTATAGATACAGAAGAATTGGGAATTGGGTTGCAGAGTGAGAAGATAGTTGAAAGATGGGTAGTACACTATGAGAGCAAGAAAACCAGGGATTCTAATTCTAGCAGTAGTAGCAATAGGAGATCAAGTAACACTTCATTGCATAACTTGTATAAGAAATCAACTTTGCTTTTAAGGTCTTTGTATACTACTGTTAGACTTTTACCTGCTTATAAGATTTTTAGGGAACTTAATTCATCTGGAAATGTTTGTTCTTTTACACTTGCACATCGTGTATCTACTTTTGTTGAGCCTTTCACAACTAAAGAAGAAGCTGAAATGACTAAGTTTGTGTTCACACCTGTGGATACTGCTTCTGGTAGACTATGCCTTTCTGTGATGTATCGTTCTTCTGTTTCAGATGTTAGTTCTGAACCAACAACACCTTTGTCTCCACAAGTTATAACTGATTATGTTGGTAGTCCAATGGCTGATCAGTTGAGGCGGTATCCATCCGCGCCATCGTCGCTAAGGCGACATAGTTGGAGTTATGATCATTATAGAGCCTCATCTCCTTTCACCATTCATTATTCACCTTCACCTACATATTCAGAATCACACACTTTGGTTTCCAATGCAAGTTTGCCTCCTCATCCAAATGAAATGTCTTTGCTTCACAAGAAAATTAGTACTAATTTTGATGATTATTCTCCATCACCAAACTTCTCTCCATCTCCCTCTCCCTCTCCATCACCTCCAGTTTATAATTTGAGGTCAAAAACACTTTTACGCTCTGAAAGTGCACCAGTCAGAATACCTAATGCTGAAGTTGCTAGTTCACCTGGAGACACCAGTAGGCATAATTTGCCACCATCTACTCCAATTAGAATTTCAAGATGTACTTCTGAGATAGATAGAAGTAGAAATGTCATCCAATCTTGCACAACAGCTGAGAAGGTATGCAGTATGCTGTATCATATCCTAAATTGCTAATCAAACTGAATATTTTATTTAGCTGACAAAAAATTGATATCTAATGGGTGATTTTTGCTGTGTATAGTTGTTTCCTCTTGGAAAAGATGAGTCTCAAAAGTATTCGGGAGTCAAGATGGTACCTAACAGTTCGCCGCAGATTTCATTTTCCAGGAGCTCTAGTAGGTCTTATCAGGATGATTTTGATGATTCTGATTTTACTTGTCCTTTTGATGTGGATGACGATGATACAACAGATCCGAGCAGCAGGTACTTTGTGATAGAAATTCATTTGGATGTATGCTTCATTAAATGTTAATCTTATGCTATATCTATGCTTTATTATAATTATAAGTAGTTGATGCTGTGGTGTTTGAATTTGAATTCCTTAAAAATATCATAAAACTGCTAGATTATGATGATGGGATCAACTGGTATTATAAGGAGAAATGAACAAGAATCAATGGAAAATAGATATTTTGTTACGGTCAGTTTCCTGGATCAATATGATCAGATGAAAATAATGTTGTACACACTCTAGAGCCAAACCTCTCCCAAAACTTGACTTGTATCCCCCCTTATATTTCTTTTTTCTTCCCTACTTATTAACTAACTAAGTATGACCGTATAGTAAAGGGCAACCTTGTGCTACAGGCTCTTTAACAGCCAGACAACAAAGAAAAACAAGAAATGAATGCCATTTTATTCTTTTCCGTTAATGCTGACATTGAATTGTTTATGACATGGGGGATCGAAAAGTAACAAGAAATAACTGTTATTTTATTTTTTGGTCGTTATATCGAGAAAGTTTGTCTCTCACTCTTCTTTAGATATTAATATTGCATAATTGCAGCACACACTGCTTTCTGATTTTCGTAATTATTTGGCTTTATGTCCTTCCTAGCTGTGATGATTTTTATGTTTTATTTTTTTATTTTTCTTGAAAGAATTACTTCTTGAAACTGTGTGATTTTTATTTATTTATTTTTGGCAATGATATTTAAATGGCTGGCTTGCACAATTCTTGCCATCCTTTATTTTGCCTCGTTTTTTTGAACTCTCGGGTCTCAAAGTGTGCTTCATTCGTATTTATTCATTAATGGTATATTTTCCAGTCCTTTACCCAAACTTCTCGCCAAGTGTGTTTCTTGCACAATTCTTGCCATCCTATATCCAAACTCTGATTTTATATAAGTCTTCAGCAGCCTCACCTTACAAGTCAGTTTTGTGAGGATGAGTTAGGCTCTAAGCTTGAATTTAAGACAGTATTAGAATCTATCCTAAATCTAAATCTGCTATTGGGTCAAAATCTCTATTGTTGCACCCATTTATCCACATTCAGATGTTAGTCAAGGGCATGAGGGAGTGTGTTGAGAACCCTATTGTTCCACCCGCATCAATTCACACTTCATATGTCTAGTCCTGGGCATGCACAATTTCTTGCCATCCATTATTTTGTCTCCTCTTCAGAACTCTCATGTCTCAAGTGTTTTTCATTGGTATTTAATGCTCTCTTTTCTAAATCAAGCTATTCATTGGGTATAAAGAGAAATGAAAGGAATGTACAGCATAGAGGAGGACAGTATACCCTCAAAAACCATAGGATATAAAAAAGAAGACAACAAAAATAGAACCCAAGGCCATGGAATTGGTGGGTTCATGGTAGGGTCAGATTCATCATAGTTCTAATGTCTGCAGTATTACCTTATATTTTTAAGAGGTTGATTCCATTACCCAAAGTCCTAACCTCCTAGTCCGTGGCAACAATTCTATCCGTTGTACTATATCATTATTCTCCTTCCAAGAAGATGGTGACAAAAAAAAAAGAAATGGTAATGAGTGCAGGACTGGTCCCTTATTATCTCTCCATATTTGAAGTGAAAGTTCCTTTGAAACAACCATGTGTAGAACACCCATGCGAGGCCATTAACACAACCCAGCACAAGAGCAGAGAGGAAGTGTTGAATATGGGAGCATTCTGCACAATCTGCACACTGCAACCCTTTAATTGGTAGGTGATTGGAGGTCACGGATTTGACGATCATCCACATCATTAAAAGTAGAAAATCTCTGAATAGTGGAAGGATGGCCAAACAAGAAAGCATCCTAATGATCAATGGTCAAATCTTGCACGTAGTTGAATGTCTTTTCATTCAGATTTTGAAATGCTCATCTTTACAATCTTGCAACCTTTTCTTTTCTTGGTTTGTTGAAATATGTGACATAATGTGTCAGATTTTGTTTTAGTTATCAATTTTAATATGTTTCATATGCATATGGATCAGAGCGGAATCTTTTGATCATGGTCATATAGCAGAGGTGTTTGAAGCTGGAAGATTCTTTCCCATCAGAAAATCTCAAGGTGCTGCTGTTGGTTCACTTGTGCATATGTTGAAGAAAGCAGCACCTCTGAATCAAGACTTGACCACTTGTGAACACTCGTCACAGTCAATGGGCTCATGTCCTGAAACCCCTAGAAGCAGTAACACTGGAGAACCCAATCAGATTCTGGAGACACCAAGTCCGGTAAGCATAATCTCTTCCCCAACAACTACGAATAGGAAAACAACAAGTGATGCTTTGGAAGAGTTTCATAGTTACAGAGAGATGAAAAACTTGTTGCTTATGCGCGGTGTTAATAAGTGACATATATAGCTCCCTGCTTCTACAGCATGATATTTTCGTGAAACATGTACATAACTTGTATATATATATATATATATATATATACACGACAGTATATAAGATGGTTTGATATTTTACGTTTTGATCTACTGCTGCTATGGAATATGGATCCTTGTGTAAATTTCTTGAAACTGCCAATTCAAATTGTCTCTCTTTTTTTCTTCTCTTTAAGATGAAAACTTAGTCCAAGACATAGAAAATAGTTTTTGCTCTTTTTGAAAACCTATAAACAGAATTTACGTTTTCTTCTTTCAGATGTATAAGCCAACTTTTTGGAGTTTGAAATTGTAGCTGTAGGTCACGCCAAAACTTGTAGTGACACTGAATAAACTCTAAGAATTATACTTTAGAATTTGCATTTTACACTCCATGCGTGCATTGACATTTTGGAAACAATACCAAATTGAAAATTGTGTTCAATAAGTTAGTTTTTGGAGCAAAAATTACCTTATGAATGTTTAAATCTTACAAAATTCATATCTAATCTACTTTTCCACATAAATGAGAACATCACTACAATGTCAACTCACAACAATTAAAGGATGGTAACTACTGTTCAGAGAGCAAACATCAACGATGGTGTGCGAGCTTATCTAAAAAAAAAGCGAGATGGGTAATTTTTTTTGAATGTATATAATTCTTGTACAAGTTAACTTTTGAAATATAACTAAATCAAACATAATTCGAAACTCGATTCGATAAATAGTTTGTTAAACTTAGTTCATGAATCAAATAAATTGAGCTTGAGCTGAAAATTGAGCTCGTTAAATAAATGACCTGAACATGTATTACTTGGTTTATTTGGTCAATGAAGCAACTCAATAATTTATTCACAGTCACACACTTTCATTTCAATATCATCTCTATTATGTACTTTGTATTTTTAGAGCCAAGTTCTTTGTTTATTGGCTGGTGCAATTTATTTAGTGCTAATATTATTATACAATTTGAGAGTTATATGTTTATTTTTTTACTAAACTCATGACATAATCACATAAGAAATATTATAATTGTATTTATATTGTCAATTAGATAATTATTTTATCTAAAAATACTAGTAAATTGCAACTTTAAAATGTCAAAGATCTAGAATTTTTTGACTCTTTTACCAAAAAAAAGAAATCATTTTAACTTGTTATTCATGCGAGTCGAACTAACAAGTTGAACCGAGCTACTCGTGAGCTTGAGTCGCGAGTTCGAGCATGAAAAAAGTTCATGTTAAACTCGAGTCGTGCTATAAAGTGAGACCAGTCAAGCTGAACCAAAGTTGACTCAACTTAGACTAAAATTCCACTAATTTAGTACCTTTTAAATATTGATTTCAGATAGTTGCTCTTGTGTAGCTTAAATTATTGATAATTTCTCGTGTAGTAACTTTTAGGTGTTGTAAATGATGAAACGTCTCATGGACTACTCTTGTAAATGACTTGCAACATATCCTGTAATCAGATATGAGCATCTAGTAGGAAATACATTTTTTTTTATGATTATTAAGTTATTAAGTGTGCTTCCTGTTTATATACTTGAGTTAACTTAAATCTGTCATAAGTTTAAATTTGTTTACTTTGTATAAATGTTTGCTTAAATCTGTTTAAGTTGTATCCTTTTGTTTGTACTTGTTTGCTTAAATGTATGATTATCTTGAATAGTAGTAGTTTATAATGTACAATTGTTTTCCAAAATTTGTTTAAGTTGTATACTTTTATCTATGCTTGCTTAAGTTAACTTTAAAACTTAAGTCTTTTAAACTCAATTGTGTTTAATGTTTGGATAACCTAAATCACATAATCTGTTTTAAGTGTATGTATAGCTTAACACCTAGACGCTTCACCTAAAACTTCAATGTTTGAAGGCGTATACTACAAATACTACTAAAAAGTGGAGTAAATTGCACTAATCTCCTGCTTTCTCAATGCTTTGCAATTTTGTGTAGTAATGCAACTAAATTGCACTATATGTGTGAAATGCCTAAGATTTCCCTGTTCCAACTATTACATATTTCAATTCATATTGTTCAGGAGGGTTGTTAACAATTTAACATCCTGCTTCCTCTCTTGCCTTTTCTTTTTTATTTTTCTATTTTACTGATAAAATAATCCATTAGTCATGTGGAAGCTGATTTTTTTTTGGCCATTTCTCTAATGTTGCATTACTGAATCAACGAGCACTATAATTAGCTTGTAGTTTTAAAATAAAATAAAACATTAGACAGATGGATAAAGTAAATATTTAACAAATCTTCTAAAGTCCAAAATCAATTATATCAAGACAAAAGTCTCAAAATGAACTATGATGTGTTTAAAATTCGTCACAAAATATTGAAAGTTGCATAGAATAAATATAGCCTTCATAATGCTTTTCCTCCCTATATAGATATAGAGATTCTTTTTTTATTCTGGAAATTTTCTTTTTTGTTTTCATCGCCAGTACTTTTCTATATTTTGTTTTTTGTCCTAGCAATAAACATCATTTTTTTAAATTAGTTCATAATTCAGGGGTTAAAATCATAAATGGTTTCTGATTTCATGAACTAGACCAAACATAAACAACATTATAGGGAGTAAATAAAAAAAGGACTAAAAGCAAACAATTTTATATTGTAGGGACGAAAAACAACAAAATACTTTTATAGGGATGAAAACATATTTAAATCAAAAATATATTAAGAGGACCATTAGGGTACTGTGTCACTAGGTCAATAATTGAACTGACGAGTTCGAGATTGAATCGCGTGGCCCCAACACTGCTAAAAAAAAAGACATGAGATGTATAATACATACCTAAGCCATCAAAAAATGTTACCATTCCTTAAAAATCATAAAAGAAAAAATCAACATGATATTAACATAATTCACAAATTTATTCTTCAAAATGCCAATACCATTAGCCCAGTGATTTAATCTACCTTGGGACATGGGGTCGACCCAGTGCTCTTTGGTTCAATTTTCGCGGTGGACAAATTTGGTGTTGGCCAGTGCGAAATTTGATCATAAGCACGTGTAGAGATTAGTCTTTCGTTGAAAGCATTGGAATACTCTTGGATAGCCAGCAATGACCCTAACCAAAAAACTTATTCTTCAAATTCAAGAATTAGATTATTAAATCCATAATCATAAAATCCATAAAAATGTAATTTTTAGTTTTTAAAAAACGCACAAGACCTCGTTCGGGTCACGAATCATCAAGTTGATAAGGTCGACCGCGATGATCCAAGTCAATTGCATGACCGAATGGCATAGTGACTTGACATGGCTATGTGACAAGGTCAGGGTTGGTCTGGGTTTTAGTTTTGGTCTATTTAGATGAAATGACAAATAAACACAACGCGCGCACACTACTCCTTATATACAGCGATTGACTGTTGGTCCGGGTTTGATAACTATAACTATGAATATTTCAATTAAAATATATAACATAGTTTTAGGATAAGAAAGGAAAACTATAATATAATCTTTATCCAAAAGAAATATAACTTATAACTTATTAAAAACATATTGAATCGGCAAAAAGTGTATATTTAATATAAATGCAGATAGCTATCTCCAAGTAAATCCTATCCTAATTGAAGACAAAACACGTGCTTCAAATTTGTTTATTACAATTATTAATTCACACACAGCAAAACTCAACAATAAAAGACAATCCCATGTTATTGTTTTCCCACTAACATGAACTCTCTCCTCTTGCTTTACTCTTACCCTTATCTCTCCATGAAAGTGGGTCCACAACAACAATGACCTTAGTGAGATCCAACCCACCAAAGATATCAGATATGCATTTGATCAGTGTAATCGGAATTTGGAGTACAGCAAGAGGCAAGAAGAGCCAAAGAGCAAAAGTACACCTGTAGAGTACAGTCCGATTCAGCTGTTGTTGATTTGGTTATTTGGTTAGAATTTTATTTTTTAGACTGAATACTCATTACAATAAATTCAGCACCTACTTTGAACTTAGAGAAATAATATGAACTATGTGATAGTCTCGTACTATGACAAACTTTTAATTGTGAGTGTTTCTATTACATAACTCGTTATTTTTCATTTTTGAAAATTATTTACCTTAAATAATAGACATTGTTTATAGAACAACAAAATGTATATAGACAATATACTAAAGTAAAAATGTTATCCGGATGATACATATCCATGATGTTTCCTTAAGCAAACATTATTGAAAATGTCATTAAGAGAATTTACATGAGATTTTAGCTTTCTTCTTATGACTCTTCCAACTTAATCAATGTCATGGGTTCAAATCTAGTATTGGGAATGCATCAGCGTTAAAACTTTTGAGGAAGAGATTTGTTGTCTATTGTAGTCCTACTAGCTTGAGGGATTAGTCTCTGGAGTTGAACGCAATGAGATACTTTGTTTAGAAAAAACATCATTTGGTGGGTTGACATATGCATCAACTATGCCCATCGTTGATCATAACACTTTTACGCATTATCAAAAATAATTTTAAGCTTTATAGAAAACAAAAATTGGGTATAATGTGAGAACTAAGATTTAGGTGACCCTAGACGTAACTAAAGGTGTCAATTTTAGTTCAATATGAGGGATTGGCCCAACAGCTTGGTGCATTAGGTGGGGAAAGGGCCTCTATAAATAGAGGCATAGCATTTGTATGCATTTTTGAACATTTTTTTGGTTTTCTTTGTGAGAAATTTGAATGAGCCGACCTGCTAACACGTTGTTTTGGATCGAGCTACAAAAACACAGTCCGGTATATAATTAGGTTAGGCTCCAAAGGAGATTTGACAGCTCTACTACACTCAAGACAAAGAGTAGCATTATAGCATCCCCTATCACTATCACCCTTCTCAGAACATGTTACTCTAGTTTGTATACTATCCGATCATAACTACATACTATGAAAATGCTTATTATTGTTAGCCTAAGTCAGTTTTCACCCTTTCTGTTATTTTCCTCATTCTGTTTTGAGGCTGTTAATCAGTTTGTTTTTGTTTCTAGTTTCTGTTATTAGCATGATATTCTCAGCTATATAAACATCCCTTGTATCATTCTCAAATCAACGAATGGATCATGGGTACACCCCCTCCCAAAGGGGATACTTTTTGGAGGGGATCGAGCCAGAGACCTCCTTGTGGAGTATCCCTGTACACACTCAATGCCCAACGAACCTAGCATGCTTCCACTAGGCCAAACCCCATTTGGTTATATGCAGTCATTTAGCTTAAAACATATTGACTCCGAATTGTGGACCATTCCGATTTTACTAATTTCTGCATGTTTGGAGTCCAGCTCGGGTAAGTCATTATACAGTTTGGATAATCATATAATGGAGCCTTTGATAAGAAAGAATAACTTGTCAAACTTTTATTGTGGAAAAATCTCACATCACATTAGTCGTAGATGTAAGATTGTTATTTATATCCACACCAAAAAAGGTTAGATATTTATATTTGTTTCTCGATTATTGTTTTGTTAGATTTTTATAGTAAAAACAACACACTCCTTTTTATTTATATTTGAATGACAAAGTTAGGTTATAAAATTAATATTCTCTTTAAATAAACGTTTGAAGATGCAAAAGTATTACAAATAGTAAACGTTTGAACTCATTATGTGAAGAGGTAAAAATGTCATGGGAAGAGATTAAATGACAGCAAAAGGGAATTCAAGATGCAAAGCATAATCCCACATTTTTTGGGATTGTATTTATTAGTTTGCCTAGGTGATAAATGAAAGAATTTGAAATTGGCAGGTTTATAGCATTCTGAATTAGGTGCTAATTCATAGCATTTATTTGTTTTAATTAGTTTCCTTCTCTGTCCATTTTATGTTTTAAACGTTTTGATCAGAACCGTCCAAATATCAGCCGCAATTTTAAGGCTTGTAGACCGTTGATTTTGTATATGTGAAATGCCGTTCCAATCTCCACTGTCCGTGTAATGTGCGAATCCTATGTGTCATGCATCAAAGCGTTATGTGTTAACGTGGAATTGACGTCATAATGGTGTCAGCAGCTCGAAAATGTGACGTGTCATTATTCATGGTTTAGTATAATTAAGATTAAGAAATTACGATATCCAATCCAACAAGAACGCAAGTACTTTCCGCCTTCAACAAGCGATGATAAAAATTAAAGCCAAAAAGTACTGTTAAAGACAAACAGAATCAGATTGAGATCAAATATAGCTTTTTACATTTTGCCATTTTTATCAATTTTGATCGATCATTATAACAAAGCTACTTTATTCAAGAGGCACAAAGATTGTGATCTTATTACCACTTGCATACTTGATATGAAAATCGTAAAACTGTTTCTCATGCCGACAGAAAGATACATGGTACCAACTTTGTTCTCATCGGATACATGTTCTATTTTGTGCACATAATACATGGGTTGATGAATTCATACACTATTTCTATAGCAACTAATTTCTTTTTTTTTTAAAGGCAAAGGGAGATATATTATATAAATAGGAATGAAGTTAAGCACAAGAGGTATTCAACCTAAATACAAGAGATGAATGTCTAATCCCACAATAGGAAAAACCACAGAAAACAAACAGCTACTACCTTCTAGAAATATAGTTAATAGGATCAACATATCACTCGTAAAATAAACAGAAGGAAAAATTATCCTTATCCTAGAACCATCGTCATGATAGGGACAAGATCCTATGGAAATAACTCTCAAAATCAGGTACACCTCCAGAAAAATACAACTGTTTTTGAGGTCTCAAATAACCCAGAGAACAGAGTGTCAGATGAGCATCAACCCGCATCTACACCTAGATGGACCCTAATGTAG
This sequence comes from Astragalus glycyphyllos, assembly GCA_963573325.1. Lineage (NCBI taxonomy): Eukaryota > Viridiplantae > Streptophyta > Magnoliopsida > Fabales > Fabaceae > Astragalus > Astragalus glycyphyllos. The sequence continues at coordinate 83,558,569 of OY754307.1, read as the reverse complement.
ATGAACCGTAAAAACAAAGACGAAATATCCTGCTGCATGACAAAGTCGAAACCCAACCAACTCGCAATACCATACCAAACTGCAAAAGCAAATCAGCACCTTCAAAAGAGATGGAGGGAGGACTCTTGAAAATCGCCGCACAAGATACAAACTGTTGCTTCCAAATCCGAGATGACCCCTCTACTAAACAGGTTAGATCGAGTAGATACTCTATCCAAAAGGAGCTGCTAAAAGAAAGCAGCAACCTTAGACGGAACAAAACTCTTTCAAACCATATTTAGAACCCGAAACACCTGATAAAATAGCCTCAAAACTCTTCCAAGCATGTATAAGCATGTATAGCACTTAATTTCTTGTTCTACATCCTTCTCTCTTCTTTTGTTTTTGTTATGTATAGAGCACTTTTCCTTTCCTATGGGCAGGACATTGGAATTTGGACAAGTATGGATGAGGCCAGTTGGCTAGTAATCATATATTGGAGCTCATCATTTTAATTGGGACCCCAAAAGATGGGACATATATAAATTGAACCTTGGCTGGAATCTAAAGCATATAGTATACTATATTTTCAACTTTCAACTCATCTCTGTTAGGAAGTTTCCCAATTCCTCATGTGCTTCTGGGTCCCTAGGGGATCAGGCACCAGCATTATTACCATATGATATGATAAATTATACTATAAAACAGCATTATATATAGGGTTTTTTTGGTACCCCTCCTTATCACTCATACTCTCATAATTGGCATTTCGACCAAAATGCCCCTCACTTTTTTTTAATTTTTTAATTTTTTATTTTCCCGGATTTATGCATATATCCGGAAAGCATGTTTTTAAAATTTTCGGATTTACGTCGTTGGCACGTGAATCCGGAATGCATTCGGAATGATTTTGCATTCCGGATTTACATGCCAACGACGTAAATCCGGAAATCTTTAAAAAAAATGCATTCCGGATTTACGTTCCAACTACATAAATCCGGAAAGAATGTTCCGAATTTATGTCCAGGGTTGCATAAATTCAGAATGCAAAACTATGGGGGGTGGGGAAATTTCCGGATTTAGCATAAATCCGGAATGTATTTTTTATAAATCCGGAATGTATTTTTTAATCCGGAATATTTTATTTTTTTTTGTATTCCGGAAATACGGTAAATCCGGAAAACTTGAAGAAATACGTTCCGAATTTATGTGTAAATCCGGAAACTTTTAAAAAAACGATTTTTTTTAAAACATGGGTGCATTTTCGTCCAAAATACATTTATGAAACAAATTATAAACTGCCAAGTGGCACAACCTGCTGCGTGTAAGGTGGGATTGAAATTGGACCCATCTTTCCAATTTGAAAAAAAATAAAAGTTTAATTTTATAGTGGAGGATCCATATAATTTGAGGACAATTATCTCCAAAGGCCAACAAAGATAAATACTCTCAATCAGTCAATCTAAACCATAACCTTCCACGAATATTCTAATTCCAAATTACCAACCTACCCATATGTAGTGATCATAATATACTAATTAATTTCATTAGCCAGACAATGTCAACTCAACTTCCCTAGGCCTATATATATGCTCTTAATCAACCAACCACACAAGAACCTCAAAACTCTCATTATTCATCAATACCTCAAAACAAACAAAAAACATCATGTACGGTGCTACTACAACCTTTTCCTTTGTTTCAAGAAGGTTGCTTCTTCATTCACCACTTAACCAATCACCAAACACAACCAACCACGATTCAACAACAGAATCAAACATAGGAAACGGTAATTTCGATGCAAATGTTGTTATGGTACTCTCAGTCCTACTATGTGCTCTTATTTGCTCTTTAGGTTTAAACTCTATCATAAAGTGTGCATTAAGGTGTTCAAATTTAGTCAACACAAACGACTCAACAAACAATAACAACCCTTCCGCTCGAGTTGTTAACACAGGAGTGAAGAAGAAAGCTTTGAAGACATTCCCAACAGTAAGCTACTCAACTGAGTTGAATCTTCCAAGTTTGGATTCGGAGTGTGTTATTTGTTTGTCAGAGTTTACAAATGGAGAAAAGGTGCGCATTTTGCCAAAGTGTAATCATGGATTTCATGTTCGTTGTATTGATAAATGGTTAAGTTCACACTCTTCTTGTCCTAAGTGTAGACAGTGTCTTCTTGAAACTTGTCAAAAGATTGTTGGTTGTAGCTCATCATCATCACAATCTGTAGTGGCAGAAACAATTGTAACCATAGTGCCACTTGAACCAGAAGGTTTGGTAAGAAATTATAGGGAGGTTAGCTAGCCAATTTAATAACTAGTCTTTCCTTCTTTAAAGAGATTGGAATTAGCACTGTAATGTCTTTAGTTTTAGTTTAGACTAGTAAGTATAGTAACCCACCACTCAACCATATTTAATTAGAAACTTTGTGAGTTGGTTAGTTTTTACCCTTCATCCACCTAAATGTATAAAGCAAGTTCAAATTGTAAATGCATTCTTTTCAATAGTAATATTGGGAAAATGCAACTTGGATTATTAGGGAATGCGTATTTTGAGGAAAGATTGTTTGTTCTAATCATAATTATATATAATCATCACATGACTATACTTGATTTCCCGTTTTTCTTATTTTTAAAGATAATTAAGTATTTGTCAAAAAAAAAAGATAATTAAGTATTAAATATTTTTTTGAAAATAGATATGCATTAAATATGTGAAATAGTAATTTTACTATAAAATTTAATTTCCTGTATAAATGTTTAGAAACAAGAAAGAGAGTTTTTTTTGTCAGTAACAAGAAAGAGGGTTGAAACATTATTATATAACTATTTCCTATATAATATTTTTTATTGTTTGACCAAAACCTCAAGTGGCATATTTAAATCGAATATTTAGTGTTGTTCGGTTTTTATATGTACTTCTAATTTGTTTTGTATTTTAATGGTTGTAAAATGAGAGTTAGACAATATTTGTTCCTAAAATTTTAAGGTGATAAATTAATGTATATAGCATCTAATATACTTTTTATTTTTTTTCATTATATTATATAGCAATGTGGAACGTCCATCTCACACTTGATATTTTAATAGAATACCCTCTTTTGCACACACTCTTTAACACTCACTCTATAATTGGCTAAAATTCATATGATCTCACTAAATTAATAGGTCTTATTTTCAAAGTGATGGGACGATATGAATTTTAATCAATCATAAAGTGAGTGTTATAAATAGTGTGCAAAATAGAGTGTTGTTAGCATTTTTTCACATTTTAATTCTAACTAATATTGGTTCTCTTCGGATTACAACGTGTGTGAACTAGAAAAATCAATCAAACAGAGACTAGCATATTCAGAATGAACAATGTTTAAACAAGTATTGGGCTGAAGAAGAAGGAAAGTGTTGTTTAGAGGTTATTGATAAAGCAGCTAAGAATGATTGAGTTTAGAGTGATCAAGTCTAAAAATCAGAATTTTGTCAAAAAAAAATAGTCTAAAAAATCATAATACAATTTAACCAAAAGTAGAAAATGTAATTTAAACATGCTTGATTTTTTTCCATAGGTTTTAGTACTTGTATCCTCCGTGATTTTCCTTCATTTTTCTCTTTTAGAGAATTCTATGATATTTTTTAGTGTTGTTGGATATCAATACGCTGTAGGCAAAATTTATTTGAAGATAATTAAATAAAAAAAATGATATGTCATGATTAGATGTTAGGTAATATACCCAACAAAACTCTAGGGTATCAAAGTGTTCACCTTTTTTTTTCTTTTTTGAATAATAATTTTGGTATTTATCAAAAAAATAAATAATGAACAAGAAAGCTCCACTATTTTTTCAATTGTATTTATTTTAAAATGTGTAATGCATATATTTTAGAAAAAAAAACTTAAGTTTTGAACAATAGTTGTTTGTGTTTGTTCACGAAGTGAATTAGAATTTTATTTAATAATTCAAATTCAAATTGATCCTAGATCTATTATTAGTTAAATAATGCATATGTTAAAGTGTGATTAGAGAACAATAAAAACTGCACTTGAATTTTGTCCTATATCATACATAGTTCAAACGCATTTATCCTACCACAGTGCATCAACAACAAACAAAAACTTAAATAGTTTGAAGGCAACTAAATTCTTGGAATCAAGGTCATGCATAACCACTCATTAAAGGATAAATATTACAAATTTTAATCACATGCAATTAAAATATGACAAGAAATATATGATTAGTGGTATTGTTGGCGGCAGCTCTAGTGGCATGTGAATAATATCTCAAATTTCATTTCATTCTTGATTGCTAACTGGAGACCAAGAAAAAACAAATGAAAGTTATTAACAAAGTGGTGTGCTTTATCCAGTCAATGGAGCATATATAAAAAATGAATGGAAGCTGAGAATGAAAACCACTAATGACTTTCAAATCAAATAATAAGTGTACTAAAAAGGGAAATGTTGTAGCATAGTATCTCACGAAGTGTTTCGTTTCATTGCCAACATCGACTAACCACACTATACGGGACCATTGAAATTTCATTTGCCAATTAAAGCTAAACACTTAAAATATGCTTTGATTTTGCAACATAATAATATGGTAAATGTGTGTGCGTGGGACACTGATTGATGAAGCAGAGCATTAGCATCAAAGCAAATTATGCGAATATATATTGTTATACCGACTGTGAGAGCAAATCAGCTGGAAAGAAAACCAGTGAAAGCTACATTGCAATATAAATACATAAAAGAGAAAGATCTTAAAAGCATTTCTAAATTCAATCAACCAATAATTCATGGCTAGATTACTTATGTTTTTGCTATCCAACCTTTCTGCAGTTGTGTTTTGAGTTAAATACTAGCTTCATTAGTTAATACCAGGAAAATGGCTAGTACATGTAAATTATTAGTAGCTATAACAAACCGAAAAATGAGGAATATTCATCAATTCGTTTGGGTAAACTTATCTCTTATGTGTTTGGACTTTATTAAGTAGGGGTTCCACCGTGCCCCTTATTTTTTGGTTTGGGCCATTTCTAGCTACCCCCAAAGTGTCCTAATATTTTCAACAAAAGACTAATCATCGTCTGTGCTTGGGATCAAATTTCGCATTCACCCCATACTAAGTTTGTCGATTGCGGAAATCAAACTCAGGAGCTTGTTGAATTTCCACATGGTGCAAAGAAAAATGGAGTAAATACAAGGCAAGGCTTATTATTCGATTTGAAAACCACAATGAAGATGGAAGGGTGGAGAAATACAAGGCAAGGCTTGTCGCAAAGGGGTATGCCGTACACACAAGAATATGACATTGACTACTCAGAGGTCTTTGCTCCGGTGGCTCGGTGGGACACAATTAGATCCATTATGGCAATTGCAACATGTATAAAGGGTGGAGTGTTCATCGATTAGATGTTAAAAGTATCTTTCTCCATGGGGATTTAGAGGAGGTTGTTCATGTTGATCAACCTAAAGGGTAAGAAAAGAAATGGTGGGACGGCAAGGTGTAAAGACTGAAAAAGGCTTTGTATGGTCTAAGGCAAGCACCAAAGGCATGGTACATCAGGATAGATTCCTACTTCAACAAGCAATGCTCCAAGAAGTGTCCTCATGAGCACATATTATTCACGAAGATGGACAGTGAAAACAATTTACTCATTGTCAGTCTCTATGTTGATGACCTTATATACACAAGCAGCATTGTACTCATGATAGAGGAGTTCGGGAGATCAATGAAAGAGAAATTTGATATGAAAGACCTTGGTAGAATGAGACATTTCCTAGGAGTGGAGGTGATAGAAGACAAGCAATCCATATTCATTAATCAGCAGAGATAAGCTAAAGAAGTGTTTGAATGGTTTGGTATGACAGAAAGCAAGCCAGTGATGGGCAATAAGATCTTTAGAGAAACTGGAGGAGAACTGTAGTGTTGGGCAGTAAGATCTTTAGAGAAACTGGAGGGAAACTAAGGGATTCAACTATGTATAAGTAGATTATTGGTAGCCAAATGTATTTGAATGTCATGAGGCTTGATATGATGTACTCTATCAGTTTGGTTAGTAGACTTATGGAGAAACCAACTGAGAATCATTATGTTGCAGTTAAGAGAATTTTAAGACATATGAAGGGAACAATAAATATGGGAATTCTCTTTAAGAAGAAACATAATCGGTAATTGGAAGCATTGTTTGACATTGATTATGCAAGGGGCTATGATGACGGAAAGCATTTCTAGTTTTGTGTATTTACTGAGCTCTGGAGCTATATGGTCATCAAAGAAGCAATCTATTGTTACTCTCTCCGCTAATGAAGCGGAACTCGTGACTGCAACACATTGTGTGTGTGTGTGTATCAGGGAATATGGATTAAAAAGATTCTAGAGAAGTTGGGAACGAAGCAAGTAGAGACTAGTGTTGTGTGATAACAACCCAACTATCAAGTTGTCAAAGAACTCAACCATGCATGTGTGGAGCAAACATATAAATATAAGATTCCACTTCTTAAGAGATTTGTGCAAGGTGTGACTGAGCTATTAGTTGGCGTTTTAACCAAGCCCTTGAAGAATGAAAGCTACTCCCAAGTTAAGAAAATGTCTAGCACTAGGTGGGTGTCCCTTGAGTAAACTTGTACCCAATTTGAATAAACTAAATGCATAACGGAGATGCTTCAATTTAAGGATGAAGTATTAGTAGTTTGCTGCTTATAAGCCTTTGGGCATTTGTATTGTTTTAGTTGGGCCTTGGTCCAATAATAGCTATTCTGTTAAGGCCTTCTGTTACTCTAGTTTGCCTAATTCAGAGAAAGTTAAGTTTGCCAAAGTTAGTTTTCTGTTATACCACTAACAAAATTCCTAAAAAAAGAGTTCACCAAAATTAAAACAAAATAAAATAAAACAATTTACTCTAAAAATTTCTCTATCATGAGTCCCAATATCAAGTGGGTCCGGTTCCTATATGAAACCTGTGGTGTAAAGTAGCCTGAATGTCGCATGGAGAAGTAGATTTGCCAATAGGAAAGCAATGCAATCTCACTCACCTTATCCACACGTCAACCACAATCTTTAATCGCATTATATCCTTACATCACACCCTTTGTACCTTGCAAAATTAAGCTGACTCAATTTTTATTTTCTAATAAACATCACAGAAGCTTACACAAATGGCTGCCATGAACTCTGGTGTATTGGCTTGTAGCTATGCTATATCTGGTTCTCAGCTCAATGTAAAACTCATTTCCATGCCAACATCGGTTGCATCACCAACTCTGTCAGGTTCCAAGTTGCCTGTGATCAAGGCTCAGCAAGTGAGAGTTCCCAAAGCAAAGGAATCTGATGGAAGGAGGAATGCTCTTGTTTTATTGGCAGCAACTCTTTTTACAAGTGCAGCTGTAGCTTCCAATTCTTCTGCTAATGCTGGTGTCATTGAAGATTACCTTGAAAGAAGCAAGACCAACAAGGTTTAATCAATTACTCACTCTGTCACACGTGACAGATACCCTTTATTTTTTGCCATTATAATGTGCTAATATATTGTAGATTAATTTGATTATATGCCTATGGTGTAGGAATTGAATGACAAGAAGAGGTTAGCTACTAGTGGAGCTAACTTTGCAAGAGCATATACTGTGCAATTTGGAACTTGCAAGTTCCCTGAGAATTTCACTGGTTGCCAAGATCTCGCCAAACAAAAGGTAATTTATTTACCTTACCTCAATTCATGATCTCTCTTTTTTGCTCTCCCAATTTCCACGTTTTGTATTTTAATTTTTCTAATTATCTCTGTTTTTATTTCTGCAGAAAGTGCCGTTCATTTCTGAGGATTTGGAACTTGAATGTGAAGGAAAGGACAAATACAAGTGTGGTTCTAATGTTTTCTGGAAATGGTAAAAGGGGTGCAGTACAGACTGTGCAGTGGTGTCCAATTAAGCGTTCTCTTTCCAATGTATCAAACTTCTCCTTGAAAATATACCATATTTTTCTGCATTGTTTTTATTATTACGCTGTTATTACTAGTAACAGGGGTGTGTTGCTTTTACATTATTTTTAATTCGTTAACAAATTTAAATTTGGCTAGCTTCATTTGGGTTTGCGAGGTATGAGCTAGTTCCTTAGTAACTCGTCAACCTTCATTGGCATTCACCCTCTCCAATTGCAATGTTTTTATTTTAAAAAAACTACGGAGATTAAAGTGGGGTAACCAAAATTATGAGAACCAAAATCTCCCAAATAGATCCAAAGTGTAATTAAATTAAGCTCAATATTTTTTTAAAAAATATGACGAAACCATTTTTAAACTTATCAAGTTTTTCGATATTGAGCATGTCGATGTGTGCACTATCTAAGTATCTAAGTTAGAGTTCACGACAACGCACAATGGTGGTGTGGTAGGACTCTGATTCTGCGGTCAATGTTGGATCAAAGTGAGATGTGAGTAATAAATGTGTACCTAATTGCAATGGGCGGTCATGCTTATTTATAAGTAACGTGAAGGTACCGTTAGAAGTAGGGCCTAGGGGCACATGCATAAGCGAGTGATCGGTTGTCGAAACTTGAGAAAATCCGAGACGATTACTGGTGAGCGCATACCAAGATGTTAGGGTCAACAATCGTTGGATCTAACGCAAGATACACATCGTCATTGGATCCTACCTCATGCGCGCAGATGTGAGGTTCTCTCTAGTTGTGTGGATCCATTCATGTGGCCCAATCCGAATGGGTTGTCAAAAAATCAAACCCGTTTTTATCGAGTAAAACTAATTAGGCCTATATTTGCAAAGTCGAAGGTAGGGCTGATAAAGAAATTATGATCCGCCCGAACCCATTAAACCCGATTACAAATTCAGTGCAGGTGCGGGTTAAAAAGGCTAGTCAGTTTTAAGGTAAATAGTAAATACCTTTCATTGGCCCAATATATGGAATTCATTCGCCTCACATGTATGCAATGAGTTATACTGAAGCTAGCGTGCAGGAATAATTAAATCTTTATCTGGAATTTACATTTTTCTCATCCTCTATATATCCACCAACAGAAAGTAAATCCATTTTTTACCATAGTAAACTCGTATAATTTCATTTAAGTAATGAGTCATAATACAATTTGAAACATAGGTAAAACCCTTGGAACTAGCGAGCGCGTACAAACACACTTATCTTTTATATAGAGGAACAACTTTTTTTGACGCAAAAACACTTGGTGCATTTCATTGTTGATAATAGTTTCAATACAATTGTGTCAAAAAAAATAGTTTCAATACAAGTTGGCCTGAAATCCAAAATTTGGGAGCTAGCATAAGACCTCGGCGCTCTTGTAAGGGTGTGAGCAAGAAGATTTGTCTGTCTCATAATATATAATATAGGTAATCCTATAGTTTTGACAATTGGATGACAACAATATTTTATAAGAAGAAAGTTTAACAGCTAGGTTTGTGTTGTGATTATTGGTTCCCTTCACCCCATTTACCATTGGTAAGCAATCCCACTCAATGGTTACTAATTGAAGACCCAACTCTCTCAACCATACAAATGATAAATCCTGACATACAAATGATATTAGAATCGTCAAAATGAGCCCAACCCGATAGCGATGGGCAACATAACCCACCCAATAAAATAGGTGGGTTGGGCCAACAAATCAATAATTTTGACCCAGCCCAACACGTCCTAAAAATTTATTGGGTCGCAATGGGCTCGCCTGCTATGGGGTGTGCCAACCCGATGCCTCAATATTTTTAAAAAAATTGTTATTACTTCTCAAGTTTTTAAAAGCTCATTTTACTTTCAATTCAAATAAGTTTCACTTTCAATTTTAAACTTGTATTTGATAATTCATTTCACTTACACATTCATCTTACATATGATTGCACTAAAAGCCTACTAAAATTAAAAATTGAGATTTAGTTTGGCTTAACAGTCCAAAAGGGTGTCTAGGGTTTTTATGTTTCTTTTGTTTTGTAATTAGAATATTTTGTGATATAAATAGTTATTATGTTATTTTTTAATATGATAAAAAATAACTTTATATTTTAAGACTCATTTTTTTAATTAGTTATTGCCTTTGTGATGAGTTGTTACATATATCTCCTCTAAATCCTATATTTTACTACCATTTCACCCTATATGTTAAATATATTTAATATAAATTTATTTTGTGCAAGTAGTTTAATATGTGTCTAAAATAAAATATGCATGAGCTTAACTCAACCCTACAAAATCGGTTTGTAAGGTGAGAGATGTCTCCCACTTATAAACTCTTTTTCAGGTCATATCACATCCGATGTGAGGCTTTTAACAGCAACTACCTACACGAATCTACTTGCTAACTTGATTCACCATTGTTTTTTTACTTTTTTTAGAACTATTTTAGATGTTCCACCTCCTCAAGTTAGTCTTAAACTGCGTTTTGATGTAATTGGGAATTGCACCGACCACCTAATTAGCTTTACGTGCTACCACTTCTTTTTATTAAAAAAGATTATATAGATTCAAGAAAAATCATGAGGGATCGATCCTTTGGAATAACTAGCATTTTCAATTGCTACTCAGTTTATGTCCTCTCCAATGAGTGTACTTAATGAGTTTAATTCTTATTTAGTTAAGAAACCTTTATTGGAGATACTCTTAGTGTGCTGAAAGTATTACGTGAGAGTAAAAGTAATACAATAAATAAAAGAACAGATTCAATATTCAAAATATAATACCAAGAATAATGATGTTTATAAATTGTAAGAAATAACTACTACCTGATAAGCTCATCTTTAGCATAAACTCCCGTCCATTGTTATGATCCTTACTTAATTAGAGAAACTCAAACAACTGTAAATAATTAAATAAATAATAAACAATCCAAGAACACTTGGATGAAATCATGAAATAGTAAGAGTCTCTTCCAGTTTAACCAAAATCTTGGGTTCGAATCCAGCTTTGGGCATGCAGCAATGTTAAATCTCTTGAAAACTTTGCCACTCATTGTGGTCCTACCCGGTTCGAGGGATTAGATATACCCGATTTATACCAAAAAATAATAATAAACACCTTTGTTGAAACATGTTTAAGAGAGAGCCATACTTGTGTTGCATACCCAACCAACTTTCATTGGCATGCATCTGGTTGGAGCAACAAGGACACGCCTAGCTGCTGCTAGCATGTGTAAGCACATGTAAGCTTTTAATTAAAAGGAACAAAAAATTATTTTCTTTTGAATATGTTCTGTCAAAAAAAAAACTTGCCAGTTAAAATTGTTCAGCTTTTTATTAATTACATGATAACTTTATTCACATTAATCATTTGTACAAATTAAGCATACGAGAATCTATTTGGATTGTGAACCCGCTTTCTAACCACTATGGTACCCGAACTTGCTTAAAGAAAAGGAGAAGAAAATAGAGTGCTCACGCTTTCTTTTTGGTGTAGTAGAATATAACAATAAGAATTACTAGTACATTACTTATCCGTCACGGGCTTATCACGTTACGTGACTCATTATACTCGAACAAAAATGTTAATTTGAAATGTCATTTTTCTAAAATTAGTTGTACTATTAATATCATATTCTCATGTTTTGTAAGGGATGCATTATTGTCACGGGATAAAGTTTAGACTAATTAAATTCGGGATAATGTTTAGGCTAATTACAACAACAAAACTATTACAATTTTTATTGTAAGTATTTGTCCAACCGATCAATTAGCATCTAGTTAGCCACTCATAGATCTTGTTGGTTCATAAAGCAATATAACTTATATAAATAATAACATGTTAAAATATGATGCTCTAAATGCAAGCATCAAGAGGTGTTAGTTATCTAGATATCTCATCAGGTTCCATTTGGTCAAACATAGTTTTGATTGAATCTAGGCTTACAGTTATCTCTGCAAGCCAAAGTTCTCCAGAGAGCAATCGAGACTCCTAATCTTACCCCTGCAAAAAAAAGAAAAGTAGATAGCTAGTGTAAACTAAACATGAAACCACACGCTATTTACGACATACGTTAGATCTTTTCTAAATCATGCAATGCTTGTTTTAGGACACTATTATGTTTCTAAATTTCCAATTGAATCCAAGGAAGAAAACACCTATAAGAGGAGATCATAGGAAGAAAAAAAATTGGGAAGGAATCAACAAAAAGAAATAAAATTAGTAGTAACTGAATTGGGGGAGAGCACCACCATTAAGCCATACTTGTAACAGTTCTATACTTCTAGTTGATAAAAATAAAGAACCAAACACTATCAGAGCAATGAGATAACTACCCTAATAATATAGTAAAATATTAGAGTAAAATATATCAAATATGAAGACAATACAAATCCAATGAAAACAAAGTTTTACTTGAGCTAGGTTGCACTCTTTGATGTAAGCTTCAAATCCTAAATGAATAAGGTTGAACAAAACTTCAAGTTTAGGTTGAAGATCTGATTCATTGAAATGCTTTGAAAGTACACAAACCACAAATCACAGTGATTAAAAATGCTACGTACCAAATGAATATAAGATGGAGGAAATCGCAAGTGAAGGAAAAAGAAGCTACCTTTGAGCAAAAAAAGTCCTAGTTTGATTTCTTTCTATTGGGACTTAAAATAGTGATGGAAAATTTGATGAGAAGGATAGAAAAGATGGAAATGGAGGAAAGGATGAAGAATTAAAGAATGAATATGAAAGAGCTGGAGCTTACCAAGCTCATCTAGTTGTTTGAAGGATGAAGAAAGAGTTCATCTTAGAAAGAGCGCAACTTCCATGTCGCAAGGAATGGGGGTGAATAGATGGAGTAATTTGAACGTACAAAGCCTTAGAGCATCTCCATCACTAGTAATCTTAGAGCTCCCCTTTGAAAATACTAGTACTAGTAGTGTGGTCAACTGGTCATCCCTTAGATATTTTTTTTGTGGATTTGAAAAATAGTTTTTAAAAACTAATTGGTTTGCCAAAATAATTGAATTAGTATTTAAATTTAATAAACTTAACTCCAAATATTAAAGTATTAAGGACTCATTATAATCAAGAGACTAAGTATTGGAGCAAATTGAGCATGGGTCCCTTAAAAATTATGCGGTGTGAGAGGTTCAGTTACGAGACTCAAAATGAATTAGTTAACACCCTATTAGATATGCTCTTAACGTTTCTCATATAACATTGTGTTTGGTTTAAGCGAAAAACTAGTGATTTACCCGTGCATCCGCACGGGTGATACTGTATTTATTATAATCTGCTATGAATTCATAAATACCATGAAAATTGTAAAATGTGATAAAAGAAAAAGGCATAAGGTGATAAAAAAAAATATATTTCAAAGTGTATAAAAAAACGTGTTGCAAAAAGTTTTAAAAAAAGTCTATATCGTCTTCAAATCTTAAAAATGGAGTAAAAATTAGAGAAAAAAAGTGAGATGAAAATAAGATGAAAGAATAGGTAGAGGAGAGAAAAGAACCCACAGTGGACAAACTCGGTGTTGGCCAGTGCGAAATTTGATCCTAAGCATGAGCGGATATTAGTCTTTCGTTGAAAGCATTAGGACACTCCGTGTGTAGCAACAATGGTCTGAACCAAAAAAGTAAATATAGCAACATTGTAACCACCGCAATTGCCTCATCCCCCGTGGCCGCCCCGTAGCTATCACTACGCCCTAAAAAGTTTAATTTGGAGAAAGTTAAAATAGTTAGTGCCTTCTTCAAAGTTAAAAAATAGAGTAAAAATCAGAAGAAGGAAAAAAATGAGATAAAGATAAGATAAAGGAATATGCAAATGAGAGAGGAAGAAGATGTGTATAAAGTGAATCCAACGACGTCGCAAGAACCGTGATCATTGCTCCCTGTAGCCGCCCCTCTTTGTCGCCCCCCATCGTCGCTCCCCGTCACCCCCCTAATCGACACATGGGTACTTATATTTTTGGTAGTTTGACGAATAAGTAAATAGTTACAATTTTGAAGCTTAAAAGTTTTGAGCGAAAAACTTAAATAACGATTTGAAAAATTAGGAAGATATCTTTATTAATTGTTGCAAAAGATCAATCGTATAAGTTGTTTCCCGTCAAGACTCAAAAGTAAAATAATCATTTATAAAAAATAAAGACATCTGTGAAAATAAGATATAAAATATTTGTATTTGAACAACGTATAATATGGTGATGTGGTAAAGGAAAAAGTATAAACATGTAAAATAGAGATTTTGGTATTAGGTTTTTTTATTAAATAGATTGTAAAAGTCCATTTATTTGAAATTGCTTGTGATGATAAAATCATACAGAGAACTGATAATGCTTCTTAATCTAGACTTAAAAGCTAAATACTTATTTATAAAAAATAGATATTGTTAATACAAAAATATAAAAAAAAGAATTAGTATAAAAAGACCCTTATTTTTGAATAATAGATTTTGAGTAAATCTAAATTCCTCTTTTTCTCTTATTCGACAAAATAGTAAATCTAAGTTTTGTGTAAAAAACCATAAAAATTAATTCCAAAGAAAGTATGAATTCTGCGTAAGAAATCAAGAGTAATGAAAATATACTTCTAATGGCAAAAAAAATAGCAATGGAAAAAATAGAGATTCTAGTTGTGGGAATAGAAGTTAGAGCTAAGAACATGTTGTCAAGACACATCTATTCTATTAATAATACATTCATGAATAACCTATTTTAGGATTATTCCAAATGTCACTCATGTATTAATCCACCTAATCGAACTATATGACATGTCATCTATTTTATTCCTATGTGTCGCTGACTTTATTATTAAATTTAAATAATAAATAAATAAAAAATGTTACCAAACCCGAATCTATATATCTTGATATAAATGCTTTGATATTTTATTTAATATTTGAAATATTCTCAATAAATGCATTAATTTGATTATCTTACCAATTAAATTCAAACAATACTAACCATAACCATGTGGTGAAAATGGTAAATTAGATCCTTTCTTTATTATTTTGTTGTCGCACAAACAAATTAACTGAATTATTTTTTGATGCCAATTTAATACATAACATGTCACATTTTTAGTTAATGAATTCCAAAATTTTATTCAAATTCTTCCAAAAACTGTGACATAACATCTTTTTCTCCATTATTTGTATTATACACCCTAGACACCTATAACGAGTCAATAAATAAATAAATAAAATAGAGACAAATCAAATAGTCAAATTCTTAATTCCACCCACGAAATACACCAACTTAGATAGAGGTAAGAAATTGATTAAAACTGACTTAATGGGTTTAAAGTTTTTATTCTGATTTGGTCTCTTTTGATTTGTTTGACACTAATTATTTTTGTATATTTGTCCTGTTTCTTTACTTTAAATTTGCTCCAACGGATTAAACAGGTGTTCTTTCTCGTCAATGGTGATAAAAAGAAATTGAAGGGTAAATAGCTTCAAGTGTTACATGGTATTGGTTTTCCTTGATTTTCTATTTCAAGCTTTATTAGGATGCAATTGATTAGACCTTTGATATTGTGTTTAATTTGATCTGATTTAACTATACAGTTGATGGAGTTGATTATATGCAAATTCTATTTCTTTTGATTAGTTTGACACTAATTTTTTTTGTCATGTTTCCTTGCTTTAGATTTGCTCATGAAAATATTAAAGAGGTGTTCTTTGTCTTCAATGGTGAGCTCATTTTGTTCTTCAACTTTTGTTCTTCTGAATCCCTTATGAAAATGCTCCAGAACATTGCTAATTTATCTTCCCTAGATATTGAAATGTCATTGAACTTTGATTCAAATTAGTGTAAACCTACAATTTCTCTTTTGGAGGAGCTTTGCCACTTACAAGATAAAGATTGTGTTAAAACAGAAAGTTGTTGAAGATAGAAGTTTTCAACTAAAGATTATATATGACTTGGCTTTGGGTAGTTAATATGCATATGCTATAGCCATTTTACAGGTGATTAGAATTTTTACTGTGGTGAAAGGCTTGCAGTATTTATATGTAGTATCAATAGCATATCATGTACTTTTTTTAACGGGAAATAGCATAGCATGTATTGAAACTAATTATTTAGCAATGGCCAATAATATTTTCGATGCATATTCTAATTTGATAGGGGAATCACCAATTGATGGACATCTCATTGGATAATGTCTCAGTGGAGAACAAAATGGCCTATGTTCCACTAAATACTCCCATGTATTGTAACTATTACTAAATAGTTCACGTTTTTTTTTGAGACTCATGTTTTTAGTACTACGTTGGTACGAATTTTAGTATGTTGATAAAATTATTATAGAATTTACATTATGAAAAAGTTTGCATGTACACAATTATTATGCAATTAATTTATGACAAAGAATAAAAACAGTTTACATGTACACAAATTTGATACTAATTGGAGATAGATTGTTTAACTTTAGGCTTTTTTGATGGGAGAGAAAGATAAAAAATTGAGGAAAACACGATGAAAGAGAATGAGTTGACGGAGAGAGATAACCTCAAAGTTAAGGGGAAATTTCCACCCTAAAGTTAGACGGTCTCTACCTATGCCACCTAGGATTGTGACGTGTGTCCTTATATGTCCTTTCTAATAATTTTACTCAGTACGTGTCCTTTTTCCCATTAAAGAATATTACAATATGTCCCGTCAAATGAATGAATACTATGAGTTGCAAGAGTGTGATTTATGATACTAAACAATTTGTTTAGTATTTATTACTAAAAGGGTAAAATGGTCATTTACCTAAAAAGAAGTTAGAAAAAATATTTTCTGGGCTTTTTTTTTCACATAAAAGAAAACTTCGTTCATTAACCACATATTTGTACACAATGGTTAGATGTCGCTGACCATAAATCTGCATAGAAATGGTTAGTGGCCACACTAACCATATATATGCATAACTGTGGTTAGATGCCAATGGTTAAATGCAACTAACCACAATATGCATAACTGTAGTAGATGCCACTAACCACAGTTTTGCATAACAATGGTTAGAGTGCAGTAAAATCAGCCGGGAAACGAGTACGAAGAAGAAGACAAGGTCAGAAGGTGTGATCACTGTCGAAGTACAATCAAAACAAGCAAGATGCAGAAATCGCAAGATCGCAAGATGCAGTTCTTGATTTTGGGGCGAGATCCCCGCGGGGCGGGGGATATGGACCCATCCCCATCCCCAAATTGACTGCGCGGGGATTTTCTCCCCCATCCCCATCCCCACGGGGAAAAATTCCCCGCCCACGGGGACCCCAAACGGGGCAATCTCCCATGTTAAGGAGAGTTCCATATGTTTCCCATGATAACCCAAGAGCACTTGAATGAGATGGTAGGAGTCTCTTCCAGCTTAATTAAAGTCCTTGATTCGAATCCAGTCATAACATGTAACAGTGTTAAATCTATTGAGGGAGAGCTTTGCCGCCCAATGTGGCCTTACCCAACTCGAGATATTAGTCTCTGCAGTTGCGCGGGGCGGGGGATATGGACCCATCCCCATCCCCAAAAACTCGCTTTTTTGTTATGTCCCAAAAATTATATTTAGAAATCGTGATTTATAATTTGTGTGTCACGTCAGCCTTGCCGTCGAAATAGAATTCAAACAGTGTGTGCAAAATACTACATATATATGTGTGTGTGTGTGTATGTGTGTATATGAAAACATACTTAATTACTTATCCACAAATATAATTGATTACAGTAATTTGTATGACTTCCGAAAAATTGTAAAACTTTAACCTAATTTTCTCCGTAAAAAAAAGTCTGTTTTATGACACATTTTTGGTCGCTGATTGTGAATTTAAAATGGTGAACAACTTACGTTTCAATAAAGAGCTTAGGTTTCAATAATAAAAAACCTATTTTTACGATACATATTGGTCAATGAATTTAGTCAACAAATGTCAAATATTAGTCCACTCATAAACGTCGACCCGTGCAGCGCACGGGTGTGGCATACTAGTTCATATGATAATCGTAAAGATAGTTATGGAGTCATAATACGAAATTAGATATCATTTATAAAAATTAAAGACAATTGTGGAAATAAAATATAAAGTATTTGTATTTTGACGTGTAATGTTTCGCCATCGGGAATGAAAATTACGGAAATTTAACAATAACATCTAACGCTTCTCCGATGAAAATCAAAAACAAAATATATAAAAATAATTAATTTGACAACAACTAACATTTTCTTGCCAAGACTCCTAAGAGATTATTAAAAGTCATAAAACAAAATATCAAAAGTCATAAAACAAAAATATTATAGCAAATTTGTTAACTGTCGAGAAACAAAAACAAAAAGTAGATATTCATAAATTATAGATTTTAATGTTGACTGTTTTAATGAAATGAGGAAAAAATTAAAGAATTTAAATATGTATTAAAAAACCCATAAAAATTAATTTGAAAAAAATATTTTCCAAGAAGAAATAGATGGAGAAAAATAAAAATAAAAGAGGAAAGAAATAACAAAGGGGAAAGAAGAGAGTAAATAGAAAGAGGATAGAAAAAATAAAGAAAAAGAAGGGAAAAAGAGAGAGTTGAGATGACACATTAGGAGAGAGAAATGTTAAAGAAAGAAATAAAGAAAAAGTAAAAAGGGGAGAGAGAGGTAAAAACATAAAAGTAAAAAGCATAAAGTTGTGTCATATTTTGTCTTTTTTGTCTTTTAGTGGTTAAGTTACAATTTTGTCCTCAATTTTGTGAAGTGTCAATTTTTGTAAATGTCTTAATTGGTAATTTCATAGGTGGTGAAGTTGTATAAATACATATTAGATAAGAAAGAGGTAAGAGAGAATCAGAGAAGAGAGAAACATGTGAAAAATAAAATAGATTATAAAAATTGAGATTCCTGAACAAAGTGCGACCAACTTCTTTGATTATTTACGTAAGGTTTAGAATTCAAACTTCTTAAGAATAAAATAATGTCTTTAGAAGATGTGATATTCTGAGTCCTTTTAAGACCTTGATTGGATATATATCTTAATTAAGTATTTTTTTTGACAAATCTTAAATAAGTATTATTATAACGTAATAACTTATTACATACTAGTAAGTACTTAGGCATAAACCGTTTCTGTTATAAAAGATAAAATAGTGCTACATTGTTTAATACAAACTATAAACAACTTATGAAATATCATAAGTTATTTCCACAAATTTTCTCAAACAATCTCATTAGTACTTATGTCAATATTAAGTCTATCTAAGTAAATGAATCTAAACCGACCCTAAATACCATACTTCAAGTACACACTTTTTTATCTTTATAAAAAATGTCTCGAAAGCATAGCCGATAATGGTAAAATACACATAAGTATTATATAAATGTTGAAAGCATATTTCGAACCTGTTACGCTCCACTTCACGGAGTTTGTACTATGATAGAAATAAAAATATCTATATAATAAAAATAAATAAAAAATAAAAAATGGAGGTGTGAAGAAAAAGAAAAGGCTGGCAGCCAGGTCACCCTATCTATCTTTTTCTCGTGGTTGAAATGATACCCTTCCCTCATTCACTGTCTCCTCTCCTGTCCTTCAATTTCAACTTTGGTCCCAACCCAACCTATTTTTCAATTTCAATTTTCAAATAGCATTACTAATTACTAATACTACCTCACGAGCCACAACCACAACCACAACCACAACCCACACAACAAACCCACGCCACTCTCTCTCCCCATATAAATACCACTCTCCTCACATTTCTCCCCCTTCTCTATTATCTATCTCATTTCACTTCTGTTGTGTAGTCCTCTTTCTCAGAGGAGAGAAAGACTCGGAGCTTCGCTTTCTTTCTCCTCGATCCACTTTCTCTCCTCTTTCTTCATCTCCTATTTACCAGGTATTCATTTCTTTATCTCTATCTACTTCGTTTACTTCAACAATTTCAGTTTATTTTGCTTGCTTTTATAGCTTTGCTTCAAAATACACCGATTGTTTCTGTCGTTTTTGTAATCTCAATTAGGTTTACTCAGATTTGTCTCATAACGCTCTTTTACACGCCTCGTCAGTATCGTATCTGGATTTAATTTTGTGTTTGATGATTGCGATTCATATTACCTGATCTATCTATGTAACTGAAATGGAGTAGATTATTCATAACTAGTCATTGATCTGTGGTCTGATGATGCTTATGGCATAACACTTTTTCTGGTTCTGATCTTTGATATTCGAGATCTTGGATCCTTTTAAACCAAAACCCTATTCTTTTTTAATGTTGACGGCTAAGAGATCTAGATTCTGTTTTTGTTACTTTGTTGAGTGGCTTTTTGATCTGATCTGCTTTCTATCTGGAGATCTGTAATATTTTTTCAAATCACTTCATTTGATATTTGTAAATTTGAGATGCATCGAGTCGGAGAAATTATAAGGTTTTAGTGTATATCCTAAGGGAGAAGCTTACGATTGCAAGTGTTGCACATGCTCTCATCTAGTGTTTATTATTCTAAGACATTGTGGATATGTTCTACTTTACAAAATTTGGCTGTTTGACATTTAAAATTGTAGAAGAGCATCACCTTCATTTGTTGTGTTCTGTGCCCGCTCTATTATCTTGCTTTGAGAACCTCAAATTATTCAATCTAAGTAACTGATCAAGTAGATCGAGTAAAATACTGATTTATTTCATTTCTTTTGCTGTATTTCCATTGATGATTGTGCCTGTTATATACAATGTGAAATTTTGCTGTTTTATATAGAGAAAGGTATCATTTGAAGTAAACCTAATCCTCTGAGATTGTAAATGGCTAAATTCTGTGGGTTGTCCATACGAACTTGTAAGTACTGACAGTCAATGTTTTTGATGTACAGTTGTTTTCTAAAACATGGCCGACGCCGAGGATATTCAACCCCTTGTTTGTGACAATGGAACTGGAATGGTGAAGGTTAGTACATAGTACTTTCTTGTTCTTTTGTCATGTTTATGCGCATCTGTTCATGTTTTTGTTACTGAGCAATTTGTTTGTTTATAATCTGTGTACAGGCTGGAT
Organism: Astragalus glycyphyllos; assembly: GCA_963573325.1. Taxonomy (NCBI): domain Eukaryota; kingdom Viridiplantae; phylum Streptophyta; class Magnoliopsida; order Fabales; family Fabaceae; genus Astragalus; species Astragalus glycyphyllos. Next base: position 83,537,677 of record OY754307.1, on the reverse strand, counting down.
TTGCTGGTGATGATGCACCTAGGGCCGTGTTTCCCAGTATTGTGGGCCGACCTCGTCACACAGGTGTTATGGTTGGGATGGGTCAAAAGGATGCCTATGTGGGTGATGAAGCCCAATCAAAAAGAGGTATTCTTACTTTGAAGTACCCAATTGAGCATGGTATAGTCAGTAACTGGGATGACATGGAAAAGATCTGGCATCACACATTTTATAATGAGTTGCGTGTTGCTCCTGAGGAGCACCCAGTGCTTCTTACTGAGGCCCCACTCAACCCAAAGGCCAACAGAGAAAAGATGACCCAAATCATGTTTGAGACCTTCAATGTGCCTGCCATGTATGTTGCCATCCAGGCTGTCCTTTCCCTCTATGCAAGTGGTCGTACAACAGGTTTGTATTTTAACCCTTTGTCCCAGTTCATTTTATTTTATCCTATCACTCTGTCCCTCAATTAAATCCTTTCTTAAACAGGTATTGTCTTGGACTCTGGTGATGGTGTGAGTCACACTGTGCCAATCTATGAGGGTTATGCACTCCCTCATGCCATCCTCCGTTTGGATCTTGCTGGTCGCGATCTAACTGATTCTTTGATGAAGATCCTCACTGAGAGAGGATACATGTTCACCACCTCAGCTGAGCGAGAAATTGTCCGTGACATAAAGGAGAAGCTTGCATATGTTGCCTTGGATTATGAGCAAGAGCTCGAAACTGCAAAGAGCAGTTCTTCAATTGAGAAAAACTACGAGCTTCCAGATGGACAAGTTATCACAATTGGAGCTGAGAGATTCCGTTGCCCTGAAGTTCTTTTCCAACCTTCTATGATTGGAATGGAAGCTGCTGGAATTCATGAAACCACTTACAACTCTATAATGAAGTGTGATGTGGATATCAGAAAGGATCTGTACGGCAACATTGTTCTTAGTGGTGGCTCAACTATGTTCCCTGGTATTGCTGACCGTATGAGCAAGGAGATCACTGCTCTGGCTCCTAGCAGCATGAAGATTAAGGTTGTGGCTCCACCGGAGAGAAAGTACAGTGTCTGGATTGGAGGATCAATCCTTGCATCCCTCAGCACCTTCCAACAGGTGATTATTTATCACAGATTAGCACTTTTCCCATGTATACCATTATATTAAATTCTAAAACATGTTTTGGTTTTGCAGATGTGGATATCGAAGGGTGAATATGATGAGTCTGGCCCATCCATTGTCCACAGAAAGTGCTTCTAAGTCCAAAATGATGCGATAATGGTAAGTTATTTTTGCTGTGGTTGCTTTTTTGGTGTCTGTCATGTCATGTGAACTATGTTGCCATGGATAAAAGGTGAAATGGAATCATCGGAGGGTATATTCTGGGCTTGATGCATCATATTTTCTGTGGCAGTCCTCCAGATGTGGTGGGCAGAGTGTCAAGAGGCAGTTTTTGCCTTGGAATTCATCCATACCTTCCTAATTAGGTTGTCTGTAGTAAGGAGTGATTGTGTTGCTTATTTTATTTCCTTTTTTTTGGTCCCTTTTTCTGAGTTTACATTTGAAGGTTTTCCCCCCCTTTGGAACGTTCATGTGAATGTCTATAGCCACATGTATTGAGATTTTATAATATCGTCAGTTTGCGCTCTTAAATTCACAATTGAATTTATAAATTCACAATTAAGGCATAAACTTTCAACGTAAATCTTTTGAAGGAATTGAAAACTGAATTTTTAATTTTCAAAACAAATTATAGTTTCAAAACGCACCAAAGGAGTGGATGCTGTGATTTTCAATAAACGTTTTCTTTTTTAGCTCTAGGGGCGCTTAGTAAGACTGTTTCAGTCATTAATAGATGTGATGATAATAAGGTGTTGTTACCTTTGTGATTACATACAGGTCGTAAATTCCAGTTATCATCTCTGGTATTGTTCATGGGATTGTTGGCATGCCTTAATACATGTGTGATCACTAATTTACGACGAATAAGAAAGGAAGGACAAGTATTCATGTAGGCTTAGTTATTCTATCAAATGGTTCCTTACTGAAAAATTATTCAATCAAATAATTTTACTTTAGAATCAATTTCTAATTTTCATTTGGTCTACTTAAAATTTGTTGGTCTACAATCAATTTCTAAATTAATGGTAATGCTAGGTTAACCGTTCATTTTATTATTGTTTTTTGGTCTTGAAGGTAATTAAATTGATATGTTCAATTGTTGGATCCGTAACTTTTTAATGAAATTATCAAACGGTTATTGTTGAATAAGGGTATTGTTGTAATCACAATAATTATTTGTGTTAATTAAATTCAATTTACCCACTAATTATTATTATAGAAGATACGCATGCACAAGTACGTATCTCATAAGAACGCACGCATGTCGGCAAATCCTCTGGCATCATCTTTTCCATCGGCGTCCCCTCCTCCTTGTTTCACACATCGTTTCACGGCCTCTTCTCGCTTTATGCATCGTCTCCTCTGTCGTCGCCAGTTTCTCTTTTACGAAGCTGTTAGAGGTTTTGTATCGTTTCACGCAACCTTCACGGAGCCTCTCCCTTCGCTCATCTTCCTCGTTTCACGCATTCCAAAAACGAAAGTGAGAGGTTCTGCATCGCGAACGTGTGGCATCTCTGCCACCAATCCCCCTCCCGTCGTCGTCATCGGTGCATCGTCATCACCACCCCTTCGCTCCTCTTCCTCGTTCCTTCTGACCTTTCCTTCTTCTTCGTACTCGTTTCCTGGTTGATGTTTGGTTTTGGTGCACTCTAACCATTGTTACGCAAGTCTGTGGTTAATTGCATTTAACCTTTGGCATCTAACCACAGTTATGCATATTTGTGGTTAGTGGCATCTAACCACGTGTGGTTGTGACACCTAACCATTGTGGTACAAAATTGTGGCTAATGAATGATTTTTTGTGTAAAAAATAAAATGGTTTCAATCCCACGATTTCAGCCCAAAAAAAAGGTTACATTATTTTATTTCCTTTTTGCCCTATTAGTAAGATTACTAAATATTATCCCAAGAAGGTTAGGGATAACTTGACCATTGGGCCTGGAATTGTGGGGCTTCGTCTTTTTAAGTAGATGTTTATTTTACTTTGTCGAAAAAAAAGATATTGTATTTTATAAATTATATTTTTTATAATAAATATACCTCAAACAAACTATAAATTATAATATTTATAATAATAATATTCCATAATTGTCCTTGATTCTATTTACATATCTGCCATAATTTCCCTTCACTTTTACTATATTGCAATGTAAAATATATTCTCTAAATTTGCATTTTTAATTTACATATTTTTATACTAATTTAGTATTTTTGTTCTTTATTTTTTTGGGTATAAATTGATTAATCTCTGCGCGCAACTGCAGAGACTAATCACTCGAGCCGACAAAGCTCTCCCTCAAGAGATTTAACATTGATGTAGACCCAAGGCTGGATTGAACTCAGGACCTTGGTTAAGCTGGAAGAGACCTCTACCATCTCATCCAAGTGTTCTTGGGTCTTGTTGTCTATTTCATCAAACTTTAAATTTCTAATTTAATTTTAAAGTTGATACTCATTTAGGTAATTTTGCACCCAAAAATTCTTTTGATCTGATTTATCCAAACAATTATTGGTAAAAATCACTTTTCGGTAAATGTATCCAAACAAATATCACGTTACATTTAATTTACTTTTAACTAAGCTCAATTCTGCAAACTCAATTCTGTCAAACTCAATTTTTATCACTGTAGAACCAAACACACAGTTTATAAATTTGATAGTTGTTCTGTACGGTATCTCTTGTCGGGTAGACGATCTGAGATAGTTGTAGTATGGCTTGATCAGCAACTGTCCTATCCGAGGTGGGGTGTTGTACCTGGCTACCTGCAACGACACTCCGACGCTCAAGTCAGGGAGCAAGTCAAATGAAGATAATTGGTGGAGTTAGATTGTTTACCATTAATGAAGCATTGAATACCTTATTTATAGAGTTTTGGTGGTGTGACCTAATCAATTTGGACCGTTTGATCTTATGTGTTGATCCTCACCATTGATTGTTGGGTAGTGTATTTGTTAATGAGCCTTCCATGAATTGGGCCTTTGTTGTATGGGGTCTGGGGAGCCCAATCCGTTTTATAAAATCACTACGTAGTACACTTTAAGAGACTAAAGAGGTCGTTTACTCTAAAAGAACTTGGTGAATGAAGCTTTTCCACAGTTGTGGAACAAGTCGTTCATTTTAACACGATGGGCTCTGTTTGAATTGTGCTATAGTGAACAACATTTTGTGTCTTTATTTAGGATAAAAGAGTCCTCCAAACTAAACCGCACAACATCCCAAAACCCACAAAACTCAAATTGCTTGGTATTCCCAGAAGAAATGAAAAACAATTTTTCTTTTGAAAACACTTTCTGACTTTTCAAATTTCTTCTCATGTGGTGCATATTCTTGAAAAGCATAACGTCGACCTATTAAACAACTTAAGCATGTATAGCATAAGTGTTTACCATATAAGTTCTTATGTATGAACTATTTTTATATAAAAGATAAAATAAAGTTAACTGCAATGGATATAATCATTTAACATTCAAAAGAGCAAAAATGAATAAGGTTTGAAAAGAATATAACCTACTTTTTTTTTGGACAAACAACCTTTTACTTAAATGGTGTCAAATAAATTAACTCAATCAATTATTTAAACAAACGAATTTGATTGAGCATTTAACGAATCATGCTCAACTAATTCATGAATAGCTAAACTCATCTACATCTCTAGCTTTGACCAGTCTCATGATGTGTTAGCAAATCCAGCTCTTGCTAATCTCTAACAAGTGAAAGATGAACAACACAACAAAGTCACTATCACTTCAAAAGTAGTAGTGGTAGTAGTTAACTGTAATAACACTAAAATCTAAATCTACAAGATTGTAGGTTGATAATGTGGTTAATATTAGGAGATAGTTCAATCTCATAAGCTAGTTGTGTTCGCAAAGAATTTAGGTTTAAGAACCTGGTTAGAACAGGTCTCAAATCAGTCTAATCAACTCCTTTGCAATGTTTAATCAACTATTTTGTAATCTTTTGGGTTTGTACAAGATTGTAGGTTGCTAATGAGTTAGAGGTGATTTGTGATTCCCATTAGGAGTCAGTTCAATTATGAGACTCAACTAATCTAGTTGGATTAGCAAGAAATTAGGTTTAAGAACCTGGTTGGGACACGTCCCATATTAGTCTAATGAACTCCTTTGTATTGTTTTGGGGTTTAGGTTAATCAATTGTAATGTTTAACTTCCAAATAGGAAAAAAAACACATTCATGACTGATTTAGGATCCAAAACTCCGATCGAATCATTCCCATATCATAACCAATCATCCAATGCATGTTTGTTTTGACGGCTGAAAACTTGTAATCGTGCGTCCAAGTAAAAGCCTTCAAAGTATTCGTACGTCTAGAATTATACCACTAGAACTATACCACCGTGGTTCCAAACGTTGCTTAAAACAGTAGTAAATGTTCGGATTATATATAAATTACAGATAGCATGCAATAACTTAGTTCATGGTGGTGCGCGAGTACATTAGCCCTCAATTGAAGGCCATGATAATCACGGGCATGCTGGCCCTTGTACAGAAAATGAACACGAGAAAATCCTACTCAATCCCAAGGAAACCCTTATTTAATTCATCTACAAAACCATAGAATGAGACTACTACAAACCTAAGTTTTTATCTGATACTTAATTCTGGATAGCAGCTCGCTTCAATGATTAAGCATCCAAAGCATGCGCCGCTTGTAGTTTTGGTAGGTTTTCCTTGGGTGCTCTGTTTTTTTCTTGCTTCATTAGCTCTACAAACTCCCTGAAAGCTGCATCATCAACAATAACATAACATTAGTAATTAGTTAACAAACATAAATGTTAAAGACGAATCAGGAAACGATAAAGAAATTGAATCAAATGGCAAAATAGATTGATCGTGTAATAAACAGTGCAAGTTTTAAGTCTCTCACCGTTGTCGGAATCATGAGGTCCAGGGGAGGCTTCAGGGTGGTATTGAAGAGACATTATTTTTTGAGCAGGGAAAGCAAGACCAGCACAACTTCCATCATTTAGATTGATATGAGTAACCTTCACTCCTTCTGGTAGTGTGGCAGGGTCTACCGCATAGTTGTGGTTCTGGCAATTTATAATATATCAATTATGATGATCCGAGGCCGTGATAAAAAGAACAAAGTACAACATGACATGAAAATGGTTTTCTTTATATAATACATTGAAAGTTTAAAGAACACTAAAGCTATCTCAACTGACTTTAATTTTGTTACAAAGACATTCTTGGCACAGCAAATATAGGATTGCACATAATATTTTTCACTTCCAACAATAATTGCTGATATATCTAGAAGTTGTTATGCTGATTTCTACTTAATCACAAGACTAAAGGTCCAATAATGCCTATGAGCTGCTATAATGGGGACATGAACGGAAATAATGGGCACTTATAATCAGTTGCATAGTTTTTTCCTACCACCAGTCACTACTCACTACTATAGTGAGTTCTAGTTTAACTTTCTTTTTCCTTCTAAATACAAGGGACCAGGTTCAGACCCTCCTTATGGTGCAAAAAAAATATAGATCTTGAACAAATGATTGTTTTGTCTCCCCCCTCTCCCATCAGAACGAATGGATTGAAATGGAATTGAGTAATTCAGTATAATTGCGGTGGAAAGCTGAGAAATAAAGTGACAAAAAAATTTACTGGTGTATTTTCATACCTGAGAACTAATTTCAACACGGCCGGTTAGAAGGTTACGAACGGGATGATTTCCTCCATGGTGACCAAATTTCATTTTGAAGGTTGCACCTCCTAAAGCCTGGCCTAGCAATTGATGGCCCATGCAAATTCCAAAAACAGGCACCTTTCCAATAATATTCCTTACTGTTTCAACGGCATAAGGAACAGCAGATGGATCTCCAGGACCATTGCTGAAAAGCACACCATCTGGATTTAACTTCAAAGTTTCCGATGCTGGCCATGTTGATGGCACAACTGTGATGTTGCAGCCATAAGATGCTAGGCGCCTAAGTATATTATGCTTGATTCCAAAATCATAAGCAACTACCTAAAATTTCATTCAACAGCACGAAGCATAAATTTAATTACCCAAAAGTCAACAAAAGAGAAGCAGAACCAGCAGCTTACTGAATAAACTTACATGGAAAGTCTCCCCAGGCCCTTTGCCAGATTTAAATTCCCAATCTTGCTTTGTTGTATCAATCCACTCATGTGGAGACTTGCATGACACACCACTTATTAGATCAACACCTGCAAAAATGAAGCAGCATCCATGTAACTTCACGTTCAAAAAACATTTACATAATCTCCAAGAATCATATCCTTACCAACAATGTTCCATGATTTAGACAAATGAAGTAGTTCTTCGTCTGTTTTGGAATTATCAGTGCTCAAAACACCAATAAGGCTTCCATCTTCACGTAATCTGCGTGTGATTGCTCGTGTATCAACATCATCTATTGAATCACAAAGTACCATCAGAGTCAAACAAAAAAACCATCAGATAGTACTGTTCTTCTGGAAACAACTTTTAACATAAATTCCTTACAAATTCCCATGACATTCCTTTCTGTTAAGTAATCAGCAAGATCTTCCACACATCTCCAGTTTGAGGTACTGAAAAAAAAATCCATTGCAAAGAGACAGTAACTGTCAGCACACTAAAGTAAAGCTCAAAGAGGGGAAATATCTATAAAGCAAGAGAATATAACCTGAGACTCAAACTTCTAATTATCAAGCCAGAAAGGAAGCACTTTCTTGATTCCTCATCATCTGAAAAGCAGTGAATACAAATATAGTTTATAAAATGGTTTTCAAGCACAAGAATTTCAAACTATTAGAAAATTAAATAGATTAAATACAAACCAAAATTGATGCCAGTATTCCCAATATGCGGATTCGTCATCAACACAAACTGGCCAGCATAACTAGGATCCGTTAAAATTTCTTGATACCTAAGGATCACACACATATAACAAAGAAAACATACACTCAATTAGGTTGAAAGCAAGCCATAAAACTACATAATATCTCCAAATGTTTGTAATTTGCCTCACCCAGTCAATGAGGTATTGAAAACAACTTCACCAACTTGAGTTCCTGAAGCACCAAATGATTTAGCTTTCCAGATTGAACCATCTTCTAACACAAGTCTAGCATCTGAATTTTTCCAAGGCCTTTCTCCATTAACTATATTTCATGCAACAAAAACTAGCATCAGTTTATTTACCAAAACCAAAACAAGAGAACATTCACATGAAAGAGGCAAAATACTCACAAATGCTCTAGAATAAGGAAACAAAAGAAGACACTTTCAAAGAAACTGCACAAAAAAAAAACGGTTACCGGCAGAGCATCTAACGGAGAAAACGGAAAGTTTTGCAGCGGGGTGTGGTGACTTGGAACCGAAACGGTTGGTAAGGTCATTCAGAGTAACGGCGAAGGAGAAAGCTTTTGTCGCCATTGTCTTTCTTCTTTCTGAAACGTTGCAGAGATGTCCGTGAAACAACAAGCCACCGCAGTGATAGCACCCAACTTCTTTGCTTCGCTTCTGCTAGGTTTTTATTTTCGATTTCCCCTTTCCTTTTTTTTTCTTCCCTTTTTTTATTAAAAAAAAGTTTCCTTTAACAATTTTGTCACCATGCATGTTGATTACTGAGTGAGATTGTTCTCCCAAAAAGCAAATTCCCAATTAGTGGTGGATATTTTGTTTTGCCCTAATAAGCCCAATGAATAGACTATAGAGTCTATTATTCGTTCAATGATTCTTATAATCAAACAAACTACTACTAAAAACACTAAATTATCCATTTTTATTCAATTAAAATACTAAATTATTCATTTTTAAAAATTTGACTCATCATAATTTTTAAGAATTAATATGTAACTAGCCGTCTGACCCGTGCTACGTATGGGGTTGATAAATTTTTAATTAGCAAAATTAAAGTAAAATCGGAAGGGGAAAACCTCTTTAATAAACCAATCATTCAAGACAACAGTTTTCTGTCCACTGTAGGAATCAAACTCGGGAGCACTAAGTCGACCTCGTGTCCTAGGGTAGCTTATGTCAGTGGACCAATGATGTTGGTTTGTAAAATATATAGTCAAATAATTGTGGATTGAAATTAAATTATAGCTATAAAGTAAATAAGAAGATTATAAAATTTAAAAAGAATATTGACTAAAAACGTTGAAATTAAACATCCATAGATAATGGGAAGAAAATGTCTAAAACTTTTAATAACATAATCCATATTTATCAAATATAAATATAAAAACTTAGCCTATAATAAGAAAGAAAAGAAGACAACACAAATAGAAAGTGAAACACGTGGGTATCAAGCATGGTTGTATGAAAACTCATGATAAAATAAGAGCAGTTATACAAAAGTTGAAAGAAGATGGTGGAGGTTGTATTATAAATGTGGCTGAAGTTCCCGTTGAAAAAAGATAAAAATTTAAACACCAGTTAAAGTATGTTTTCAATACCGTTTGATGCGAAATGACAAAAATAAAGAAGACAACACAAATAGAAAGTGAAACACGTGGGTATCGTGCAGGGTTAGATGAAAACCACCAATAAAATAGAATCACCTATAGAAAGTTGAAAGAGGGCAATGCGGGGATCTATTGTAAACGTGGCCGAAATTCCCGTAAATAAAAATTAAATTAAAAAACTATAAATTAAATAAAAATACTATAAAATTAAAAATAAACATTAACAAAAACATTGAAATTCAACATTCATAGATAATAAGAAAAAAAACGTAAAGAATATTAATAACAACAAATACATTGAAATTGAACATCCATAGACAATTAGAAGAAAAAGTTTAAAAAACTTTAATAACGTTATCTATATTTATCAAATATAAATATAAAAACTTAACACATAATTAAAGAGAAAATAAGACAACATAATTAGAAAGTGAAACACGTACATATAGGTATCATGTAGAGTTTGATTTAAAACCACCAATAAAATAGAAGCACATATACAAAGTTGAAACTATTTTTGAAGAAAGAAGTTCGCATATTTGAATAAAATAGAAGCACATAGAAACACTATTTAGTATTGCACTACATATTTTGTCACAAGTTTATTCCACCAAACGGGTTTTTGAGGAATGAGCTTTGTGTATCCGAACATGTAAAAAAATTTGAATCCTAAAGTACCTCAACAAATTGTTTGACATCACATTTTACGTATTTTGTCACGTATTTTTTTTCCGTCAAACAGGTTGTTGAGGAACAAACTTCACGTATCTGAACATATAAAATTTGTTGTGGACCCTAAAGTACCCCAAAATTCAATGTTGGCATCACATTTTACCTATTTTGTCACAAAGCTATTTTCTTTATGAAACCAGTTATTGAGGAAAAAACTTTGGGTGTTTGAACAACTAATTTTTTTTCTGAATCCTAAAGTACCTCAAAATACACTACTTAATATCATACTTTATATATTTTGTAAAAAAATAACATTTTTTCACCATCAAGTACACAAAAACATACTGTTTAGCATTCCACTTTACGTATTTTGTCATGAAACTAAATCTTTTTTCACCGATCGATTATTGAAAAACAAAGTTTGCAGATTTAAATATCTAAAATTTTTCGAAACCGTACAGTACCCGTTAGAATATAAAAGAGAGATAAAATTTAAAAACATAAAATATTAAAAAAAAACAAAAAACTGAAATAAAAAAACAGAATAAAAAAATGCGGGAGTTCCCGTGCGGCATTGACAAGCCGCTTACATTAAAGAGATTTCTATTTATTTGCTCTCACTTTTTTTTGGTAAACCAATATATCCCCGTGTGCGCAAATAGAGACAAATCCTCGAAGGAGATCCAATTTTTTTCTTTTTTCTCTCACTTTTTTCTTTCTCCCTCACTTTTATGTTTTAAGGTCCTACTTTCACGTCATCATTAAATTTTTTATTTCACTTTTAAAACTCAATTTTCTCCTTCCTCTCTTTCAATCTTATCTTTTCCAACAACCTCCATGCCGAACTTCTTGGTCTTTACCATGGCCTTCTTCTTGCATGGAATAAAGGCTATCGCAACTTATTGTGTTACTGTGACTCAACCCATTGTATAGACTTGGTGAATGCTAACGTTAGCAAATGGCACTTCTATGCTCCTATCATACATAATATCAAGGACTTGATGGCAAGAGATTTGACTATCCACCTGGCTCACACCCTTCGGAAAGGCAACACTTGTGCGAATTTCTTAGCAAAACTTGGGGCAAGTTCTACGAGTACTTGGAAGGACCACGAGAGGCCTCCGCTTGGATTGGATCATCTATTGAGGGTTGATGCGAGTGGAGTTTGCTTTATGAGGAGATAGCTCCTTTGATTTATTTTTGCTTTTTTTGCTTTCCTTTTCCTCAGTTGTACCAAAAAAAAATCTTATCTTTTCCACTTCTTTCTCTCACACACACTCTCTCTCTCTCATCTTTGTCACCTCCCTCCCTACTCCCCTCCATTTTCTTTTTTCACATTTCAATTTTTTAAAATTTATCTATTATCCATTTAATAAAAACACTGATTACAAAAATTTCTATTTTATATATCTATCTATAAACTATCTACACACGTATAAGATAATAGATGTTTATTATTTTGCTTCAGAGTCTTGACGAGGAAAAAAATAGATGTGTTATATTTTACTTTAGAAATTTCAACGAAAAAATATTAGAATAATTACATTTTATAAATGATTATTTTTCTTTAGAGTTAGACAGTTAACAATTTTGCTTCAGACTCTTTATTTTCACAATTTTTTATTTTATAAATGATTATTTTTCTTTAGAGTTAGACGGTTAACAACTACATCTTTATCAATATAATCAAACAAACCACTACCAAAAATACTAAATTACCCATTTAATTTAAACACTAATTACAAAAATATCTATTCTATCTATCTAACTATCTATAATTTATCTATACATGTATAAGTCAATAGATATTTATTATTTTACTTTGGAGGCTCGACGAGAAAGGAATAGGTGTCGTCAATATGATATTTTTTTATATTTTGCTTTTAAAATTCTAATAGGAAAATATTAGAATAATTATATTTTATTTTCATGATTTTTTTCTTTTATAATTGATTATTTTTATTTGGAGTTAGACAGTTAAGAATTAAATTTTATTGGTATAATTATTTTTATATTATGACTTTATAAATATATATCTACTTTCCTAAAAAAATTGCAATATTTTGTGGAACCGTATATAACACGCCGGAATAATTATTTTTCAGTTTTACTTTCATGAATGTCTTCATTTTGGAGTCGCAATAACTATTATATTTTAATTTTGAGTCACAATAATTATAAAATTTTATTTTGTAATTAAAATGAAAAAACACTAGATATTTTTGGAATAATTCTTTTTTATACTCTGCCTATAAATTAAAACGGGAAAGACTATATATTGTTGATATAATTTCATTACTGATAAAATGTTGTAAATGTTTATTTTATTTAAAAATATTGTAAAGATATTTGACTAAAAACATATAAATTGGCTTTACTATTCAAATTTGTTTTCAGAATATTTGGTCCATATAGTTTTTTTTATTAAAATTTATTTTTAGAATATTTGGTTGAACATTATACATTGTGAGAATAATTATTTCATATTTTGCTTGAGTTACAATTGGCTGGGAAAATGTTACATGTTGTTGGCATAATTTCATTATTGAGAAAATGTTTATATTCTATTTGAATTACACATTTTAATATATTCTATATAAGGTCACACAAAATTGAGAATTTATTTAAGAGTTCTATGCACCTAGACTTCAGTTATCAATTGGTATATATAAGGTCACACAAAAAACAATAGCATATGTAAGATCATAATAGTATGAGTTGGGTTGAGTTTAGTGAGTTCTAAGTTTGCAAACCCGCTACCCAACCTGTACTCTATGGATCTCCCTATTTTAAAATCGGCCCAACCCACTTACCCGAACCAACTTGAATTTTATGAGTTGGGTTAGATTGAGTTTGAATTGGGTTGAGTCAATGGGTATTGGGTACTCGTGGCCACCCAAAAAAACCGTTGTACTTATAAGTTTTAAGTTATAACTTAGAAGCTACTAAAGATGGTCTTGTACTATACGGTATACCTGTTGGATGTGGCCGTCACAATCTAATCCAACAGCAATTATATGCAAGTTGCACGAACCCACACAGTCATCCTATCGCTAATATTATCCACCCAGTTGATCTCCACTCCAACTTTCCATTAGATGTGATACTGTGGATGTCCCAATTATGATTGATTTAACACCACGATCCCCTCCCTCCTATGGCCATGTTTTATCCGTGCAAATAGCCAAATACCATTTTGAATTAGGATCTGCACCGCCACACCACTCACTAATTGGTAGTACGAAATTTTTAATAAAAAAAAAGTCAGAATAAGACTATGCTGATGGGTACAACAAAATGAATTTTGAGCAAGGATTCCAACAACAAAGACAGTAACCCAGTCATTCCAATTCTTGAGTTTGTGCATGATATCGTGGATATTTCTCACCAACACATGTTTGGGGAAGATCACATAAACGACATTATCTTTTGTTGCGTCGAAGCTTCTGTCTCACATAAACACATGTTTGGTTTAGAGCATTTCCAAAAGAGTAGTAACAACTGTGTTTTGATGACTTATTTGGGGAATCTTGATCTAGAATGAAGTTACTTAGTCTATTTTTTGTGTTGGACTTCTACCTTCTATTGTACTAAAAATACTATTTTTGCACTCTCTCCATTCCTATCTTTTGGTCTTGTACCGGGGGTGTTCAGAAAATGACGACTCGAATCTGAAAATACCAAGAAGGGCTCCAACCAGCTGAGGAAGACCCTCACCGACTAGGGAGGGGGAAGTCGAGGAGCGCAATCGACACCTGAGGAGGTACAAATAGTACTAAAGGAGGTTATGTACTACATGCTCCACCGTACGGACCATGCGAAAACTAGGACACATCCACATTGAAGATAAATGAGGATGATGTGGCGGCATGTCACTGGCTCGTACTAAACTAGTGGCCACAACATTACCTCGGGGGCAGGCGCAGGACATCGATCTCTTGTGGTATAGAATACCCTAGGACTCCTTTTTGTATTATAAATAGCGCATGTTATTGTTGTATTGAGAACTATTGGTTCATGTAATTTGGGAGGTCTTCCTTAGTAAGACTATATCCTTAAGTATTGCGCCACCTCAGTTTTATATACAAGAACGTGCACTTTTGGCTTTTTAGTTTAGTCCTAAAACAATAGTATTTAAAAAAAAGTACAATTCATCACATTATTCCAAATATACCTTTTATATGTATCGAGTTTTTAAGACACCCAAGGCAAATATTAACTCTTTTATTTTGATTTCAATTATCTCATGATAACTACGAATGATATATTTTAGTATTTAGTTTACACAAATTAATTGTACCTTAATTTGTATGTAACAAGCTAAAAGTACTACAGATTAGGAACGAAGTGAGTATAAATATGGCTAAGTTTAAAAGACCCGTGAGTAGTCATTCACATGAATTTTAACTAATCATAGAGTGAATATCGTAAAAGAGAGTATCAGCAACACTTTTCTGACTAGTAAAATAATAGGGATGACAAATACATAGGTATCCAATGGATATAAATAATTAGATACCCAGCAAATAAGAATGCATGTAACAAAGTTTTCATTTACTCATATGCTGCTCATGTATGAACCTGGTAATCTGGTATGACTGTTTCTTACTGTATCCAACATAAACTATATGCATTGGTGTCCCTAATACTATGCTCAAATCATGCTTGTCATAGTCTAACACCAATTATATGCAATTCCAAGTCCCACATGTCTGCAAGACCCACTAATAGTGATAGTTGATTTGTTAAACACGTGCATCAAATATCAATAAGCAACAATCCGAATTTTCGTTTGGTGGGTATCTCATGTTAAGTGTAAAATAACACTGTAATTGCTTTCCATTCAATTGAGGTAGTTATACAAGATGCTGATGTGGAAAGCTGTTTAACAGACTCTGAAACTAATTTCTAACAGTTTTTGCACATGTGTACACTTAAGCACCAATCAACTATACTTAATGAAATAACCAGTATCTAACATCCTCCCTTCAGCTGAATTGTCACAACAACAATCAGCTTAGACAAATCAAAAAATACAAGACAGTAACCAACAACAATTAGTATCTAACCAATGTTATAAAAGACAACAGACAACATATCAGACAACTATCTAAGTAGCAGTTCAGAATCATCTTCAACACAATCAATTCATCAACTCAGAGTGGAGCATCATTCCCATCTTCATCTTCAAGTATGAGTAGGTTTCCTGCTTGACTGTCTTTGTCATAATATCTGCTATTTGTTGTTGTGTTGGACAGTGAGTAAGTTCAATAGCTCCTTCATTGTTTAGGTTCCTCAAGAAGTGGAACCTAACATCTATGTGCTTACTTCGCCCGTGCATTACAGGATTTTTGCTCAACTTGATAGCTGAGCTATTGTCACAGAACAAAGTGATATTGTCCTTCTGCTCATGACCAAGAGTTTCCAGGATTCTTTTGAGCCATCTTAGAATGTGGTTTTAGGCCTAACTCAACCCTACAAAACCGGCTTGTAAGGTAAGGGTTGCCTCTTCATTATAAACCCTCTTGAGACCTTATCACTAGTCGATGTGGGACTTGGGATTTCTCCCAATACACCCCCTCACGCCCAGCACTATTGGGCTTGATGCGTGGATTATTATGGTGGGTGGCCCGAAGGATCTAGGATAGGCTCTGATACCATCTTAGAATGTGGTTTTAGGCCTAACTCAACCCCACAAAACCGGCTTGTAAGGTAAGGGTTGCCTCTTCATTATAAACCCTCTTGAGACCTTATCACTAGTCAATGTGGGACTTGGGATTTCTCCCAATAAGCCATATGGCCTGGCAGGCACAGTGAGCAGCAGAGATAAACTCCGCTTCAATGGTTGACAGAGTCACCACTGGTTGCTTCCTTGAAGACCAAGAAATTATGCCTGATCCCATCATGAATGCATATCCGAATGTGCTTTTTCTATCATCAACATCCCCAGCATAATCACTGTCTGAGTATGCTACCAATTCTTCCTTCTGATCCCTTCTATACAAAATTCCTAGCTCCACGGTCCCCTTCAAGTACCTTAGGATACGTTTAACAGCCATCAAGTGCTTCTCAGTAGGATTCTCCATGAACCTGCTGATGAGGCTTACAGAGAACATCAAGTCAGGTCTGGTGGCTGTAATGTACATGAGACTGCCAACAATTTGTTTATAGTTGGTAGCATCTACTGGACTACCCTATTCTAGCTTAGATAACTTTGTTCCTGGGACAATGGGATTGTTCACAGTACTGCAATTCTCCATGCCAAATCTACTCAGAATCTCCCTTGCATACTTACTCTGATTGATAAAGATGCCTTGCTCATTTTGAGTGATTTCAACACCCAAAAAGAACCTCATCTTACCCAAATCAGACATATCAAACATCCTCTGCATTGATTGTTTGAACTCATCAATTAGAGTATCACAGTTTCCAGTGTATATAAGGTCATCTACATAGAGACTGACCACCAGAATTTTACCATTTTTGCCCTGTTTTGTGAATAGTGTAGGCTCATGTGTGCACTTCATGAAGCCTTGTTTCTCAAAATGTGACTCAATCTTGCTGTACCAAGCCCTTGGGGCTTGCTTTAGGCCATACAATGCCTTCTTTAACTTGTACACTAGATGCTCTTCTCCTCTTTTAATGTATCCAAGTGGCTGCTCAACAAACACTTCTTCACTTAATTCACCATGTAAAAACGCACTCTTCACATCAAATTGGAATACACTCCACCCCCTTATTGCTGCCAAAGCCAGAATACTTCTTATAGTGTCCCACCTTGCTACTGGAGCAAAAACCTCATTATAGTCAATTCCATACTCTTGAGAGTAGCCCTTGGCTACAAGTCTAGCTTTATGTTTTTCTATCTTACCACTTTCATTGTATTTGGTCTTGAAGACCGACTTCACACCAATTTTCTTACTTTCAGGTGGCAGAGTTGTTAACTCCCAAGTTTCATTCTTCTCTATAGATTCAATCTCCTGGAGCATGGCTTTTCTCCACACATCTTGCTTTGCAGCTTCCTCATAAGTTTGAGGATCCTCTGCAGGAGCAAAAATGGCCAAGCTAAGCATCTCAGCTTCTTCAGTAATGAAGTAATCACTCTGCCAGGCATGTGCTCTGATGGTTCTCCTCCCTTGCTCTTCAATTGGTATATTGCAGCAACACCAATATCTTCATTAGACCCCTGTGACTCACTGCCAGGCTGTTCAGTTGCTTCATTTTCACCTTGTTCAGTTTGTTCTTGTGCAGACTCGTTATTGTTCATAGTAGTTGCTTCCTCATCTTCAATCACAGCAACATTCTCACTTTCCTTCTCTGCATTTCCCCAATCCCAGGACTCAAACTCAGAGAACACAGCATCTCTACTAGTAATTATTTTCTTAGTATGAGGTTCATAGAATCTATATGCTTTAGATTCCTCACTCACTCCTAAGAAAACACATCTCACACTCTTATCATCAAGCTTTCTTCTATGAGCATCAGGGATGTGTACATGAGCCACACATCCAAAGACTCTGAGATGTTTTACAGAAGGTTTTTCTCCACTCCATACTTCTTCTGGAGTAGCTTCCTTCACTGCAAATGTAGGACATCTATTCAACAAATACACTGCCCAGTTCACTGCCTCAGGCCAGAAGGTTTTAGGGACATTTTTACCTGACATCATGCTCCTAACCATGTTGAGAATAGTCCTATTCTTCCTTTCAGCAACTCCATTTTGCTGTGGAGTGTATGCTGCTGTGAGCTGTCTTTTGATACCCTTGTCCTGACAAAAAGAATCAAAGTCATTGGAAGTAAATTCACCTCCTCTATCAGTCCTTAAGCAACCAATTTGGCATTCTGATTCCTTTTCTACCATCATTTTGAACTTCTTGAAGGTTTCAAATGCTGCAGACTTTTCAGAGAGAAAATAAGTCCATGTCTTCCTGCTAAGATCATCTGTGAAGGTGATGAAATACCTTCTGTTTCCATTGGACATTGGAGCAATGGGCCCACAAATGTCTGCATGCACCAGTTCCAACTTCTTGCTTGCTCTCCAGGTACTTTGTTGAGGGAATGGATCCCTATGTTGCTTACCAATCATACAGTCATCACATACTGCTTCTGGTTCATTCAAAGTAGGTAGTCCTCTTACCATTTGCTTCTGTGCCAATGTATTGAGCCCTTTGAAACTCAAATGCCCATACCTGTGATGCCACAACTTATACTCTTCTTCTTTACTGACCTGCAGACACCTGGTTGGAGCCACTGAGGCAGTTACCAAAAACAATTTGTTTGTGGCCATTTTAGAGACCATGAGAAGTCCCTTTTCATCATGATATACCTTGCAAACATCATTCTTAAACAACACAGCTAGACCTCTTTGTTGCAATTGTCCTACACTTAGCAAATTATTTCTTAATTCTGGCACATAGAAAATATCAGAGACAATTGTAACTACACTATTCACCATCAATCTAATGCTGCCCTTACCCTTCACTTGCATGTTGTGATTGTTTCCCAGTTTTACAGTTTCTTGAAAACTCTCATCTAGATCAACAAACCAAGCTTTTACACCACACATGTGGTTACTACACCCAGAATCCAGGAACCAAACCCTATCTCTATCAAAATCATACAAATCACCAGAATTGTGATAACTAGGGTTATGATAAGTCATAAGGAGTACCTCTTCTTCCTCATTGAAGCCAGCATAGTTAGCCTTCTCTCCCCAATCAGGACACTCGTATTGATAATGTCCTAGCTTCTTGCATTTGTAACATTCTACTGTATCTTTGTTCCAAGACTGTCTACCTCTGCCACGACCTCCCCTTGCACCACGTCCTCTTCCTCTTCCTCGCACAGAACTCTTGCTGTCATAAGAGACCTTGAGCGCCTGCTCTTCTTCTTTCTGTCCACGCATTCTCTGTTCTTGCACCAAGATTGAACTCTGAAGCTCGTTAAATGACATTTTGGTGACATCATTTGCCATTTCAATCAAGCAAACCACGTAGTTGAAATTCGGTGTCATTGACCTAATTATCTTTTCCACCACAACCGTTTCTTGGAGATTTTCACCTTGTTGCTTCATTTTGTTTGCGATTGCGAGAGTTCTTGCGAATTAGTCATTCACCAATTCATCTTCCTTCATAGTAAGCATCTCGAACTCCTTTCTCAGGGCCTGTAATTGAGCGTGTTTCACTTTCGTTGAGCCTTGATACTTCTGTTTCATCGATTCCCATATATCCTTCACGGTATCCTTCTTGAGGATCGTTTCCAAGACACTTCTATCTATTGATTGAAATAGATAGTTCTTGGCTTTCAGATCTTTGAGTCTTGCTTCCTCTACCGCCTTGATTTCCTCTGCGTTTGCTGCTGCACTCAACGCCGGAACACCGTTTGCGACGATATTCCAATATTCCTTCGATCTCAATAGATTCTCCATAAGCAGGGACCAGTGGTCATAGAACCCGTCAAATCTGGGGACTATACGGTGCGTGAATTGCTTGTCCGCCATGGATGAAGCTTGGAGTTTCTTCGAATGAATTTCCCTTTCTCTTCTTCTTCGTAGGATTGTTCGTTGTTCAGAAATTGCAATTTCCTTTCCCAGGCTCTAGAGAGCTCTGATACCAAATGTTAAGTGTAAAATGAACACTGTAATTGCTTTCCATTCAATTGAGGTAGTTATACAAGATGCTGACATGGAAAGCTGTTTAACAGACTCTGAAACTAATTTCTAACAGTTTTTGCACACGTGTACACTTAAGCACTAACCAACTATACTTAATGAAATAACCAGTATCTAGCATCTCATCCGTTTAATTGGAAAACCCGTTTCTTAAATTTCAAATTTTAAATTAGAAAAAATTATCTAAATTTTATTTATTTTAAAAAGTTTGTAAGAAATAATAAAATAAACATATATTAATTTTAAAATAAATAAATTAAATTATAAACAAGCTTATATATTTATTCTTGGAAACAAATTCTCAAAATTAATATAGTAAAGTTCTTGAGGGCTATGTACAACTTTAGATTAAAAATAAAAATAGAATCCAATTGTGATTGTTATACAAAATTAGATTTAAGAATTTAATTTCTACTCATGTAAAAAGAAATTCTCACATTTATGCAATAATATTTTGTTACTTTTTTTTATTGAACCCAAGAGCAAACAAAAGATGTCTCTAGCTCCAACCACGTGAGCTACACCACCGAGATTATGTTGTTACCTATTTTATTGAGTTTGAAAATACATGATTCGTCATGCTCATTAAGTGATGTGCACATCAGTGGATGCACAGTCGGACCTTAATGGGTGTTAGGGTTACACTTGCAAGTTATCAAAAAAAAAGTTACAATTTGCACCCCTTAAAAATTACAATATTTATTTATTTATTTCCATATATATTATATTTTGACTCCCTTGAAAGTTAGTGATAAGAGGTTAAATCCATCTTTAACTTTGACATTAAATTTTGTGATGCTTGAATCGTTGGTACATTTCAATTTTTCTACTCACTAATTTTGAATTTCATTAGAAGTTTAGTTTTTTTAATAGCATTTCTGGACATGTGAAAAGCATATCAACTGAGAAACTAATTTTGGGATATCTCAACAAATAAGTTTTGGATCGAAAAATTATACACTTTTTGCAATAAGATTTCGGATGTACCCCATTAACATGAGGAGTAGGGACTTTAACTCTATCACCAAACACTTTAGCTCTCAACTTGAGGTGGGATCGTATCATGCCACAAGACATCCTCCACTTGATTGCAACCCAAATTTGTTAAAGCAACAATACACTTGTTTTCCAATCATTATGAAACCAACTTGTTAATTGTCCTTAGCTTTCGGGTTATTTATAAACTCTCATGAGGGATGGGAAAATGGAAGAAATGAGAACGAGTAATTTTGGTTTTATATTTAAATTTAGTGGAATAAGTGAGACAATAAAATTAAGTTGGAAGGTGCGAGTATCATTTCTCTCTAATAAAATAGGAGTAGCCCAATAATTATATACTCTGATTATGCTAAAGTACCACGATGTTGTTGGTTAAGGTTTCCATGGGCAAATTCAAAAGAAAAAAAAACATGACTTTGAAGATCTTAATTAAGAAGATAAATTGGTCCAAGCACCGATGCTCTGATGCTTGAGTTTCCCATCTCTTTTTTATGCATGAACCAATGAAGATCTTAATTAAGAAGATAAATCGGTCCTAATCCATTTTTTCTGATAAGCAACACTTCACTTAATGGAGCACTAGGGGTGCTCAAGTCCAAACAACACTGTTACATATTGTTTAGACAATGAAGTGGATTATTCCACCAAGAGGAAATAGATGAAATAGAATTACAACTCGCTCTATAAACAAGCCAACTCCAAGATAAGCTTTTGATACGCTTGAAAATAGAATCGTTGGTTGCTTCCTCATTCTTGAAAACAAGCCCATTCCGGGACAACCATAAACACCAATTTATTGTCAGCCAAATCAAATGCTTGGTCCTAATCTGTTGCTCGCCTTTGAAGATCACTCTGTTTTTATGAGTCTACATTGGCCAAAATATTCCAATAAGGATAATCCCAACAACAAAATATCCTTTGATATCCCAACAACAAAATAAATAGTTAAATTAGGTATAATAATAAGTTATCATTATTTAAGGATATCTTATTGTTATACTCTAATTTTGTCCGCTTCTTTCTTACTACTCGTTTAATTTACACGTTTAATTTAACGTGAGTTAGTTTCGAGTTTATTTGGGCCTACGCTTCTCTAATTGGGCCTGACGTTAGTAATTTGTTCAACTTGGGCCTGATTTTAGCGTTTGTTCAATTTGGGCCCGATTTTAGCATTTCTGACTGGGTTTGATTCTAGTGTTTGTTTAATTGGGCCTGTTTAGTCTTTTTGTTTGGGTTGGGCCCAATGCATTCTTTTACTTTTCTCTAATTTAATCAAAAAGCCATAAAAATAAAATTACACAAAAATTAATTTATAATATTTCAATATTTAGAAATTGTCCAAAATACAAAAAATGATAATCCAAACAATACAAAAAAGAAAACAGAAAAACGAAAATTAAAAAATATACAAAAAAGAAGAAACAAAATCAGCAACATCAGCAGCTCTCTGGCCCTGTTCTAGCTCTCAAAGGCCTCTCAGTAAGCCCGAAACCTAAAGATAGGAAAGAAAAATCGAATCAGAAATTTAATACCGAAACACTAAAAATTGCCTATAAAAACAACACCAATTCACACAACAAACACAAGGAAAAAATCAGAGAAAAACATTCAGAAATTACTGAAAAATATTAGGGCTTCATATCGAAACCTAATCACCAAAATTCCAAGTTCAAATTTTGAAGCTAGGAAAGTAAGCAACAACGGTAAGCAGCATTAGTAGTAAGCAACAGGAGGTTATTCAGAAGCTGGAAAAGAGGTTGGTTAACACGATTTTTTTCTTTAGATTTTATCAAGTCTAGTTCATAAATAGGTTATTTTGCAAAGAATTATAGTTGTAGTTTGTATATAGATCAAAACAGTATATATTCAGCTTATGAAATTAGTAATAAAACTATATATGCGAATTAAAATAATAATAATTAGGTTTAGTTTATCTATTTTTTTAGAAATACTGATTCTGTAAATAAACTAGGGTTGTGAACAGATTAGGTTGAATGAACGAAATTAAGAACAAATTAGGAACAGGTTACAGTTCAGATTAGGACTGTGAGTAGATTAGGGTTTCAAAAATAGATATTGTAATGAAAAAACTAGTTTCTTTAGATACTGTAATAAAAACGAGTTTCATTATTAAGAGACAAGCCAATTGTGGCTTGAGTTGGTTTGCTTTAACAAAAAAATCTCCCTTCCAAAAAAAACAAACTAGTAGGAGGACTAGTAGCAAAAATAAAAAATCAGAGATCAGAATATAGAAAGAAGAAGAGAAGGAATAAAAAAGTAAAAAAAAGGGATTAGGACTCACCTTTAGATTCTAACCACCATAGACGGTGGTCGCCTCCTGTCATCTTCTCCGGCGTACTTCCGGTCGCCGCCCAAACAGTCGTCGGTGTACTGACGGTGGTTGAGATTTAATACTTGTCGATTCAATCTTAACCACTCATAGCGTTTTACACAAGATCCTAAAAAAATTACTCTTTATATTTAGTCAGTTCATAAAAACTAGGCTAACTTCGTAGATGGAGGTGACCTTACTGACAAACGTGTTCGCTACTTTGGCTCTGTTTGGAAATGCAAATCCGCTACTTATAGCGGATAAGCTACTTGTAAGTGTTTGACACAACAAGCTTATAGAGTTTTTCACTAACTTATAGTTTTTTTTTGAAAAGCTACTTTCTTTCATTTTTACCCCCGCTACTTTAATTAAATTCCTTATTTATCCTCTATTAAATCAATATTTTCTCTTCTTTTCAAGCATTAATTACAAATGTATATTTATTCATTTATATTTATAAGCTAATTCAACTGCTAATTTTACCAAACACTTTAAATTCAATCCGCTAGCTTATCCGCTATCAGCTATCCGCTATAAGCTAGCTTATCCGCTAGTTTATCTCCTATCCGTTTTTTGCCAAACAACGCCTTTATCATTCCCAAGATGAACTCCAATCCCAAATCACAGAGAAAATACTATGCAAATTCAAGAACGGCCATGAACATCCATGTTGGAGGTGGCCTAATACATCGTTAAACCATGTAACGTTTGTGAACGAAAGGAGAAAAAAGAAAAAGAAAAGGCGTTGTTAAATATAGAAGGGAAATTGTTCTGGATTGGGCCATGAGGCCCAACTCTAACAATAGATTTTGGATCAGCCCAATAACTAGGGTCCAAATCCATGCAAACTCAGCTCATCTATGACTACAGGATGCCAACGACCCAGATCAACCTAATCGATCCAACATATCAAGGCTGACAATGATCTCTATAAATCCTGACTCACGCAACTAAAAAATGTACACTACTCATTCACTGCATTACTAAGATTCTCAAATACTGCGTCAAAGTGACATTGCAGGGAGTAGGAACCATTATGAGATCTGACGTAGTCATACTACTATCCGGGTCCTACTCGAGGTAAGGTAATATTACATAACAAAAACACAAAGTTACAGAAAACGACGAGACTATGCCTCGCGTGAGGACTGGGGAGTGTTAGGATGGTAATAATAGACGTAACTCAATTGGGATAATATGCTTTCGTTTTCCACCGCAATTATGGATTGGTTTCAAAATGAAACCCCAAAGCTATTCAAATTCAATCAAGTAGTAATTAAGAACAGGTTACTTGTCCAGAAAAAAAGTAAGAATAGGTCCGTGTAACTTAGTTCGCAATCAAATATCAAAATAACCACTGGATTCTCTTTGCTTTTGACTCTTCCTTTTATTTGTTCTCTCCATAATATTCCACATGTAGGAAAACAATTGGGATAGAAAAAAATCTTATCAAAATTGAACACTAAATAGGGTGCGCCGCTTTAGCCGTAACTCCTTGTCATTGCGGTATCATTTTATAATTATTTATTTCTATCTATATAATTACTTTTTTATAGTGTGAACACAGGCAAGAAAATTATTTATATAATACTCTCTGAGTTACACAATATAAACAAAAACTAGTTAACAGATATTGATATATTTAGTTCAAAATTCGGACCAGATACATCAATTTCTGTTGATCAGTTTTTACTTATATTTTGTAATGAAGTAGTAACTTGTTAACTATAGAAATATATAGCTAAATAGCAATTGTGTTTTGTTTAAGCCAATTGTATTACCATTGCTCATAATTAGGTGAAAAAGGAGGCAGATACAGTAGTATTATTTTTTCACCGACAACCCAAAGCTATTCAAGCCGAAAATTTACGGCGCACGTAATTGTGTATGGTGGTGTGTGGGGCAACAAAGCCAGAGAGGAGAGGGGAGGCAGAAACGTGCAGAACAAGAATATGGGCTTTGTGGGCCTTCGCTTACGAACCAGACTCCGTTACCACACGTTACAATAACCGACTTTTAGTTGGACCCCAAAAATGTCCCTTTCCTTCCCCCACCGCATTTTCACCGAGTCCCTATTTTACCCTTATTCTTCAGGAAGAAGGCAAAACAAAAGGATAAAAAAGCCACTTAAATTGACCGTAGCTGTCAAATTTTAATTAGGCTCGCTGCTTTCAAAAGGTCAAACTTAGACAAGTCGCAAATATTGTAATAGCGCATTACCCAATGACACGCCGCCATGTTAATAGGTATAGCTGGATAGATCGACATCTCTCTCATTCACTCATTCTCACCATTTTCAATTTCAACTTTTTTAAAATTTGAAAACCCTCACTATTATTAATATTCACCACTCCTTTCCGTTGTAATGTAACTTTATTTAACTAGTGAATCACAATAATGGTATTGTAGTAGGTAGAAGTAGAAGTAGAATAGATAACAAGATTACAACCTTCTCCCAAATCAAAACACACAACACAACACAACACAATACCCGTTATCTATCGAAATAAATTACCCTTGTCATTTTGAAATTTCACCGACGTTGTTTTTCTTTTCCCCCACACCCTAACCCCTTCGGTGAAACTATGCTGGAAATCCCAGTTTTACCGGGAAATCCCGTCGAGAAACCACGGGAAGGAGGTGGCGGTGGCGTCGTGCCAGTCTCCGATGAGTTGAAAGCGGAGCACGGCGAAGAGAGTGACCGAAATTTCGCCACAAATCGATGGCCTCGTCAGGAGACAATGGCTTTGCTAAAGATAAGGTCTGAAATGGACGCTGCTTTTAGAGATGCTAGCCCCAAAGCCCCTCTCTGGGAACAAGTCTCAAGGTCAGTTTTTTCTTCCTCTACTCTTCTTAACTTAATATATGTCTTAGTAATTAGTATATAGTTATTCTTGAAAATTTGATGGGGAATGGAATGCAATGATGGTTAAATTTAAAAAGTATTTGTTTAGGAAATTAGCGGAGCTAGGATATGAAAGGAGTGCAAAAAAGTGCAGAGAAAAATTCGAGAACATTTACAAGTACCATAGGAGAACAAAAGAAGGACGTTTTAATCGAACGAATAGCAGTAACAGCAAGACATATCGATTTTTCGACCAATTGGAAGCTTTAAATACCCACACGGTGGCCAAATCTACAACTCCTTCAGATAACAACGTTAATGATAATGTGATTCAAGATGCGGTTCCATTTTCCGTTAGATTTCCAAGTGGGAGTGCAACGACGTCGTCTTCTTCTTCAGGGGAAGGTGTATTGAGGAAGAAGAAGAAGTTGACGCAGTTTTTTGAGGGGTTAATGAGGGGAGTGATGGAGAGGCAGGAGATGCTGCAGAGGAAGCTGATGGAGAAGTTGGATAAGAGTGAAAGAGATCGAATGGCGAGGGAGGAAGCTTGGAAGGTTGAAGAGTTAGCTAGGATTCAAAGAGAAAGAGAACTCCTTGCTCAAGAAAGATCAATTGCTGCTGCTAAAGATGAAGCTGTCCTTGCCTTTTTGAAGAAAATTACAGAAAATACTGTGCAGGTGCAGTTACCTGAGAATATTATTCAGGTTTATAATGAGATGCAAGAAGAAAATGCTATTGCTATTGCTAATAGTGAAATTGGAGAGGGAGAGAATTCAGAGAAGCAAGAATTTGGAAGTAATGGTAATGGTAATGTTGGTGGTGGGAATTTGAGTTCATCGAGATGGCCAAGAGATGAAGTGGAAGCTTTGATAAGGTTAAGAACCGAAATGGATGTTCATGTTCATTCACAAGGGTCTAATTCTAATACTAAAGGGTCACTTTGGGAGGATATATCTTCAGCAATGAAGAGGATTGGTTATGATAGAAGTGCAAAGAGGTGTAAAGAGAAATGGGAGAATATTAACAAGTATTTTAAGAGAATGAAGGAGAAGAATAAGAGAAAGCCTATGGATTCTAAAACTTGTCCTTATTATCATCATCTTGAGGCTTTATACAGTAAAAGGCCTAAGAAAGTGGATGAGTTAGGTGGTAATAATTCTGTTAATGAGTTAAAGCCTGAGGAGTTATTGATGCATATTATGGAGAGTCAACAACAACATCAAGAAGAAGAGAGACAGAGGTTCATTGAATCGGAGTCTGATGATGTTGAGAGAGAGAACACTGAAATACAAAACCAACAAGGGGAGGATAATAATGATAATGAAGATCAAAATGGGTATCCTTCTTCAGTGGGAATCATGAGTTCAACTTAATTTGAAAACATTATTTAGTATCGAAATCATCTTCTTCTGTGACAACCAACGTGGTGTGTCTCTTAATTTGGCTTTCCAATGTTTTGTTCATCAGCTTCCAGGAGTTGAAATATTGTAGTCTTTTTTT